>CAXKVX010000530.1:0-364050 GCA_964058865.1 Eleocharis quinqueflora
CTGACATCTGCACTATGACCATCCAATTACACAGATGATGTTGTACGATACAATACCACGATCCACTAAACTATTTTAGTCGTGTTAATTCTTTTGTCTCACAGTATTAGATTAGTTTCAAGGTAGGTGTGTGCCATCCTTGCGAACTTAATATTTTCTCGATCTTGAGCAGATTCATCAAATATAATTACTCTTGTATTTATACTGAATGCAGATAATCCTACTCTATCAAGGGGCCCAGTGATACTGTAACTCGTATAGAGATACGAGGGATAACAACACTTTTGGTAAACCATCACTACCTCAGCTAAGCTATGTATACCGAAAAGCTATCGTTATGACTGCGTTTTACCGACAACGTTAGATAACAATCACACATACACATCTCTTAGTATGAAAGATGAATACCTCATACTTTAGAACTTAACACTGAATGAAAACATTATTGATACATACACAATTCCATTTAATGTTTCATTCGAGGTCTGTCAAATACCATGTTCCTGGAACATGTATTTATGTGATTAAAATGACATCTCATGTCTATGGTCTGTAAAACTTAACCATCTTTTAATCCACATTCTAACCTTATAACGGTAAATTAATGTTCCTGCTAATTATCTTGGTTAGAGACTTTTAAGAGTATATATCATCTATATTATGAAGTTTCACAATTTCAGTTATTGACTCTAGTCAGATAAATGAATGATCCATAAATTCAATAATACTCAGGGCAACAAAATGATAACTTATTAATCAGTCAATTCATGAACAAAGCTTTGTGATAATTTATCGTATTATTGACTTCTAGATTATTACAAACTAACAGTTGGTGGCTCATGGAACTGTGCTGCCATATGACCCGAATGCTTCGACCATTCACAACGTGCATATTCCTCCTGATACCGTTAGGGTGACGATAGATACAATTGTTCTAGATAATGAATCAACCAAAATAGTCACTTATTGTAGGTCAAGAACGAGTGAAAGTGCCTTATCGAACAGACGATTTGTATGACGTCGATGACCTAGTCACTTATCTTGTCTGTTGGCCTTCATATTTGGTGGACTTATGTCCTCACGAGCAGGTAATGAATCAACTAAACTATAATTTTATTATGCATTTAATTTGATCTTTGTACTCACATGATTTAAGCGTAGGCTCGAGCACTCGAGAAGGAAAGAGAAAAGTCACAAGTGCATGCATGAGTAGTCATCAAAGGGTTCACTTTCTTCCCGTTGAATGCTTGTCGTTTCTTGATCCATCTAGCCTAAAGATGTACAATACGGTGCATGTTTAATTTATTCGTTGTAAAATGAAAAAACATTTCAATATTGTTGCAATTTCACAAAATCAAATTTAATAGATGATGTCGCAACCGGAGGAACAAGTTATCTTCACAATTGGCGACAAGCAGCTGTTCGGCATCGATGATGTGCACATGCTGGAACTTAGTGAGATAATGGACATCCTCAAGCCGGGTAATTGGCTGAGTGTCTCGCTTATCCAGATATGGTGCAAGTAAGAATCTTCAAACTTAATATCTATGCAGTTAGATTATAGTTAATACATATATAATTTCAGTATGCATTTATACACACATGTCTCTTTCACATTATCTTTGGAAATTTGGGTTGCAATCAAAGTTTCTCTTTCTTGATCCCGCCTCGTGCTCGGGGACAAGTTTAATTGAGAACTACGCCACCACAGTCAATTACATTAAGAACTTCTTGATTGCTATCGAGGACCCAAAATCCGTGATATTTTTGCCATACATTGAACAGTTAGCATAATTACTTTTCGATAATACAATCACTTAATATGCATGCATACTAACTTCATTAAATGTGAATTGTAGCAATCACTGGTATCTTTTGGTTTTGCAAATCTCATCGGCACAGATTTATGAGATTGATTAAAACACAAAACAAAGCGGGAAACATGCTCGAAATTGTTAGGGCATTGAATGCGTAAGTCGTCTTGAGTATCATTTTAAACACTTTTATTTTAATTATCATTATACTTATTTGGACTTGTATACATTTGTACAGTTCGTTGCGGCAATATTTTCAAGCAAAAGATTCGAGCAAAAATACTAAGTTCGAGATCAGAGTTGTCAAAGTAAGTATTCTATATTTCATCTCAAATTGGACCTTTCCGTCGAAATTTAGGGTTTAGGGTTTAGAGTTTAGGATTTAGGGTTTAGGGTTTAGGATTTAAGGTGTAGGCTTTACGATTTAGGATTTAGGGTTTAGAGTTATGGTTTAGAATGTTAGAGTTTAGGATCTAGGTTTAAGGTTAGGGTTTAGAGTTTAGAGTTTAGAGTTTAGGATTTAAGATTTAGAAGGTTAGAATTTAGAATCTAGGGTTAAGAGTTAGAGTTATCGCGTTTAGAATTTCTTATGTAAACCCTAAACACAAAACTGTAAACTCTAAAATCTAAACTTTATCTCAACTTAATTCATCTCGCTATAATTTAGTAGGATTTCAGCCTTTATACACTTACTTTGTTACTTTCTAAATTTTGTAGAGTCCTCCGCAACCCAATGGCTGTATGTGCGGATATTATGTCATGCATGCGATGTTTTACCTAGCGACGCGTTACAATGATATATTGAGCTTGAGATCGCTCAAGTTACAAGTGCTAAATTTATTCCAATGATTTATGTACATATTTGTATTGATATATATGTATCTGTAAAATTAATTGTGTATTGAATTTTGTTTTGATGTGTTTTTTAGGAGCTCGAGCCATATCCAGCTCCATTGCCCAATAGCGAGATCGAGCAGAAAAAACAATACTTTGCGATTATATTAGTTATTATTTGTGATGTGTTGTATGCATGTATGTCATATATGTGTGTTATGTGATATTTTGTTGTATATATGTGATATTGTATGTGATATTTGTTATATATGTGAGTTTGGTGTTTATGTTCGATATATATTGATATACTTATTTGTGTTATGTGAAATTAATTGTGTATTGATGTTTTTGATTGATATATATATTGGTACATTTGTATTGGTACCAATTGTATGGCTGGCCACAGAAAATCAGTTTCATCTAAAACAATCATTAAAATTATAGCGAATTTATTAAAATACCGCTATAATAGACCTAAAGAGTTTAATATTTTTAAAAAATACTATTATAGCGAACTATCATTAAATGCCGCTTTAATAGGGGTCTATTATAGCGACCCTTATAGCAATACCGCTATAATAACTTTCCTTATTATAGCAGTCTTTTATTGGGATCCGCTATAATAGCTCCCTATTATAGCGGCTTCTTTGCAAGGTCCGCTATAATAGATGTAACCTATTATAGCGGATCATCTGTACCTTTAGCAGCCCGCTCTATTATACCGATTCTTAGTCCGCTATAATAGACCTTATAAGTCAGCTATAATAGCTAGTTTCTATTGTAATGAGCGAACATATGGCTCAAAAGAATTAATTTGTTTGTCTCACCTGGTAAGCCAGTTCAGTTTCTCCTTGTTTTTTGTGTAAATTTAAGTCGGTCTGTCTCTTTGTAATTCTTTCATTTTTCGTGTGCAATAGCAGTTTGTGGGTTTGTGGCCTCTCTTAAAGGACATTGAGAATTTGGTAAATTGATTAAATTTTGTTACTGCTTTCCTTTATCTCAATACAAAACTGATTGTCAATCATATTTTTTTTTTCAATTTTTCTTTTCCTTTTCGAAAATTGGCAAATCCTGGTCTCAATTCTTTTTCATTCTTGCTCCTTTTGCAATGAAAAAAACTTTCTATTTGTTATTTATTTATATTGAGCTAACCCTTTTTTTTGCACAGATGATGCACTTGTATCAACTGGGCTTGTTGAGTTGGGTTATAAAGAAGAAGAGATCAACTGTTAATAGTGTTCTAAGGTAAGTTTAGAATAATTACCAGAGTTGATATTTTTGCAGTTTGATCAATGATTGATATTGTTATATCAAAGATTTCAAATTAGAAAGCAAATCAAGATAGAGACTAATTAAATACAGTAATATTTTCTCTTTCCAAGTACACCATTAATACTTTGCTTTTATATGTCCTTTCTCCTAAATATATATATATACAGAATAAATCATTGCTTTTCAGGAATTTAAGTGCCTTTATAATCATATGGTTTCGATACATCGACCCAATAGCCAGATAATTTCTGATTCTAAATTTTCACTAAAGATAAATAAAATATGAAGTTACAAATTGCTAATGATCTATGATCGTTTGTAGGTGCAATTACCTGCGCCACCTGTGCTAACTATGGATGAAGACAACTCTAGACATGTTGATAAATCAAGACATGTTTTTAATTATCTGTTTGTACTCTCATCTTATTTCCACTTTATAAATGTTTATATTTTTAAAAGTTTTCCTACTTATTTTTAGGGGGAGTATAAAGGGTTTATCCTTCGAATTGCCATCTCCAATTAACATTTGTACTTCTCACAGCAAACACTACTTATGAACTAAAAGTGAGTGAATCAATCCTATCGTTGTGGTGTAGGATGTCAGCCATTTCCTATAGGCCATATAGAAAATTAAACAACATCATCTTGATTAGTACCATGCAAGTAGCTTTCTTTTTTTTTACCATAAATGTGTGTTGAACAATTCTACAAAATAGTATTCAATATTTAATTCATTTAATTACAGAAACTTGGAAGTGATTATCGTGCTGATGATGAAAGAACTGAACAGACAATTGAGATGTTAGAAGAGAAATAATTAATAATGAAGGAGCCTTCTCTAGCTTTGCAGGAGAACACCTTACTCATGTTAAAGAGGATGAGTCACCTATCTTCCATGCCAATAGGGAGGAAGAAAGTGGAAACAAGGTTGAAATATTTTTCTGTTTACATTTATTTCTTCAGTTCATTTATAATAGTTTATGATTTTTTTTGTTCTTCTCAACTTTATAGGATGAGGAAGAAAGGGTTATATTTTGAATTAGTGTCTCCAAAATTTGGGATGTCAATTGAACAAGTTGTTGAACAACTAAATGTGAATAAGAGAACTTTACAAATATGATGCAGGATTGGTGACATTTCGCGCTGGCTGTATCAGAAAATTCACAGAATGGAGGAATTACTAACTAACTTGCATGTTAGATTGATAATCAATTATGATATCAGTTCCAAACATAAACTAATTTCAGATATTTTGATTATTTTAGAAATTAAATTAAATTGGAAATATTTTATTCCCCTTTATTAAGGTGCATATGAGAAATTTCGTTATGAAGAAGAGAAGAATAATGAAGGACAAAGGAAAAATGTATGAGAGCAGTTGAATCTTCTTTTTTCATTTTCATTGTGGTTCAACTTCTTTTTAGGAATATAAATAATACAAATGTGCTTACTTATTATTAAAATTAATATGTTTATTTTCCTTGTTTTATGTATTATGGTGTAGCTGGCATCATGTTATGGTGCAACTGGTACCGTATTAGTTAAAAAGGATGTCTTCTTTTGCTAATTATTATCTGCTTATAATCCAAGTCCTATATTGTGCTTTCAGATGTGAGATTTGATATTTGTTTTTTGTATACTGATTCGTATTTGTCTTTGTGTATATATATTGTCATTAACACAATAAGGTCTGGAACGGTATGATTTATCAAATGACCGTGGTTGGTGCAAATCAGCTTTATATCTGGAACGGTATGTTTTTTTCTTATGCATTCAATTTTTCCAATTAAGGCTAGAAATTATGCATCATTTAATTGGCCATATTGTGCTTTCCATATTGCTTTGGCAATATTGCACTTTCCAAAAATTTTATGTTTATTGACATATACTATCTTCGTTATCATGTTAAAAGCTTGTAATATCTTTCTTATGGAGACAAGACATTCTACAACATTTATTATTGATATATATCTTGCTATTTAAGATCTTGGTATTTAAAATCATGTGTGTAATTTTTGAAAGCATGAATCAAAATGTCAAATACTTATAACCATGCAATAATATAGCAATAAACTAATATATATTTTAAAAAATAGACATTGAAAAAGACACTTGAGCAAATTTAAAATGTTTTTTTTCAAATCCCACTTTAAAATTTATGCATCGAAAATGTTAAAAAGATGCATAAATATAATTGGTCCTGAGCTTGTGGGGGAAATTGGGTTTATATACTATTCTATTGTTTGATGAATTTTTGTGGTGTTACAATCCTTCTTTTTGTGGTTATGATCTTTTTGTGGCTAATATTTTAGGGAGAAGGAAAACGAAAATGTGTTTTTTTAGTACACCAATATCTTGAGTGAAACACTAGCTAGTTAGTAGTTATCATGAATTGAAGGATAAATTTCATAAAGGAAAAATATATGGTGCCCCCAGCTTTGCCCCCTACAGTGCTTCCACTGTCTGTGCTGGTGGGTCCCACGTCTATAGGTGTGGAGGCACTGTGGGGGGCAAAGCTGGGGGCACCATAGCAAGGTCCTTTCATAAAATGGGTTTGTTACGGCCAAAATCCTAAGAGATAAAGCAAGAAAGTGTAGAAGATACAATGACTACCCAAAGAGGAAAGTTCCACATTTTTTAATATCAAAAGATTGAAGCTCAACACAGTATTAGGCTTATTAGAGCATCTCCATCCGTGAAACTCTTTGAGTTTCTAAATAATGCCACATTAGATTAAGAAACTTAACTTTTTTTTTTTAGTTTATAAACTCTTACATCCCTAAAACTACAATTAGAGTTTCTTAATCGCCACATCATCAACTAACTATGTTTTGTTAATTTTTTTAACCAATGGTATTGACACGTCACAGATTATAAATCCTGAATCAAAGTTTCTAAATAAGAAACTCTCAATCAAAGTTTCTGAATTAGAAACTCTGTTACATTCCTGAAACTGAGTTATAAACTGCCACGTCAGATTAGAAACTCTGAAAATTTCAGAAATGGAGATGCTCTTAGAGAAAACGAGAGATTTACCAGAAAAATAATAGAGATAAATGGGGTGAAGCAAGGTTGAAAGGGAATAAATACTCGACTGTGGTATTTATGAAGGTTGTGTGTTTTGAAAGTTATCTTTTTGATAACGAATTTATGAATTGTTTATGATTTTAAATGTTATTATACATTTATGTTCCTTGAGATTGATATGTTATATCTTTAGAAGCGTTCAAGAAGATGCTCATGGTCTTGAACCATAGAACTCTTTAGATGAAAACATATAATCCTAAATATGTTCACAATCGTGGTAATTAAAGGGAACATTATTTACCATGAAGATTGTCATGTCAATTAAAAGTACATTGTAGTTCTATAAATATTGATAAGTGATTATCATTCAATGGCATGAGTATATAAAATGATGATTCTTTATATACTGAACATGACCTAACTCGATGGAGCATTATATGAATTAGTTTTGTGTCATTAATGTTTCCAATGTGTCTTTGAATCTTATATATGAGACATGTAAGTTTTTCACATGAGAAATATATAATGTGATTACTATTAAAGTCCATTCAAATGATTGGAATAATATAGTAATTCGTTATGTACAACTTGTGCGGGAGAAATTTATATGTCAATATTATTATTGTCCCTCAATTATTTGAGTTATGATATTACTGGGCCCCTTGGTAAAGTGAAATTATATTGCATGCAATATAACTGATGTAGTTATACTTATAATTCACTTGAGAGACCAAGAAAAGAATATAATGCAAAAATGACACGATCCTATTTTGCATATTATTTAAAATATCATGAGACAAGGATAGACACGAATTAAGTGGATCAAGCACGTAACAACTATGTCGTTTGAGAGACTATAATGTAGTGATAGAACCTCTTATAGTCCATAATATAAAGTATTTTATATTATATCCCAAGATGACGTAGATCCTCTGTAAGGTCACACCAACTGAACAGAAACAACAAGTATTTTACATTTTGAATGATGTATTTAATCTCATAATGTATGATTTAAAATGCATGTGATAAAATGTTAAAGTAATATGTTATGTAAAATGACATGCTTAGATCATAAAATAAATTTATAAGAATATATGTGAATATTATTTTGTATAATGTTTGAGAGCATTATAAGAATAATAAATTAATTCATATTAGAATAATATAGTAATATTATTTACTCATAAATTAAATCCTTGCAAAATATGATTAGGGAATAACAAGAGAGTAGTCATAGCCATTTGTGTAAATAATTAACACAAGTGTTGCCCTAGGGCTTGGCTATATAAAGGGGTATGTTTGAGATGAAAAGTGACTTTTTCTCTCTCTTGCTACAATGGGATGAATAGTAATCCGTGAATAGTAACCCTCCTTTCCCTTCTCTTGTGTGTAGAAAGAAAAACTCCATTGTTCTTCTTTCCTTTCTCTTGCAAGGTTTAGCCACCAAATGAAATAGCTTGTTCATTGAAGATTGAAGATCTAGGTGGTTGGATCTAAGCTCTAACCTCTACATCCATCTATCTAAGGATGCTTTAGGTTGTTGTTTAGGTTCAAGGTGAACCAAGAGACAAGGGTGCTTCCATGGCCGAAGAAGGAAGACGACGATTTTCAAGAGACCTAGAAGAGGAATCGACTCCTCTCTACAAAGAGATTTGACAATCTCTTTAGGTATAACCTTTTATCCACTCTTGTGCAAGAAATAAATGTATTATTTTCTGTTTTGTTGATGCATAAGAGGTGTTTGATGAAATGTCATAGTATAATCTTGCTTGCAATTGTTATATAAATAAGATCATTTGTGTATTGAGTTAAATAGAGGCAAAAATTTTAATTTTCGTCCTCTTGAACTTACACATGAAATCCCAACAATTTAAAGATGGGAGCTGATATATCGATACCTTCAGTGATACCACCATCGGTACCAACATGACAGATCCAATTGATTTCAGTTTGCATGTTGTTTTTTTATGATGCATGTTGTTTTTTTTGTATTATGCATATTGTTTTTGTTATTATGCATATAATTGATCGAACGCTCCACTGAAAACGAATGTCGCTACGCTCATTGACGCGGATCGCTACGCTCATCGATGCGAACTGGACGAATCCAGTTGAATTTATTTTGAAAAAGTTGTTCTAGTTATTATGAATGTTATTTTTGTTATTGTGCATGTTATTTTTTGTTATTATGCAAGTAAATAACATGCAAAATAATACAAAAAAACATGCATAATAACAAAAACATCATGCATAATAACGAAAACATAATAAATCATAAGTATAATAAAAACACATAATGAACTTAGCATATAAATCATAAGTATTTGACTGTTATGCATGTTATTAGATGCACAATAACGAAAACAACATGCATAATAACGAAAACAATATGCATCATAAGTAAAACAAATTTTCGTCGGAACTCAACTCAAGGTGTCCAGTTGATATTGATGACGGTATCGAAGTTGGTATCCGCAAAACATTTTCCTTTAAAGATAGCTTGTACGCATGAACAAATAGTGTTGGCTTGGCAATGAGGAATGGTGACAGAGGTTTGATATAAGAGGATTGAAAGAGATTTATTTTTGGGAAATTTTTTGAAATGCCACTCAAAAACTTGGAAATTGTCAAAATGCCACTCAGAAATTGGTATTTATCTAAATGCCATTAAAACTCAATACTTATTTTAATTATGCCATTATACTCTTTTTAATCTAATTTAAAATTGCTGAACTTTCTAAATGACAAATATAGCCCTGCCCTATTGAACAGATCGATTAAAACATTGATTCCAGGACAGATGGTGATTAAAACAGATCGATTAAACAACTCCACAAGGAACAAAATACTGGTGGACACAATGGTTGAGAGATTGAGATGAAATTAAGACCGGGGGAGAAAAAAGTCGAGAGATCGATTCAACGACACTCGACAGGCGATAGGGTTTAGGGTTCGTGCTCGTCTTCCCTCCGCTCGTCTTCCCTCCGCCAGCAGGGTTCAACCGGTTTGATTAGTTCGAACGTATCCAGGTCTGTTACCTTGTACTGCTGTCTTAATCAAAGGGAAAAACGTTGTCTTCTGTCTGAAATTTGTTTGATTTCTTTGATTATGAAGTTTGGAAGTTGTAAAGGAATCAATTTTGTTTCTAACTCCACGTTTTCTTTGATTACAAATGTCTTTAAGATTATTCCCACGTTTTCTTTGATTTCTTTGAGTTCTCGCTTTGTAAAGGAAACAAATGTCTTCAAGTGGGTCGCTGTCAGAACGGATGTCTTCAGAAGTTTGGAAGTTGCCCCTCGTGCAATGCCCGTACTTTGGAATTTATCTGAAGCAGTTTGTGAGCACAACTGATGCAAACCCAGGAAAACCTTTCTACAAATGCGACAATCACAAGATTGTAAGTGTTTTTTTTTACAAGAGGGAACCAGCTAGTACCAGGTTGGGGGTTTTACCAGCATGTACCAGCTAGTATCAGGTTTTACCTTTCAATACCGAGTGGGTACATAATTTTACTAGCATGTACCAGCTAGTATCAGCTTTTATCCACACATTACCAGCATGACCAGTCTTGGTTCATCCAAAGATTCAATACAAGACAACCAGTACACAGGTTCTAGGCCTTGCTGGTATGGTATACAAATACGATACCATTTCATGTTGTTTTTGGTCCAAATGTTATTTGGCACTAGCATGTAAGCCCAGAGTCTAGACAACACTTTATGAGTTCATCTAGTACACTTTACCAGCATGTACCAGCTAGAATAGAAATGAACCTTGTCTGTACTTTTGGCCATGCATCAGTTTCCTCCCATCAGGATGTTTTTACCAGCGAGTATCAGTTTTTCCCTTTCAATAATATCGAGTGGGTACATTATTTATGTTCCAGTACACTTTATTTGTTGAATAATATCGATGGGTACAATTTTTACCAGCATGACAATCCTTATTTATGTTCTCATAGGATTTATTTGTTCAAAATTGCAGAACAATTGTTGATTTTGGAAGTGGGAGAAAGATTACGAGGTCTATCTTTGCAATACAGGTGTATTTGGAATGCAAAGAAATGCGGTTAATGAGCTATTAGAACATGAGATCGTCCAACTGAAGAACGAGCACTCACGAACGATTGCATATTTGAAGAATGAAATGGAATCACTAAAGAAGATCATATTTGATATGAAGAATGAAATTGGTGATATTAAGAAGAACAACTACAAGCTTATCAAGGAGCATCACTACAAGCTAATTGTTGTAATTGGAGGTTTTTTTATGATTTACGGATTGATGGTAGGCATGTAATTGGAGATGTATTATAGTCCCATTATTGTTTCATGTGCAATTTCGTGTTGGATTTTGATGTCAGTTTGTAATTGGATTGATGATTCACATTGTTAGCATCAATATTGTAATGAATTTGCTGTCTAATTTTTGTTTCAATGAAGTGGACACCTTGTTTACTTTTCTCTGCTGGAGACATAACCATACTTGCTGGAGACTCCTTTCAATGCATAATCATTTTTTTCGACAACAAAACATACCAAATGAAACAAATGAAATTCAATGCATACAACTAAACAAATGAAACAACATAATCATTTTTTTCGACAACAAGTTTAGAAATAAACATATGGTACATACCAAATTGAATGCATTCCAAATACCAAATGAAATTTCCCAACAGCAAAACATAAATTTGTAGCAAGTTTAGAAATAAACAGATGGTACATACCAAATTCAATGCATTCCAAAAAAAAAAACATACATTTCCCAAAAGCAAAATGAAATTTCCCAACAGCAAAATGAAATTTCCCAACATACATTTTCCCAACAGCAAAAAAAAGGAAATTTCTTCTAACAAACAACCATCTTGTAGCAAGCAACCAGCATAACAACTTCACTCAATTGGACTCGATGCAGCATCTTGGGAAATTGTATTGCTTCTCTTCCTGTGTGTTGTTAGAACAATTGTCAAAAAACAGTAATGCCCGAAGTAAATAACATGTTACAATAACAAAAATTAAATAACCTTTTTTTGGTCACTTTTGGAGGTCTTGGATTACCCGATTCACCAACTTTGCAAGTTCTCTGTTGATGCCCGAATTGTTTGCATCTCTTGCATTGTTGTCTTCTCGCACCCGGCTCGAGACATCCTTGTATCCTCTCCTTTCTGGGCCTGTCTGGAGGTCTCTTAGCCACTGGTGGTAGTACTTGCGCTGGAATATTAACCTTTTCCCACTTTGATTTGTCAGGCATTGATGGAATTCTACCTACATAAGCCACTTTGAACCGAGCAACAGAGTAATACTCGTGCACAAAATCTTCCATGCGTGTGCCTCTAAGTGAGCAAATGAACGCAACAACATGCATGCAAGGTTTGCCGGTAATCTGCCACTCTCTACAACTGCACTGTTTTGTATCTAACTCCACTACATGTCTCCAAATATTACCCCGAATGTCTACGCCATTGACTTCACCATAATCATTGCCCCCTCTAACAATTTTAGGCCTACCACAGTTCCTGCTTGATTCATTCAACTCTTTCATAACACTTGGAACAATTAGACCATCAAATTTACTTACGATTGACCTCCTTATGTTAAATTTCTCCAACATCAACTACCTAATCTGATCAAGGAGATCAACCAAGTGCAAACCTTTGAATCCCTTTATCCAAGCGTTAAAACACTCGGATATGTTGTTGTTCACGTAGTCGACTTTACTAATCTCGGAAAATTGTCTCCTGCACCATGCAACTTTGTGGTTCCTCTTCAAGTAGTCAATTACATTGGGTGGTAACTTATCCATATGGCTCTGACACGTTTCCATTGAGTATGCCTTTGATGCGGAATACATATCCGAATCATAGACATCACCTGCATAAAGATACACCATATTAGTGGCTCATGTGGTAGTTGTATTTGTGAATGCTACATGTAAAATGGTTTAGAGATTACCATGAAATTTCTTTTTTAAAATTTTCATCAGATGCCTCGTACACTCTCTATGCTTGACTTCTGGAAAAACACTTGGGATAGCGACTTCTAGTCCTTTCCTCGCATCGGAAGATATTGTCAACCCCAATGGGCACCCTATAGCAAGTCTAAGTTGAGCTAGAAACCACTCCCAATTATCCGTAGTTTCTAAGTCGAACGCTCCATATGCAACAGTGTATAACCAATTGTGCCCATCAATACTAACAGCAGCTGCAAACTGTCCCTTATACTTTCCTACAAAATTATTCAATTTTAAAAGTTATTAGCAATTTAGAACAATCTTGTAGAAAAATTGAACAAAAATGAGAATCGTTGCTCGTACCTGTCAAAATGAGTCGAGTCAACGCCTAGATATGGTCTACAACCATGTAAAAACCCATCTATTCATGGCTTAAGTGCCACGAATACCCTCTTGAACCAAGCTTTGTTGCCAACTCTCTCAACATCTACCTCAACAATGCTTCCAGGAGATCTCTTCTCCAATTCTCGCTTATAAGAGTACAAAATTTCAAAGCTTCCTTCCCACGACCCATGAATTTGATTAAGAGCAGCTTCTCTACCAGACCAAGCTTTGTTGTAGCTCACCTTCACATGATACTCATCTTCTAACTTGTTTTTGATGTCTTTGGCTCCAACCAATGGATTCTTTTTCATCCAATATGACACTCTATCAGAAACCCATGACTTAGAAGCCATCTTACCATCAACCATTGTAGTTGATGGACAAGTGTGCTCATGTGGTAGCACCTTAACCTGCAATTACATGAGTTTCGTTAGTAGATATTAGTTTGTTTGTAGGATAATAAATATACTTGAGTAAATTATGCATGCTTACCTTGAAAACATTACTTTCTCTGATAACAGAAGCATGAACTCTCCAAGGACAACTAGGATTTCTACATTTTCCTATGAACCTCTTCTTATCGATCTTAACTGTAACAACTTCGAACTCATTTTTGATAGCAAAATGCCGTAATGCTTTTCTAAAGGCATAAACATCGGAAAATAACGCACCAGCCTCTATCTTGGGATTTTCAGTATCAACAATAAATTCTCTTTCATCCTGAGCCATACCCTCTACAGATGGTTCCTCATGCTGCCTACTCGGGTCAATAAAATTGGAATCAACATTAACCTCTTGTGCTAAATTAACCTCCTCGGCATGTTCGTCAACATCCGAATAGTACATGAACTCATCATGCAAAGCCACATAACCATCAGCTTCCGCGTTGTCGTCAAACTGGAAGAATCCTTCTTGAGTGCTCCCCGCATGGCTATGACTACCAATTTCAATAGCCGGGGTTGGTTGAATTGGAGTGCATGGTACGGTCGCATCTGTGCCACTACATTTCAGATCAATCCTAACTGCCATGATTCTTCCCTTCTGTTAAACAACAAATACAACTTATTAGTACATGAACAGATTCTTTCCTTCTGTTAAACAATTATCAGTAGTACTAATATCGATTCAACCTAGCCACAACATCGATTCAACCTAGCCACAACATCGATTTAGTAGTTCTAATATCGAGTGGGGACAATAACAAATATACAGAATAAAACAAGGAAGTAACAAATATTAATAAGGAATAACAAAAATAGAAAAGTGGAATGCTTTGACGATTAAGAAGAGTAGTTCATGAATATCAGATGGAGCAAACAATGATGGCAAACTAATTATCGAGTGGGGACAGTAACAGATATACAACGAAAAATAGGTTTACAGTATACATCCATCAGCAGTATACAAAGTGAAAAACAAGGAAGTTTGAGTGGGGACTCTCACCTGGAGATGGAGCGGAGGGAAACAAAGCCGAGGAAGGTGGCGGTATCACGTTTCCTGTCGATATCGCGTCTCCTGTGGATATCATGAAGAACCCTATCGCGTCTCCTCTCGATTTGGTGAAATCAGTCCTGACGAATCGATCGATCTGTTTGGCTTGGTTTTAATCGATTTGTTCGATAGGGCAGGGCTATATTTGTCATTTAGAAAGTTCAACAATTTTAAATTAGATTAAAAAGAGTATAATGACATAATTAAAATAAGTATCGAGTTTTAATGACATTTAGATAAATACCAATTTCTTAGTGACATTTTGACAATTTCCAAGTTTTTGAGTGGCATTTCAAAAAATTCCCCTTTATTTTTTAATGCAATGAACAAAAATTTCTGATATGAGAGGATTGACGGAGGTTCTTCAGTCACGCGAGAGAAGAGGGGTTCTAATCTGATTCGAATCAATTCGGTTGATTAGGTGAAATAGGCAAGGGTATTTTAGTCAGGAAATTTAATTTGTTTTTAGAAATGAGTGAAACAGTTATAAAAAAAGTCAAAGTAGTATTTTTGAAATCAAAATCAAATTCAGAAGGAAAAATATGAGAGAAATGAGTTTTGAGTGATATTATCAAAATTTTCTTTGTTTTGAGTGGCATGAAATTTTTTTTTCCTAGATGTTATTATGAAAGACATTATAATATTATTTATGGGGAATTGAATAAATGCCACTGCAAAGTTGGAGATTTTGAAAAATGCCATCGCAAAATTTCACTTTTGAAAAATACCACTGCAAATTCAATTTGTCTTTAATTTTTCCATTATAGTTATAAAAATAAAATAAAAAACAATATTTTTATTAATACCTAAAATACCCTCCGATTCCTTCTTCTCCTTCGATTCAATCTCAATCAGTTTCTTCGATTCAATCTCAACCAATTTTTTGATTCCTTCCTCTTCCGAATTCACACAGCACACAACAACCTTCTCTGCCTCTCCTCCGCGACCTCTTCTCCATCAGTCTCCTCTTCTCTGTCAGTCATATAATTAAAATTGAATTTGCCTCATGTGTCTATTTCTCTCATATTTTTCATTTCTAATAGAATGCATCCAAGTTTGTTGGTTTTTTCAACATAAACAATTCACATGCTAAGAAACGTATTTTATAGTTTGTCTTTGCCATTTTAAACAGTGGCGGAGCCACGCAGCCTCAGGGGTGCAGCTGAACTCTCCTGAAAAAAAATTCAAAAATGATCATATATTAATTTTTTTTTCAGAAATAACCATGTATTTGAATTTTTTTTGCATAAATGACCATGTAAAATATTTTTTTTCTAGAAATAACCATCATTTCGAACCCTCGAAAAAATACCGTAAATCTTGAACCCCTGGCGAGAATCCTGGATCCGCCCCTGATTTTAAACCCTGACTATTAAGTGGTAATTGGTTCTTTAGGACCAATAATAGTATTTCAGTGTGAAAATCGAAATTCTAACCATATCTTTAAATTGCTTTATAGAAGTTTCTGTCAAAATTGCTAGACGAAGATGCGACAGTTATAGAGCATCAAGCTAACCATGCAAAGAGACTTCAGCTGTACATAACTGCTCACGGTTGAGATTGATGATGTTGCTTTCTGGTGTTTTGTCAGTCCTGAGCCTGATCACATCCTTGTTTTGAGGTTGAAATTTGAAATTGATCAGATTAACAGAGAAGGGGCTAACGAAGAGGAGGTCGATGGAGAAGAGGGTTGGAGGAGGAGAAGCGGAGATGGATGCTGTGTGTTGTGTGAATCGAGGAGAGAAGGAATCGAAGAAACGAGACTGTTGTGCGATTAGGACTGTTGGGAAGGGTATTTTAGGTATTAATAATGTACTATTTTTATTAAGTTTATTTTTATAACAATAATGACAAATTAAAAACAAATTATACTTACAGTGGCATTTTTCAAAAATGGAATTTTATGATGGCATTTTTCAAAATCCGTAATTTTGCGGTGGTATTTTTCAAAATCCCTAATTTTACGGTGGCATTTTTCCAATTTTTCCTATTATTTATTCTACTGTGCCCCCTATGTACCGGTTCTGAGAAAAAGCAAACCCGAGAGAGGAGACGATAGTTCACTTCCCTTCGCTTCTCTCTCATTCACCGACTCGAGCCCAGCCGATGGCAAATCTACCTTCTTCTCTCTCTCTCAGTGCTTCTTCCTTCGGGAACATTCCGTCCATGGCAGCCCCTCAGTCGCCTTCGCCGTCGGGTGGTGGCGTCGGAAGCCAGGCGTCGAAGGAAAAGAGGATGGCTGGCGCGGAGCAGCTTGTGCTTGACCTGTGCGACCCCGATCTCCGAGAAAACGCCCTTCTCGATCTCTCCAAGGTCTCTCTCGTTCCCCGATGGTCGCAGGAGACCCTTTCTTATTTCTGGACAATTATATTTGTTGGGTGTTTAGTTGTTTCCAATAAGGAAGAACAAGATTGAAAATAACACCTAAGTATTGATTCTTCGGGAATTCCTTCTTTTGGCACGGTCATCTCATAATTCCAGACTTTAAGTCTGATCTGCATACTAAAAGTATTTGGCAAATATTTGGAATCAGGTTTTTGTGTTATTATCGAGGGGGTTGTTTCCCTGAGGAAATTTGGAGAGGTTTATGACCTTGAGTAGCTTGTTCTGTATTGTGCTGGTTATTTGAGAGTCATTGTTTATATGAGTTATTTCAAGTCTGCTGGGGTCGGAAAAAAATATTTCCCTACTTATGTTTGGTAGTCATCCTTTGTTTTTGTTTTCTGCAGAAAAGGGAAATTTTTCAAGACCTCGCACCACTGTTGTGGAACACTTTTGGTACTATAGCTGCTCTTCTACAGGTGAAATACTCTTCCTTCCTGTTTAGCCCCTTGATGGTTGTGGACGCTGATTGAAATGTTATGCAAATTCGAGTTCAGCATTTCCTGTTTCCACAAAACAGTTAAATTGAGGCAACGGGATAGCTGAGGTCAATAGGGGAATGATGCATTTTTAGTCGTTACTTGAGAGTTGACACAAATTGGGTTAATGTGTGGACGTGATTGATGAATAATTGGTCAATTGGATTTGGTCTGGGCTTAAATGATTGGGATATTGTTTTGGATTTCTATTATCATCTGTGCTATTAATTCAAATCTAATTAATTCTGGTGTACTGCAATTTGTACAAAATTGCAGGAAATAGTATCGATATACCCGGCACTTTCTCCTCCGACATTGACACCATCAGCATCAAATCGGGTCTGCAATGCACTTGCTCTTCTCCAGGTTGGATTTGCAATTTCCTTGATTAGAGCAATGCTTCTGTTGCATTCATTTCCTTTACCGTTTGAGATCAATTACAAGTTGATTTACCTCTTCTTTTTTTTTTTTTGCAGTGTGTGGCTTCACACTCAGATACTAGGATCCTTTTCTTAAGTGGTATCTTTTTGCACTTTATCTTTTCCATGTTCACATTTTCCTCTATTTGTTTAATTCAAATGTCAAATCTGATGTGCTTCATCTCAAAGCTTGATATGAGCTGTACTGGCTTCTGGTTGATATGAGCTTTTATCACTGGTATTGGTTGGTGTATTTGTCCTCATACTTAATTGGTTATATCTTTCCTCTATTTGTTGTTTGAGGTTTATGGAGAGGATAAAGGTTTGAGTGTACCATTTAGGTTTGTTAACAGTAAATAGTAGGGCTGCAACCCTTGATATGGAGGAAGGGCCTTTTTGAGTCCCTTGGTTATATAGCATAATTCATTATTTTAATTATTTTTATCTGTTCTGATGAATTTTTTATACCATGTTGTAACATATATTCTCTGTGTATTTTTGTGTGCATGTCAGCTCATATACCGTTGTATCTATACCCTTTCTTAAATACGACCAGTAAAACGAGGCCTTTCGAGTATCTTAGGCTGACAAGCTTAGGTGTAATTGGTGCTCTTGTTAAGGTACACTTACTCTCTAATTTCATTTGCATCTATTTTCATAGTATAATAGCAAAAGCAAGTTAGTTTATGCTGGTAAGTTGGGAAAATTACCAAGGATGCCTAAAATGTCGGCATTTTAATGTCATGATTCCTTTTTTGCAACTGCATCAAAATCGCAACTGATCAGAAAAGATTTGGTAATTATTGTACATTCGTTTCTTTGTTTAGGTTGATGATACAGATGTCATTAGCTTTCTTCTTCAGACAGAAATAATCCCTTTGTGTCTGCGCACCATGGAAATGGGCAGTGAGCTCTCGAAGACCGTAAGTTCTCTTGTTCAATTTTATGCCAGTTCATTTTTCCTTCTTTTTCTTTCCCTATTCATAGTATGGGTCCCAAATTAAATTAACCATCTTACTCAAATCTAAAATTAAAATTATTTGGGGGAAGAAAATGATTCGAAATAAGGCCTCTTTCCTATGCATATTTCTTCAATGGAGTATAATGGTAAATATTATTTGGGTCCAATTAACAATCCTCCAATCTCAGTCCCTAACACTCGTCCTCCTAACTAACTTTGCTAAAAAGCGAAAGTCAAAGAGTAAAAAACGGATAAAAATGAAAAGTTAAACAGTCAAATGCGGATAAAAATGAAAAGTTGAACCGCACACATTCTTCTAAACGTTTCCGCCATACACTATCCTGAATATTTTACACATAATACATGAGATGTAGACTAAATAAAATATGTGTTCAAATTAAATAAAACATGTGTTCAGGTTAGCTGTTTCAAATCGGTTTTTGCACTGTTTCAAGTTTGTTTTGCACAAAATGCATGGAATGCAGACTAAATAAAATAAGTGTCCATACTAAATAAAACAGATGTTCAGACTAGTTGAAAGAGGTGTTCGTATTAGTTGTTAGTGGAGTAAACGGGTCGGGTTGGTCGGGTTTTGTATAGATTTCAACTCGTTAGATGTCATTCGTGTTATAGTGTTTTCAACCCGTAACCAATAAACCAAAAATAAAAATCATCCAATTCATACTTTGTTTAGGCGCTCGGGTTTTGCGAGTTTCACAAATTTCAATATTTCACACAATTTTTTTAATGATAACAAAACTTAAGTAACAATTGAAAATAATTTAAATCACACATTGACATCAATTTGTAATAAAAACTAAATGAAGTTTGACAAAAAAATGTACATATAAGTTTGTAACGAAAATCGAATAAAAACCTTTATTACTAGCAAAATAATAGTTTAATTAAATATAAAATGTAGAGTCGAGTTTTATCCACATTTTGTTCTACAATCTGTACCCACATATTACATGTCGGGTTTGACAAAATCAAAACCATAATCGACCATAAAAAATTGAAATTCGAAATTTTTCAGGTTGGATTGGTCGAATCATTCGAGTTCATCGGGTTAGTCGAATTGGACTTACACCTCTACTAGTTGTTTCAAGTCTGTTTTTGCACTGTTTCAAACTCGTTTTGCACATAATACATGTGATGCAGACTAAATAAACAAGTTTTCAGATTAAATATTAAATAAACATGTTTTCAGACTAAATATAGCAGTTGTTCATACTAATTGTTTCAAGCATGTTTTTGCATTGTTTCAAGCATTTTTTTTTGAGAAAATTTGAGCAAATTGGGTGCTGAAAAACTAAAAAAATGAGATTTGGAGGCTTTATAAGCCTGTAATGTATGTGCGTCGTCTTGTCATTTCCGATAAGTGTTCATACTCGCGATTCAGAGTTGCGAGTCAAAAGTTATGTCAGTTCGAAGATCAAATGTTATTTTGTGCTTGATTTTTTGTCAAAAATAACATTTAAAACAATTAAAATGTGCTCATACTAACTGAGGATGTGGTTATATTAATCTTTCAGGTGGTCATACTAACTAATAATGTGATCATACTAACTGTTCAAGTGCTCATACTAACTTAGGATGTGGTAATACTAAATAAAATAAGTGGTCATACTAATTTCTCAGATGATCATACAAACTGCTCAAGTGCTCATATTAGCTCATTTGGTGGTAATATTAAATAAAATAGGTGGTCATACTAATATCTCAGGTGGTCATACTGACATAGAGGGTATTCATACTAACTTTTCAAGTGTTCATAGTAACATACACGGTGTTCATACTAACTTTTCAGATGTTCATACTAACTTTAGTGGTGTTCATATTAACATTCATTATGTTAATACTAACTTTTCAAGTGTTCATACTAACATTAGAGTTTTCATATTAGTTGAAAAAGATGTTCGTACTACTGAAACAAGTGTATATTGAAACAAGTGTCTATATTAGATGTACATTTATATTTTAATTTCTCTCATTCTCTTTCTTTCTTTTGTGAAAAAGAGAACCATGGTGAGTACGAAGAAAGTCAGAGGCAGTCTCAAGGTTGTTCGGTGCCTTTCGTTTTCGTTCTCAGATTTGTCATCACTTCTTCGTTCTCAAATCTGTCGTTACTTTTAAACATTATTTCCGTCTATGACAATTTTTTCGTTGCTTATAACAATCTCTCGTCGAAGAGAATGTAGAAAAAAGAAAAAACGATATTAGAAAGAAAATGGAAGAAGAAAGATTCAGTTGGAAGATAAAGAAAGAAGTATAAAAAAAGAATAAGACAAAGTAAGAATAAGACAAAATAGAAAAGAGAGTGAGAGACATGAGCGGGGACATAAGGTTAGAGATTGGAAGATTTTCTCATATTATTTAGGAGAAGTCTTCCTCCAATTTTTCTGAAGTTGGTAATGTGTATCGGTCGAAGATTACAGAGGAAGAAGGTAATTATTAGAGAAGAAATAATACAAAACCTTATTTTTTGGTAATAATGAATGGCAGAAGAACTCAGTACTTATTCTGGAAGAAAGATCTTCTTCGAAAGAGTAATATATTTGTGATTTTTATAAAATTTTTGTACATCTTCAAACATATGTCGCTTTCTCATTATTTGTTTTTTGCACTCTCTTTTTGAGGATTCTTCTTGAACTCACTGATATGAATGTAGTTTATGACAGAAGCTGAGAAAAATAAACTGAACGTGCGTGTGTTTAGTTGTCTGTGTGAAAATTTAGTTTGCCTTTATGATAATGTAATTTTGATCTGAATGATAGGTGGCAACATTTATAGTACAAAAGATACTGCTGGATGACGTGGGGCTTAGGTACATCTGTGCCACTGCAGAGCGATTCTTTGCTGTAGGATCTGTCCTGGCTAACATGGTGGTCTCACTTGCTGAGCAACCTTCCACACGGTTGTTAAAGCATATCATTCGTTGTTATCTCCGCTTATCTGACAATCCCAGGTTTGTCTACAAAAAGTTAGCAATTTGATTTTCTGTCCATGGTCCACTTACTGAGTGATGCAGTTTATACACCATTGTTTTTTTCATTTTTCTTTTGAAATATAAGAATTGAGGAACATTCCTTTCATGGCCCATACATGATATGTAACTTCATAGTACATAATTACGCTTACCAAGGCTGTTAGTGAGCTTGATTCAAAGGTCTATTGAAACTGATCCACTTTACGAGTACTATATTTTAGTATTAAAGCCAAGCAGTCAAAAAGTTGAAGGTTTATGAGTTATCTTTATTCATTCATTTTTCATCATTTTTTGATTGCTCGACTTTGCACTACATAAAATCGAAAATCAAGAAATTAGCATGACATATCATTCGCAAAGTAGATTGATTTCAGTGGTTTGGATTCGTCATTGATTATCCAGTAGATATTTTTCGAGATCACCATCCACAACTACCTTGGTAAGCTGAAGTATATAATAGCTTTACTCTAATTTTACCTGCTGAATTTTTTCGCATATAATTGGGTCTTCTTGAGGTCAGATGTTCATTTCAACTAAAGCCATTTCAGTCGAGCAATCTTACAAATTAAATGTCTTTCATTTAGCTTCTTTTTGTTCTATTCTTATAATATTTTTATGCGTTCATTTTTGTAGAGCATGTGCTGCCTTGCAAAGTTGCCTTCCAGAAATGTTGAAAGATGGCACATTCAGTGTGTGTCTTCGGGTGAGATTATGATTCTCATACCTTCTTCCAAGTCTATGGCCCGCATAAGTACTTTTTGATGATGAATTTTTGATATATATTCTTTTTCTTTTTGAAAATTAGGATGATCCAGCAACCCGCAGATGGCTTCAGACTCTGTTGACCAATGTAACAAACAGTAGCCTTTCTGCAGCTCAGGCAGGAATGGATCACCTGATCAACATGTAAATTTAAATATTTTTTCCAGGTTTCTTTGTTAACAGTGTAGGATGACAAGGCTCGTCTTAGAAAATATCCTTTTCTCCGCGGGGAAGTTCATGTGTCCCCTGCAAAATTCTAAAATATCTCATGCGCCCGACAACTATGGAAGGTATCCCTGATAAAACATCCAACTGAAGCCGTTTTCACTTCATCGATACATCTCTCCGGCATCAAGCTTTTTGGTGTTTAAGTTTTGGAGATATTTTAAGGCTGTGTAAGGTTGCATGTGGTAATTCTCCTCGTAGTGTCTATTATAATTATAATAGTATCAATAACACATAGTTATAGTACCTACATTTTACAAGTGTTGTGTTAATCTTTAGTTCAGCATGGACTAGTATTCAGAATGAGAGCAAACTCTTTGTTGTACTTCAGTTGCTAGAATGTATGACTAGTTTGAGATTTTGAACGTGACACTCGTTTATCTTTTTATGATCTTGCCACATTGTCATGATTTATTAGTATTATCTTTCAAATTCTATGGGTTTTTGAATGTTTTAAGATGCCTTTTCAAACATATACATGCATTTATTTCCATAGTATTTGTACATGTTGCTGGGAGTTGGACTTACAGAATGAAATTGTCATAAATTTGTCATAATGTTAATTAAGTTGGCGTTATAAATTTGTCAAGATTTATTTTAGAAATTTGATGATGCACATGACAGACAGTACGAATTAATAATTGCATATTTTGTCTTAAAAAAAATCAGAACTATCGAGCTAGTAAGAAAATATTAAACTTGTGACTGGTTTGGCAAATGTATGGGTTTCAGTTCATGTATAGTTCAGTTCGTTGATGAGTTGAAGTGTTTGATCAAATAAAATTCATAATTATCTATTAATATTCAGTTCTTTCTCAGTTCATCTTATAATTGAATAATGTCAACTATTTATTTATAAGCTAATCATGTAGGTTTTATTCTAGACACCACAATGTAAAATCTTTTTTAAATGAAAGCTCTTTCATCACTGTATTGAATAATTTAAGTTTTTTTGTGCGGATAATTTAGTTCTCTATGTGAAAGAGAGAGAGAGTTATAACTTGATTAATTTATTGAAATGTTTGAATATATTTGCATTTAATCTCACGTTGAGTTCACAATTAGTTCATAATTAAATGCAGTTGAGTTTTAGCAATTGAATTTGGATTGAACTTCAATCAAGATTAAGAAATATCCCATTGCATAAATGTTCAATAATATTCATCTCATTTTGTTCGTAAATCGTCCTATTCATTAACAACCCTACTTGTGAGTAATCAAGCAGTATACTAATGCTTGGGCAGCTTGGAGATCAGTCGAATCTTCGAACAAAATTGAGTTCTTATATTTATTCTTAATTAGTCTCAATTACCATAATGGCCGCCTGTGTATTTTTTTTTCAAGTTACGCATGTGTAAACTTGAATACAATAAAATTAAGATGCAAATTGTCTCTAATTACAGATGATGATGATAATATGTGTGTTCAATGTATGCAAGTGTTAGTTTAGATAGAGTGAGTTAACAGTAATAGAAATTTTTATTATTTGTTGTATTTTTTACAAGAGATGATAGAAGTATACTATATATATTTTATTTTTAATGGTCAAAAGTTCTAGATAATGTGCTTATCTATAGTATGGATGGTACAAACTGTTTCTAATAACTATATTTCAAAAAAGAATAAAAAGTAAATGACACATATTGCATTTAATATAGACTCGTAGCTTTTATTAATCTGACAATAATGATCATTTTCTGATGATTATTTGTCCTCTTAATCTTCTATTTCTCAACATTTTCCCTCGAGTTAGAATTGTATAGATCATATAATCCTAGCTTGCAAGATATGTCTTCAAAGGCTTTGGAGCTCAACACTTTTGTTAATGTCTGCCAATTGATCTTCACTCTTCACAAAGGATTTTTTATTTCTCCTTTTTCGATTTTTTTCGAATATAATGACAATCTACTTAATTTGATATGCTTGGTCCGCTAATGGAAGACCGGATTGGTCACAATGTGCCTTGCTGCTTGATTGTCACAATACATCTTTATTGGTCCATCAACCTTGACATTCAAGTCGGTCAACACTTGTTTGATCCATGTCAACTCACTTGCGGTAAATGCCATGGCTCGATATTCCGCTTCTACGCTTGAACGAGCCACTGCATTTTGCTTCTTGATTCTCCATGTGACTATACCTACAAACGTGCAATAGTCGATAGTTGATTTCTATCAAAGCTCTCGGTCCAGTCTGCATCGAAATAGCCACACACATTGTTAGAATTATTTTTTTCATTCATATTCCTTCCCGGGTGAACCCTTTAGGTACCTTAGTATTCTATCTATAGCATTCAAGTGAGATGTTCTTAGTGCATGCATAAATTTGCTTATTTGTCTTACAACATAAGAAAGGTTTAGTCTTGTTATAGTTAAGTAAATTAATTTTTCCACAAGTCATTGAAATTGGTTTATATTACTCAATGGTTCACCATCCTTAGTATTTAGTTTTACATTTGTTTCAATTGGGATAATGACCGATTTGCAACCTGACTTGCCGATTTCTTTAAGCAAATCAAGAATATATTTTCTTTGAGATAGAAACAACCACTTCGTAGGGTGAGTAATTTCTATTCCAAAAAATACTTTAAATTATCTAAATTTTTAATATCAAAATTTTGTTTTAAGTCCCTTTTAACATTCTCAATTTCATTACTATTATTTCCAGTTATAATTAAGTCATCTACATATACCAAAACTACAATAGTACTATTGGCATCATGTTTGATGAATAGTGATGTATCGACCAAATTTATTTTGAAATTGCAAGATAATAAAAAGTGACTAAGCTTGACATACCATGCTCTTGGAGATTGCTTTAGTTCATATATTGATTTCTTTAACCTACAAAGAAGATTAGAGATACCTTCCTTTTTGTGAACGGATGGAAGTATTATATACACTTCTTCTTCAAGTGTCCCTTTAAGAAATATATTTTTACTTTCATTTGGTGAAAAGTCCAATTTTTGTTGGTGGCAATAAACAAAAGAATTCTTATCATGTTCATTTTGGCTACGGGTGCAAATGTTTCATAATAATCAATAGTGTATGTTTGGGTATAATCCTTGGCTACCAACCTAACTTTATACCATTCAATGGTTCCATCACTATTGTGTTTGATCTTATAAACCCATTTGCATCCAACTAGCCTCTTATGGTTTGGCAGAGTACATTGTTC
This sequence comes from Eleocharis quinqueflora, assembly GCA_964058865.1. Lineage (NCBI taxonomy): Eukaryota > Viridiplantae > Streptophyta > Magnoliopsida > Poales > Cyperaceae > Eleocharis > Eleocharis quinqueflora. Next base: position 26,169 of record CAXKVX010000530.1, read on the forward strand.
CCAAGTTTGATTTCTTTTCAAGGCATGGAGCTCTTTTTCCATTGCCCTACACCATTTATAAATGATCAAACTTTGCTACCTCATAATTTGTTGGTTCATCTTTAGATAGAGAACAAAAAAAAAGCATAATATTCATGAGAAATATTATTGTAAGGAATATAATTTGGTATAGGATATTGTACCAAATATGTTACATAGTCCTTTAGTCTTGTAGTTGGTTGAGATTGTCGACTTGTCATTCTTAATGATACTTCATACTCCTCGTTTTCTTCTTGTGATTGTTATGCTTGCATCTGTGATTGTCCTGTTTGCACAGCTGGTTGTCCAATTTGTACTTGTGTTTGTTCATCTTGCATCTGTGATTGTCCTAATTGTACTGGTGCTTGTCCAATTTGCGCTTATAATGGTTCAATTTCCTGAAGTTCTTGAGTATCTATCTCAACATTATTTTGAAGATGAATTTCTCTTCTTTTCAAGTTAGTAGAGTAAGGTATAACAAACTCATTGACAAAATTCTATCAATATAATTATTTTCATCATTTTTGTAAAAAAGCTCATTATCAAGAAATGTTACATCTCTTGAGATATAGAGCTTTTTTTTGGGATCATAGCATTTATACTCTTTTGCTGTTGAGTAACTAAAACATGTTTTTTAGAGGTAAAATCTAGTTTGTCCAATCTATTTTTATGCACAAAGCAAGTACATCCAAACACCCTTACATGACTGATATCAATTTTTCTTTGATAAAGAATTTGTAAAGAACTTGAAAATTCAAAATTGCACTAGGCATCCTATTTATTAAGTAAATGGCGGTAATAATGACATCCTACCAAAAGATCTTTTGGAACATAATTTTGAAATAAAAGAGCTCTTGTTATCTCAAGAATATGATGATTTTTTCTTTTGGTTGCGCCATTTTGTTGAGGAGTATATACAAAAGAAGTTTGATGTATTATACCTTTTGTTTTAACAAATATGAGAAATTATACTTTATAAATTACGTTCCATTATCTATTTTAAATTTTTTGGTTTTTTTGTTAAATTGATTCCAACAAGATTTGTGAAATCTTGAAAGTAGGAAAATACTTTGCTTTTATTTTTCATTAAGTACAACCAAGCCATTTTAGAAAAAATCGTCAATAAAAGTAACAAAGTATTTAAGCCATTATAGAAGTAATGGGAGAATAATCCCAAACATCCGAATTGACAAGTTCAAAGAGATCTTTACTTTTATAATTAGAAGTAAAAAAATGGAGATTTTGTATTCTTAGCGAGCCTACAAACTTTACAATTACTACAATCTAATTTAGAAAAATCAAGCATAGATTTCAAAATTTTATCGGATGTATGACCCACCTTTTGTGCCAAAGTTTGCTCAATTTCTAATCCTTACTACTACTAAATCTAAACTTATTGTTATTTAAAAAAAAGACCATTTGCAAGAATGCCTTAACCATTTTTTCTTTGGTGTATAACTTGAAAAAATAACATTTGCTTTTCTTAATTTCACAATTTAAATCCCTAGAGAATTTATTAATAGACAATAAGTTGACATATCACTCCAACATAGAAAACATATTGTAGAAACTTTTAGAAAAGATACTAATCATGTTCCTACCTTTAATTCAAATCTTTTCATTGTTAGCAACAGTGAAAAATTAATTAACTCTAATTGGACGGTGATTTCTCAACAACTCTAGATTGTCCGTCATATGAACTGTTGCACCTGAATTAAAGGACCCATTTGGTACAATTATTTGGAGCATTAACAGTAGAAAGTCCAATTGTCAAACATTTATTTTTAATTGTTCTCTCTAGACAGGGACTACCACCGTTTGTAAAATTTGGATTTGTCATAGGTCTAACCGATTTTAAATCAAGGTCTTCCAAAATAGACTCTTTGTCCTATTTGCAAGACTCTTTGTCCTCTTTACAAGACTCTTTGTCCTCTTTACATTTTTCTGAATTAAAGAGAAGGCCATGGATTCAGTTTTACCAAGCATATTTGAAAATAAAGAGGAAGGAGAAATTGAACCTTTGCACTCAGAGGTGAGGTTTTGCATGGATTGATCAAATTTTGGGAGACATTTATTGCAAGTCGATCAATCGTCTCTTCTCCGAGTCGTTCAAGTATATGTAACTTCGTTAGTATCTTCTCCTTCTCCCTCTTTCGAGGATGGTCTCTTTCACTTTTCACAATACCTTCACCTCCTTTCTTGTTCTCTCCCCTTTCTGGATTGGTCTGAGATAAGGATTGAGAGTCCAACAATGAACCCTCGCGTGGCATTTCCTTTTGCACTGATCTCATTGAGTGGGCGCCCGACCTTCTATATGTTTTCTCTCCTCGCCATTGTCAGGTTTCAAGATTTCTGTTGTGAAAGGTTGACTATGAAAGTTGTGTTAGAATGGGAACTAAGGTCAAGTGCCAGTGCGAAAGCGTTTTTTCAATTACAATTCAAACTTTTGGACCTTAATCACCTAGCAAAAATCATAATCAAGCAAGTAATAACAATTGAGCAATTCAGTCAATAAAGTGCAACGATAGTAAAAAGAGAGAGTAAAGAGCAAGAGAACACACTATTGTAACGTGATTCGACCTACAAACACACTAGGCCTACATCCACGAGACCCCCAGATCCAAAAAATACAATCCGAGACCGAATCCACTACCACAAGTATTCTTACAATTGCAGAACCTATCATTAATTCTTCTCAACAAGACAATCAATCTTAGGTTCATAAACTTAGGCAAATGGCTACATCGCTCTACAAGGTAAAGATGTCCGACTGACAACACAAACAAATACGTGGATGAACTACTTGACAACACAATATAGTCACCAAACTAAAACGACAACAAATTGATCTCTTGGATTGACAATTAGAGAATTAGCTATCTTATACACTCTCAGGATGTGGATGCTGAAATAGAATTCTCTTGTGCTCTTTCTGGTGCTTAATTGTATGATTGGAAACTTGGAGAGGAATTTCTTGAATGATCTGGTTCGAATCCACAAGTTATATATAGGTTGGGCATATCTTGAAGTCTTGAAATTTTGGTCTGCACTGCTTCTTACATAATTGACCTAATGAATTACAAAATCTGTTGTAATGGGTTGGTGCCTTTCCCAAAATTTCCTTTACATCATCATAGTGTACCTGTATAAACATGCAACTCACGAAAAAATTGTACAAGGTTATTACTGATTTATTTTGCAAATTGTCAAATGAAAGAAGAGTTTAATCTAACAGTTTGTGAATTGAAGTGAATTAAGATGGAATTTGAATTTTGATCCAATTTTAGATTCATTCTCTTACTTTAGCATTCTTTGTGTTGAGCAACTCTTTATCTCATGTTGAGTTGATTTTTCTTTTGCACAAGCCAAGTTTTCATCATTGATTATTTTCAACATTGTGTCCATGTGAGTCTATCTTTCTCTTTGACTTGGACAATAGTGATTTTAGAAGAAGAGACGTCAATTATTGATTTTGCGAAAGTTTTTCTGAATCAGACAACAACTTGATATGATACCATTTAATTTAGAGTGAATTGGCAATAACATAAATTTATATTATTTGTTGTATCATTATAAGAGATGATAGAAATATTCTATATATTTTTTTTTCTAACGGTAAAAATCCTCGCTACAGTGTAACTATTTCTAACGACTTTATTTCAAAGAAAAATAATAAATATGTGACAATCATATTGTATTTAATATAAACACAATTTTGGTCAATATGTTAATAATGATCGTTCTCTGAAAATTATCTGTCCTCTTATATTCTTCAATTTCTCAACAGCAACCCAATGCAGGCATGCTGCATGCAACTTGCATTTCCTTTGCATCAGGGGCGGATCCACAATACAACAAGGGTAGGCACGTGCCTACTCCTGGATTTTAAAATTCATCAAAGCTCATTAATATCTAGCATTTGTGCCTACTCCTGAATTGATATTGTGCCTACCCCTATTTTGACCCGAATATTTTCTTGCCCAAACTCTCTTCGCGGATTCTATCTTCATTGCAAATTCGCGAATCACGATCAGCTGATTCGCTCGCCCTACCTCTATTTGTTCGTGCTTATCACTCTAATGCAAACGTCAGCCGGTTGAACCCCAAGTTCCTAACCTTAAGTCACTTAACCTCTGTTGTTGACTTCCTGGTCGTGTCCTTGATCCTCATCGAACCTCCGCCTCTGCCATTGGCGCCAGGCGTAATTTGCTGAGGCTTTGACCCTCAATCTCTCAGACTCTCACCCATTTAGTAAGTTGTCCTTTCAATTTTGTTCCGCTCACAAAGTTGAAATCGAATGCAGTATGTATCTCTTAAGTTATCTAATTATTTTTATTTCTCTGTTGTTGGATTTCGTTGGAAAAAGTCGAGGTCATAGGACTGCCTCATGGCATATCTAAGGCCAAAGTGTTGTGTCCTATATGAAATGCTGAGAACTGTTTTTTTTTTTCTAGATGCTACGAATAGATGAAATTTTGAGAGGGATTTAGCTTATATTGTGATGCCTCGCCTTCAAAATTCACAATTAAGTTTTGATTTTGGAGAATTAAGTGATACTATTTGAATTTCAGAGAGGAACAATTGCAATGATTTTATCAAACAACTAGAAAGTTCTACAAACTTGAAAAATAGAAAATAAAGAAACATGCCTGGTCAAACTTGATAAGAAAATTTTATATAATTTTATCGTGCTTTATTAATTTCATTGAGCTTTTTTTATAACATTGTCGGATAAACATCTTAAACTATTATCCATATTAAGACTTAATTAGTCATCACAAAACACCAAATGCAAAAAAGATAAAATGTCTTTGTTTTTATGTACTAGAACTAAAGATTGTCATCTTTTTTTTGAGAAATACTTGTTATGAGTTTTGACATTGCTTCAAGTCATCATCTTAATGTATTGTCTAATTTAAAGCTCTTAATTCATGTACGATCATCGACTTGATTTGATTTTATAGGTGTTATTATATTTTATCTATATTTATTTTTAATATATAAAACATACTCATTTATATGATATTCAAAATTTGAATGAAATTTATATTTTTGTATGTAATTTGTGACACAAATCCTGCATCCGTCAGTGCTCTGCATCCGGTTACGATTTACTGATTGATGATGGAATTAGATTGGAGGTCATGCATTGTTATTGATGAACGGTGAGATGCATCCAAACCTTGCCGCTCAACCTCTATTTTGTACAACCCAGATAATGGAACCAGAGCGGCACACATGCATGCAATGCAAGCTCGCACGTGTACAACGCTCCAGATAAAAGGAAGATAATTAAAGACCAGCTGCTACCACTAACCTAGCGAGAGTGAGAGACACTACCAACACTGACACGTGTGATTTTAATACGTAAGGGCTTTGCCACGCACCCCACATGATGCCACGTGCCCCATAAAATGGCAATTGAATGCTGCTGTACTGAGCAAATTGAGTTGATGCAATGATGCTCTCTTGGATAAGTCTCGGTCTCCCGACTGTTAGCTCCTTTAAATATTGTTCCTCTTTCTCTTCTCTTCCTCTTTGTAATTGCAGTAAGACCATTTTCATCAGAAATCACCAGTTGCAATTGACAACTGCTCCTATTACTCATTTTGTCTTTAGAACCAGCAATAATAGTAGAGGAATGGCGTCCAAGCAGGAGATGTTTCCGTCGCAGCGTCAGGATACCCAGCCTGGCAAGCAGCACGTCATGGACCCCACACCCGAAGCCGGCAGCCACGACTACAAGCCTGCTAACAAGCTCCAGGTCTCATTATTTCTCTACTTCCCTCTCATTAGTTAGTTCATTATTTGTTTCCTCGCATCAACCTTTATGTACCAGGTACGTACCTATATATCTGTTTTTTTTTTTTGTGAAGGGCAAAGTTGCTGTTGTGACGGGGGGAGACTCGGGCATCGGGCGTGCAGTGTGCTACTGCTTCGCGCAGGAAGGGGCAACAGTGGCCTTCACTTATGTCAAGTCCCAGGAGGACAAGGATGCGCGTGAGACACTCAACATGCTGCACAACATTGCGAAGCAGAGGAACAGCAAGGAGCCCTTGGCCATCCCGGCTGACCTGGGCTTCGAGGAAAACTGCAAAAAGGTGGTGGATGAGGTGGCAAATGCATATGGTGGCCAGATCGACATCCTTGTCAACAATGCAGCAGAGCAGTACGTGCAGACGGACATCCAGGACATCTCCGAGGAGCAGCTCGAGCGGGTCTTCAGGACCAACATCTTCTCCTATTTCTTCATGTCCAAGTACTTTACTAATCTTTCTTCCTTGCAATCTTCATCAAATAATCCTGACAATTAATTGATTAATTAATATCATTTTGAAAATTAATAAAAAAACTACGATGAAATGAATGGAGGTATGCCTTGAAGCACATGAAAGAGGGGGGAAGCATTATCAACACGACATCCATAAATGCGTACAAAGGCAACGCGAAGTTGCTGGACTACACCTCCACCAAGGGCGCGATCGTGGCCTTCACCCGGGGGCTCGCTCTGCAGCTGGTGCAAAAGGGAATCAGGGTCAATGGAGTGGCACCGGGCCCCGTGTGGACCCCTCTTATACCAGCCTCCATGCCGGAGGAGATGGTGAAGAACTTTGGGAAGAGTGTGCCTATGGGGCGAGCGGCTCAGCCCAGCGAGATCGCTCCCAGCTTCGTGTTCTTAGCCAGCAATGCTGACTCCTCTTACATCTCCGGCCAGGTCATCCACCCGAATGGTACGTGCTGTGGTGGTATTGATATGTAGACATGCATCTCTCTCAATATAGTTCTTAAGTTTGATATTATTCTTAACTGGTCTATGATATCCTAATTCCATTCCCGTATTTGGCCTGATCACGCACGGTTTACATTTTACATTTACAGGTGGAGCCGTCGTCAACGGTTAATATACAATACAACTATACAAGGTGTCCTGGATGCTCAGCTGTGATCAGCTCCAGGACATCTCCAGGATATATTATAATACTATACAAGTGGTGATCAGCTGTGCCTTCCTGTGGTTTTTTTGGTCTCGTACGTGTTTGTTGTATGTATGGTTTTTTAGTTTGTTTGTTGTATGTGTGGATGTATATGTTGCATAATAAAAATAAGCTTGTGGACTTTTGATGCACGCCCGTCTTTTGTACTAAGTTAGTACATATCATGTAAACGAACAGTGTCTTTTACTAATGGAAGACCGTACGTCCCTCAACTTAGTTATGTGTCGATTGGGGCATCGCACACATTATTTTATTTTTCTGACACCAATCATCAAATATTCAAACAAAATTTTTTTTTTTTTGAAAACAAGCAGGGAAGATCCCCGCCACTCCATTTCATTGAAACGAAGAGAGTTTTACAAACCACAGCATATCACATCCTAAATCTCCCTAGCCCCACAGAGGCTTCACTTTACTGCGTCGGTACCATTATCTATAGGTACCAACGCATCCATACTATCTTGGCGCAGTCAGCTCCAATCTTATTACAATCAACAAAACGCATTGATTCAAACCCTGAGTAAAAACAAATATAGCATAAGATTCAACACAACACATCAAACATTTTGCACTCAATAAAATCATTGTCTCTAGTTTTCTTTTATCTCGCTCCAATCTCGATTTGCATGCCCCTTTCTTTCAGCTCTTTATGCTTCCACCACTCCTTTATGCCTTCTTGGTCTTCCACTCTGCATAATCCTGCCCAATAAATTGAAAAGTATTTAATTGTACTTAGCATTTCTTTCACTGATTTGGCTCTAGTGTTATTGAATATCAGTTTATTTCTTTCCGTCCAAATCACCCATATTGTTGCAGCACTTAAAATTGACCTGATAACTCTAATTTTTCTGGTACCCCCATCAGAACTTTGTATAACTCAAAAGAATTCACTACAATTTGCACTTCATCCCCATGAATCCAGTCCCATGTTGCCTTGCTTCTATTACATCTAAAAAAATAAATGGTTAATTGTTTCTATATTATCACAATATTGGCATTTAGGGTCTCCATTCCATCCCTTTTGCACCAAGTTTGATTTCACCAGAATTTTGTTTCTAGCAAATAATCACAGAAAAACCTTGATCTTCAGTGGCACCTGCATACTCCATATCATTTGAAAGTTGTTATCAACTACACCTCTTTCACTGATCCAATTGTATAACTCTTTGTTCAAGGAAATGTTGTGTTTTTTGTTAATCCAAAGCACCATGTCTTCTTTATCCACAAGGGGAGTTTTTTGCAAAGCCAAACTCTGCATCTCATTCAATTCACTAGTTTGGCCAAATGATAATATTCTTCTAAAGGTTAGTTTCAGACTACCAGTGAGCACTGCGTTTACAGTACACCTCTGTTGATTACATAATTTGTAGAGGTCATAAAACTTGATACTAAATGGAATATCTCCAGCCCATGTATCTTCCCAGAACTGTGTCTCTTTACCATTACCTATCTCTATCTGTCTATTAGCAATAACAACATATTTGTATTGTTGCAACAGTCCAAAAATCAGACCAGCTTTGTTTGTTAACAGAATTTTTATATTTCACTAATAATATTTGCTTCCACCATCCAATACATTTAGGATCTAATAGCCTCCACATCCACTTGCACATCAAAGATATATTAATCTCTCTCAAATTAATCACTCCTAGACCACCTTTTTCTTTTGGTTTACAAATATCCCCCCCAATTACACAGATGGTACTTCTTTTTCATTCCATCATGCCACAAAAATCTTTTTCTAATTTGATCTAATTTCTTTCTAATTTTTGCTGGCATGAATTGGAAACTCATTCTATACAATGGAAGTGTAGACAAGACACCATTTAATAAAACAACTTTCCCCCCCATTGACAGTAAAGCCCCTTTCCAATTCTGTAATTTATTCTCAAACCTTTCTATTATGTCCTCCCAATCTTTACATCTATTTTTCCTCCAATGAATAGGCATGCCAAGGTAAACCATTGGCCAGTTAGAGACTTGGCTTCCAAAAATCTCAGCTAGGATAGTAGCTTTTGAGTTATCTATATTGATAGGGAACAATTGACATTTGTCAAAATTAATTTTCATCCCCGTTAGTGCCTCAAACTCAATAAAAATCCATTTCAGTATTTGAATTGCCTCTTCACTTGCCTCACACATGATTACAGTGTCATCGGCATAGTGAAGGTTAACAATTTGGCCTTCTCCCTCTAACACTGGACCAAGCCCTTTTATTAGATTTGCTTTTTTAGATTTTTTAATCATACTGTTAAGTGTGTCTGCTACCAAGTTAAACAGAATAGGGGAAATGGGGTCTCCTTGCTTGAGCCCTCGTTTTATTTCAAAATAGTTGGACCTATCCCCATTTATGTTTATACAAATCTCACCCCCCTGCAATAGATTTCTGATCCAATTAACAAATATATCTGGAAATTTTCTAGCTTTTAACATCTCAAACAAAAAATGCCAATTTACTCTATCATAGGCTTTTTCAATATCTATTTTCATCACCACCCCTTGTTTGTGAGCTTTCTTTGTTGAATGTACTATCTCAGACACACATATTACATTATCAAGAATAAATCTGTTTTTTAAAAAAGCTGCCTGAGACTGATCTAGAATACTGTTTGCAATAGGTTCGAGTCTTGTGGTTAAAACCTTTGTAATTAATTTGTATATACAATTAATCAAAGATATTGGTCTAAACTGCTTAATCTCATCTGCATTTGGCACTTTTGGAATCAGACAAACCATAGCTTTGTTAATCTTGTTTATCTTTAAGTCCCCCCTATAGAAACTATCAAATAGTTGTAGTATATCCTTTTTTAGCACCCCCCAATAAGCTTGATAAAAAGAGAAAGGCATACCATCAGGACCTGGGGTAGCCTCACTCTTGGATGACATCAGGGCCTTGTATATTTCATCTTCTGTGAAGGGAGTACACAATGCATTCTGCATCTCCTGACTGAGTTTATCTGATTCCAGCCAGAAATCTTGTTTCATCTCAGCAAAGGTAATCCCTTCTGTTCCAAAGAGAGTTTTATAAAATGATACAACATGGGATTCAATTTCTTTTGTATCTTGCACCACCTGGCCATTAATCTTTAGACCTTTGATCATTTTTCTTTTTGATCTCAATGTTGCAGTTTGGTGAAAAAACTTAGTGTTTCTATCACCTTTTAATAGCCACTGAACTTTTGATCTCAATTGCCAGTGTTGTTCTTCCTCATCTAAAATCAAATCTAGATCTTGATTATATGAAATATAGTCTACTATTTCGTTATCCATCCAGTCCCTATCTTCTTGTACTTTCTGCAGCACATCTATCTTATGAATCAACTCCTTTTTCCTTTTATTTTTTGCACTATAATAATTCTTTTTCCAACCCCTTATCTTTTTTCTCAAATTTTTAATTTTAAGGCAAACATATGTAGCTATATCTTTGCTCACATCCCTCTTTGGCCACCATTGTGTGATAAGTGTATTGAATTCATCATCTTTTATCCAATCTTTTTCAAACCTAAAATATTGATTATTTGTTCTCATCTCTTCAGCAGACAAAACCAAGGGAATATGATCTGATTTCAATCGAGTTAGGCCTTTTAATTCCAGATTATTATAGCTTTGTTCCCAAAATTCATTACAAAAACATCTGTCTAATAAAGCCAGGCATGGTTTTAATCTCATACTTGACCATGTGTATTTATGAGTCAATAGAGTGTATTCTTTCAAATTTGCAGTGTTTATAAATGAATTAAATTGCTGAGCTCCTGTTATCTGAAATCTATTATTGTTTTTCTCATGTCTAAACCGAATTGCATTGAAGTCTCCCATCAGCAACCATGCCCCTTTCCACCATGAGCTCAGAGTCTCAAGTTCTTTAAAAAAACTAATTTATTTGCTTGACCTGTTGGCCCATATACTACAGTTAAACCAATCATCTGTTCTGTTTTTAAATCTCTTAATATGACTGACACTGAGTACCTTCCATAGTAAGAAAACAACTCTGAGAACTCACTGTTCCTAAAGCCTAACAGCACTCCACCAGCTGAGCCTCTTGCATCTAAGTGTAACCAATTGAAATCACTGGGAAGCATGGTTGCAGCAATTCTTGTTGACATTTTATTTCTTTTTGTTTCTTGAATTCCAACTATATCTATTTTATTACTAAGGATCATTTCTTTGATATATCTTCTTTTAGCTAATTTATTAATTCCTCTTGCATTCCAGTTAAGAATTTTCATATATTCACTTCATCATTACCCTCACTTCTATTCCAATAACTAATAACTTCCTTTATTATCTCATTATGTTTGTTTTTATCCTTCACCTTTTTAACTCTATCCTGTATATTCTGCACTGTTTGGGAAAATTGATTTTTGGATAAGACCCTAAGGAATTTTATCATATTGACCCCTTCCTCAGTATTATCAGCTATCTTAATCCCACAACAATGAAAAACTTCAAGTACTTGTTCGTCTGACAGGTCTTTGAAAGGAAAAGAATCAGGGTCATTTTTCTTACCTTGGGTATACAATGGATCTAGCGCCTTGAGTTTCCTATTCATTGCTTTTGCCATCATTGAGTCGTCAGGATTTTTCATCTTCAACCTCAGACTTTGCCTAGTTGCAGGGGGAAAAGAGGAAATTGGTTGAGGTTGTTCAACTACCACCATCAACTGCTGTAGGTTGACCTTCACTTCTTCTGTTGCTATTTGCTCAAGCTCAGTTTCATGTTTTTCTTCTGATGAAGCAGTAAGTTCATGATTTTCATCCTCTTGCTTATCATCTTTCTTCTCCAACCTTACTGTCAACCACTTCTTAGAAACATCTCCCTCTGACGACAACATATATTCCTGTTGATTTTCTTCCGAACCAGTTAGGTGATGAGTTTCAACATCAATTTCTTTAATCACCAGCTCTTTCTCTACACTCTCTGTCAGCTGTTCAGAGATTTGAGAAGTTTCACCCAATTCCCATTGTACATTTTCTTCAAAGAATGGTACCATACTCACTTATTTTCCCCTATTCTTAATTACTTCTATCTCATCAACTTGCTCACTCTCACTATTTCTCATTTCAATTTCACTTTCAACAGACCCTACTTTTCTTTGATTTACTTCATCCTCCTCATATCCAAAGTCATCATCTCCCAAATCCTCCCCCTGGATATCCTCCAATATGGGGGTAGACTGGTAGTTTGAGGGGTCTGATGCAGCTGGTTTCTGTGACTCCTTCCTAATCCAAACCCTTTTTCTTTTCGTACCATCCCTATTGATGTCTAATGGAACTTTAAACTCAAATCTAATCTTAGTCCAGCATTTTTCATTTCTATCGTTCCTATATATCACCTTCTTCATTACTGGGATATCCTCAAACTCACAAACTCCTAATCTAATTTTAGCTTCTTTTAGATCAGTGAAATTGAGCGTATCATTATCAATCTCTAGCACAACTCCAAAATCTTCCACTAGTTTCTCAAATTCTATCTTATTCCAGAGTTTATGAGGAAATCCTAAAACCCTTACCCACTTACTTTTCAATCTGAAACCATTTTCATATGACGGATTCCATGGATAAACTCTCAGCATTGCATCTTCGATCCTAGCAACCTCCTGCCTCAGAACTCTGTCTCTCCACCACCCCGGACCCTCCACTAGCAATTTGTAATCAGCATATTCAGCCACCTTCCAGGGAAAGTTCGGAGCTAGCCTTCGCAGTGCATTATCAACCCTTTCTCGGGAGTATGCTTGTCTAGTTTGAATGATCACGCATCGCTTGAAGTTTTCCTCAATTGCTGCGGTTTCAGATGAGTTCTCAAATATCAGCACCTTGTCAGCGATCATCTCGTTTACTCGAACTGCTTCTTTTGGTGTTTCACGATCTGGATCTGTGTTCTTCTTCTCTGTGAATAAATCGCTTTTCTTAACCCAGATTTTTGATTTGGGATGAGCTTTCTTCCTATCACACTGCCAAGCCCTATGCCCCGTTTTACTGCATTTAAAACAAATTACTGGATTTCTGCAATTTCTGGCAACATGTCCCCTCTCACCACACCTGTAACAGCCATTTTCAGACAAGGACGACAGCTTAGTTTTTGTCTGATTCACCACTTTCAGTGAAGCTAGTCTGCCATTTGCAAACACCACATCCTTCTCTTTTAGACCATTAGGCTGAAGTGCGGGACCTCCCAACAGTGCTTCTCTATATGATTTCTTCAAGATCTGTTTTGAAAGATCCATCAACTTCTCAACCGTTTGATTAAGAATTAGATGTAACTGGAATTCTCCATTAGTACTCTCGAATGGTGTCGTCAACCTCTTTGTCGTTTCTCCCACCGAATCCAGCTCCATCGCTCCACCCGTCGACGATCCCTCACCAGATTCTCCTAATCTCAACGATCTTTCTGTGAGATTCGAACTCAATGAACAGAGCAATCGCACAATTCGTCAATTTGGAATTATATTCTATCATTTTTTTTCAATCCTATCTATTTTCTCTATTTTTTCAATCCTATCTATTTTCTCTATTTTTTCAATTCTACCTAAATGAATGACATTTAGGTATCAACATATTCCAAATTTGCGAGCACGACATTTGTATCTCTACAATCGTGTTACAGTTGCTTAGTCAATTGTCGCATTTGATCTAAAGTGAAATTTGTTCTCGAGCATCTGATCTAAAGTGAAATTTGTTCCGAGATCGCTCGGGTTATATACTCACAAATTTCATATCACATCTCATCAGAGCTCGTCCTCCCAGCAAAATTCGATCAGTCACGGGCAACCATATCACCTCTCTCACAACTCTCTATCAGTCCCTCTACCAGAGCATTATCAACTTCCTCTGTGAACCCACAACATTGATACTCTGTGAACTACCGAGTATCTCTAACGGTATCAGCATCTGGGTACCCTTCATCCCACACTATCAGCATTTGGGAATCCTTCATCCCACACTGATTCCAGCAGAATCATTCCAAATTTCAGTTTCAAAAAGAGATTACCAAACCCGATCAATCTCATAGTATAGTATCTCATCAGTAATCAATCTTTATCCTTGTTTACAGATTCGTACCAGATTTACTTAGTCGTACCTATTTCTCAGACCTTGACTGATATGATCTCAGCTGTGGTCTCTCAAGCTCTGGTCGATCTGATCTTAACTTTGTCCTCTAGTCTCAGCATTTATCTGAATCTCTCAGCACACCTATCAGAACAGGATCATAAATCTGACACTCACCTCTGTCATCAATCACAATCTAGCACTCGCCTCTATCACGATCAACTTCACGATCTCAGTTCTTCTTACAATCAGATTCACGATCAGCTTCACAATCTGACACTCGCCTCTTTCATCAATCAAGGTATGTCTGAGATCTGTACGATCTTTCTCTAACGTCACGATCTGTCAGAGAACTCTATTAGTCTTAAAAAAATCATCTGATCTCTGTAATCGCTGAACATCTCATCTCATCACCTTAGATCATACCTGCACCCTTGATCTCAAAAGTCCTTTCAATCTCAACATCGCCTCAGATCGTTCAACATCTCATCTCGTCGCATCTCTCAGCATCTAAGACGATCTAATATCATCAGCTTAAAAGTTGCAATCGCTAGTTGGACCCGTCTGATATGAACTCATGTCTCAGCGTGTCAGAGTTTACGACATGAAACCAGAGGGAGAAGGACATGGGAGAGGAGTAGAAGGGAGGTAAAGAGGAGGAGGGGGGAGGTGAGAGAGGTCGAAGGCGACCTCCTCCCTTGCCTAGAGTTCTCTCGACCACCTTTCGTTTCTCTCTCTTCTTTCGCTCTCAATCGCTCTGACAATTTGTATATTTTTTCTCACCTTAGAATCATATCAGCAACTATAAAGTACTGGTACCAAAAATCAATGTAGAGACGCAAAAGTACTGTTAGAGGAACTTAGTTTGAATGAGCCAAAGAAAAATGAGGATACACTTAATATTTTTACGTTTTCTATGTTAATTAATTGTTTAAAATTTTGAGGGTCATGTTGGAATGTGCAACACATGCATTTGATAGTTGTGACCTTCTATGTTAATTAATGAGTAATATTTCTAGGAGATGTCATAGAAATTTGTGTTATGTTTAATGACATTTAAGTCGTACGATATCTAAGAGACATCTTATAACTTATAAATAGAAATGTTGTCATTTGTATAACAAGAGAACAAAAAATAAAGTTGTATTGTGTAGTTGTGATATATAAGAATTTTTTTTCTGCTCCTTCCTCTTTCTTTCTCTTCCACTAAAATATTATAGCAAAGGCAATAAGCTGACATAATTGGTATCAGAACATAGGTTGTGTGAGAGTTCAAGGAAGGTTCTTCGAAAAAAGAAGTTGAGAGCATCATGGCTCTGCAAGGAGGCGCGCACGGTGTGCAACTCGTGTTTGATGATAAAAGTTACAACTATTGAAGTATTAAGATGAAGACCATCTTGATCTCATAAGATTTGTGGGAGATAGTGGAAGGTGTTGTTGTCGAGGCCGATACCGAGACTCTCTATTTGATTCAACAATCCATCTCCAAAAAAAATTCCCAAGAATAATCGGGGCTAAGTGTGCAAAGGAAGCATGGTGTGTTTGCAACAAGAGTTTCAAGGCACCGACAAAGTTAGAAGTGTAAAACTTTTTGACTTTAAAGAGAAATTTTCAAAATTTACAAATGAAAGAGTAAAAGAGCTTGAAAAACTATTTTTCAAAGGTGATTGAGTTGGTGAACCGAACTAAAAGTTTAGGTGAAAATTTAGGTGACAAGACGGTGTGTGAAAAAATTCTCATTAGCCTTTTCTTCAAAATACAATAACATTGCGGCGATTATTAAAGAAATCATAGACCTCTCCACTTTAAGTGTACACAACTTGATTGGCTCGCTTGGGATGCATGAGCAAAGAATGAGTAGGAATGGCGAACAATCATTTGAAAGTGATTTCCAAAATAAAGGTGAATGTGAATGAGTCGGATAACCAAAATTCAAGCAAGAATGCATCCGTGGTGGTTATGGTAGCAGTAGAGGTAGAGGTAATTTTGGTAGAGGAAACAACCAAGATTGTGAAGTAAAAACTTGCAACTATTGCATATTGCAAGTTGTCGGGTCACATAGAATTTTTTTGTAGAAATAAAGGGAGGCCTCAATGTTATCATTGCAAGAAGTTTGGACATATAGTAAGTTTTGTAAAATAAAAAATGGTGAGCAAGCAAACTACATCGAAGAAATAATGAAACATTCTCTCCAGTTTCATCGAAAGATTCATTAAGAATAATATTGGCACTAGTAGCGCATTACAACTTCGAGCTCCACCAAATGGATGTAAAGACAATGTTTCTTAATGGTGACAGTGAGGAAACTATTTATATGAGGCAACCAGAAAACTTTGTGACCGGAGATCCAAAGTCTATGACTTGCCGGCACAGTACTAAATATATTCAACATATTAATAACTCTCCAATATTATATATATATATATATATATATATAATGCAAGTAAGACTATTTATTAATAATTTTTTATTACTTCTATTATTTATTATTTGTAATGCTATATATAGATATATTACTTGTATTAATTTGTATATTACTAAAAACAAATATTTTATATATTAATATTATTTAATACTAATTATTACATTGTATATTCATACTATAAACTTAGCAAAAAAATTGACAGCATGACTTAGGGACGCAACTATTACTTGCGCCCCTAAGTGGTAGGGTCCACATCTAAAAAAGTAGCTGTATAATGCCTTGAATTCAGCAAAAAAAATGAATCATTTCAGGGGCGCAACTAATAGTTGCACCCTTGACCCTCTATGCAATTTTTAGGGTGTCATTGTCCCTATCTGTTGAACTTTTTGGTTCATTGGCCCTCTATGAAAATTTTCCAACCATATATGTTGAGTGCCTATTTGATAGTTGACTACTCCCAATCAAGATGAACCGATTTGTCGTCCTTTACCTTGGTCTGTTACAAGGCGTGACGCAGCGAAAGAAACGTGTAATTTATGAATTATATGTTCAAAATCTAATTCAAGTCATCCAGAAGTATTTAGTAATATGATTTACATCAAGAAAATCACGTAGAAAATATGTTGATTATCGTTTAAGTCACTTGCTGGTATAACTGGTTGACAGAATTGGTTAAGAGATACAAAAATAAAGACAAAAAAGTTAAAGTGATTTGGTCAGATCCAGACATGTATAATCAAAGGGACCACACTTATCCATGTAGGAGATTGTTGAAATTGAGACAATAATTCTAGCAAATAAAGTTTGGACTACGTGTTATATGGTTACTACATGTCATGTACCGTCGCCTAATATTACAGGGAGTAATATATGGATATGCCGTGAAATGTGATTAATCAATATTCAAAGGCATTATACGTATTTCACTAAGATTGTGGGCACGAATGCATATAGAATTAAAGTAAATTAATTATAATTATTGATGGACCAATTATGATTAATTAAACTATATATTGGTGTTGATGTAAAGTCAGAAATATTGTTTGGGCTAAATCCAACTCAAGTTGGATCAAAGCCCAAGAAAAACAGCCCAACGCAAGTCTATTGCGGCAGCAAGAAGATCCTTTGAAGCCACAATGAAATATGAAGATTAGATAGTTAATCTTCTGATTTTCATAAGATTGATTGCAGCCACAATAACCCTCACTGCGATCGTAATTCCTGTCAAGTCTGGAAGCCAAGTCAATTACAGTCGCAATGAGATCCATTGCGACTACAAGAGACCTATTCCAAGGCAAGTTTTGACTGCCTAGATTTACCGTTATCTTTCTAATTGCATATTTTAGGTTTTATATTGAATTCCGTGGAATTGTTTACAGAAGTAAATAAGAGGATTTGGAAAAGATTTGGAGAGAATATAATTTCATATATTCTATTAATATTTGATAATTAATTTTGTATCTTTCCAACAAATCAATAGATTGGCACCGAGCAAAACCGAGTGGCTAGGAAGATATGTTAACACCGTGGGTCTCCAAGCATTAAAAATACCACAAAGCATCTTATCCTACTACGAGAAGTGTTTCAGAACGTATTACTTCGTTTATGGCTGGTAACGTTTCATGAAAATCCCACAAAGAATCATAGCCTAGCTACTACGATAAGTGTTTGTTCTTCGAATACTTCTGTCAAGGGTGATAACTTTACAATAAGTTAACCATTAAAGAACTCCACAAGTTTACAATAAGTTAACTTTACAATAACTTTACAATAGCCTACTACGATAAGTGCTTCATGTTCGGGTTATTCATTTAAAGGTGGTTACCATTAAAGAAAACACAACAAAGTATCTTATCCTATTACAAGAGGTGTTTTTTATTGGATTATTTCATTTATGGGTGGCAACATTTCAAGAACTCCACAAAGCCTCATAACCTACTACGAAAATATTTCTTCTTTAAGTACTTCATTTAAAGGTGGTACCAATAACTAAAATCCCACGAAGAAGCATAGAATACCACTATATGTGCTTCATATCCGAGTGCATCATTTACGAACGGTAAACAATAGAGAAAACACCACAAAGCATCTTATCGTACTACAAGAATTGTTTCTTATCTGAGTACTTCATTTATGGATGGTAACCATTAAAAAAAATACCACAAAGCATCTTATCCTGAGAAGTGTTTCTGATCAGAGTAATTCATTTATGAGTGGTAACCTTTCAAGAAAACTCCACAAAGCATCATATCTTACTACGACAAGAGTTTCTTCCCGAGTACTTCATTTAAGTATGTAACCATTCACTAGAACAACACGAAGAAGCATAGAATACTACTACATGTGTTTCAAATCCGAGTACTTAATTTATGAGTGTGCTTTGTGGTGTTTTCTCTATTGTTTACCGCCCATAAATTATGTACTCAGACATGCATCACATAGAGTGGTATTCTATGCTTTTCTGTGGTATTTTAGTTAATGGATATCATTTTTAAATGAAGTACTCAAAGAAGAAATATTTTCGTAGTAGGATATGAGACTTTGTGGAGTTCTTGAAATATTGCCACCCATAAATGAAATAATCCAATCTGAAACACCTCTCGTAATTGGATAAGATGCTTTGTTGTGTTTTCTTTAATGGTTACCACCTTTATATGAAGTACTTGGACATGAAAGTACCCGGACATGTGTTTTAGTTAATGGTTACCATCTTTAAATGAAGTACTCAAAGAAGAAACACTTCTCGTAGTATGCTATAAGGCTTTGTGGAGTTTTCTTAAAATGTTACCATCCATAAATGAATTAATCCAATCTAAACACCTCTCGTAATAGGATAAGATGCTTTGTTGAATTTTCTTCAATGGTTACCACCCTTAAATGAAGTAACCAGACATGAAGCATTTAGAATGGTAATCTATGCTCCTTCGTCTTATTGAAAGGTTACCACAAAGCATCTTATCGTACTAACAAGAAGTGTTTCTTATCTGAGTACTTCATTTATGGATGGTAACCATTAAAAAAAATACCACAAAGCATCTTATCCTGAGAAGTGTTTTTGATCAGAGTAATTCATTTATGAGTGGTAACCTTTCAAGAAAACTCCACAAAGCATCATATCTTACTACGACAAGAGTTTCTTTCCGAGTACTTCATTTAAGTATGTAACCATTCACTAGAACAACACGAAGAAGCATAGAATACTACTACATGTGTTTCAAGTCCGAGTACTTAATTTATAAGTGTGCTTTTGTGGTGTTTTCTCTATTGTTAACCGCCCATAAATTATGTACTCAGACATGCAGCACATAGAGTGGTATTCTATGCTTTTCTGTGGTATTTTAGTTAATGGTTACCATCTTTAAATGAAGTAGTCAAAGAAGAAATATTTTCGTAGTAGGGTATGAGACTTTGTGGAGTTCTTGAAACATTGCCACCCATAAATGAAATAATCCAATCTGAAACACCTCTCGTAATAGGATAAGATGCTTTGTTGTGTTTTCTTTAATGGTTACCACCTTTATATGAAGTACCTGGACATGAAAGTACCCGGACATGTGTTTTAGTTAATGGTTACCATCTTTAAATGAAGTACTCAAAGAAGAAGCACTTCTCGTAGTAAGCTATAAGGCTTTGTGGAGTTTTCTTAAAATGTTACCATCCATAAACGAATTAATCCAATCTAAACACCTCTCGTAATAGGATAAGATGCTTTGTTGTATTTTTCTTCAATGGTTACCACCCTTAAATGAAGTAACCAGACATGAAGCATTTAGAATGGTAATCTATGCTCCTTCGTCTTATTGAAAGGTTACCACCCTTAACAGAAGTATTCGAAGAACAAACACTTATCGTAGTATGCTATAATGCTTTGTGGGATTTTCATGAAACGTTACCATCCATAAACGAAGGAATACGTTCTGAAACACTTCTCGTAGTAGGATAAGATGCTTTGTGGTGTCTTCTCTAATGGTTACCACCCAAATTGAAGAACTCTGATCAGAAACACTTCTTATAGAAGGATAAGAAGTTTTGTAGTGTTTTCTTGAATGGTTACCATCATAAATGAAGTAATCGGATCTGAAACACTTCTCGTAGTAGGATAAGATGCTTTGTGGTATTTTTTAATGGTCACAACCCATAAATGAAGTACTCTGATCATAATCACGCATAAATTAAGTACTCGAACATGAAGCGCATAGAGTGAATGGTTACAAAACTTCAATTAAGATGATTTGTGGTGTTTTCTTTAATGGTTATCACCCATAAATGAAGTACTATGATCATAAACACTTCTCGTAGAAGACACCAAAAAACATCTTATGCTTCTATGGAAAGTGTTTCTGATCAGAGTACTTCATTATGGGTGGCGACCATTAGAGAAGACACCATAAAGCATCTTATCCTACTACGAGAAGTGTTTCAGGACAAATTACTTCGTTTACTGGTGATAATCATTTAATAAAACACCACAAAGCATTTTATGCTTCTATGAGATGTGTTTCTGATCGGAGTACTCCATTTATGGGTGGTAACCATTAAAGAAAATACCACAAAGCATCTTTTCCTACTAAAAGAAGTGTTTCTGATCAGAGTACTTCTTTTATGAGTGGTAACATTTCAAAAACACTCCACAAAGACTCATAGCCTACTACGAGAAGTGTTTCTTCTTCGAGTACTTCATTTATTGGTGGTAACCCTTCACTAAACACTACGAAGAAATATAGAAAACCATTCTATGTGCTTCATGTCCGAGTATATCTTTTATGTGCGGTAAATAAGGAAGAAAACACCACAAAGCATCTCATCCTACTACAAGAAGTGTTTCTTACATGAGGACTTCATTTATGGGTGGTAACCATTAAAAAAAAACACCACAAATCATCTTACCTTACTATGAGAAGTGCTTCTGATCAGAGTACTTCATTTATGAGTGGTAACCTTTCAAGAAAACTCCACAAAGCATCATATCTTACAACGAGAAGAGTTTATTCTCGAGTACTTCATCTAAGTATTGTAACCTTTCACTAAAACACCACGAAGAAGCATATAATTCCATTTTATGTGCTTCATGTCTGAGTACTTAGTTTATGACTGATTCTAATCATAGTACTTAGTTTATGAGTGATTCTGATCATAGTAACCATTAAAGAAAACACCACAAAGCATCTTGTCCTACAACAAGAAGTATTTCATATTTGATTACTTCATTTATGGGTGATAATCATTCAAGACAACACCACAAACCATCTTATGCTTCTCTGAGAGTGTTTCTGATCATAGTACTTCATTTATGGGTGGTAACCATAAAAAAAAAACACCACAAATCACCTTACCCTACTATGAGAAGTGCTTCTGATCAGAGTACTTCATTTATGAGTGGTAACCTTTCAAGAAAACTCCACAATGCATCATATCTTACTACGAGAAGAGTTCTTCTTGGAGTACATCATCTAAGTGTTGTAACCATTCACAAAAACACCATGAAGTAGCGTAGAATACAAGTTTATGTGCTTTATGTCTGAGTACTTAATTTATGAGTGATTCATATCAAAGAAATTTTTTTATGGGTCATAACCATTATAGAAATCACCACAAAGCATCATCTCCTCTTACGAGAAAAGTTTCAGATCTGATTACTTGATTTATGGGTGGTAACCATTCAAGAAAATACCACAAAGCATCTTATCCTTCTTTGAGAAGTATTTCTGATCAAAGTATTTCAATTGTGGGTGGTAACCATAAGAGAAAACATAGAATCACTCTATGTGCTTCAGGTCCAAGTACATCATTATGGGCAGCAAACAATCAAGAAAACACCACACAACATCTTATCCTACAACAAGAAATGTTTCTTATCTGAGTAAGAAAACACCACACAACATCTTATCCTACTAAAAGAAGTATTTCTTATCTGAGTACTTAATTTATGGGTGGTAACATTTAAAGAAAATACCACAAAGCATCTTATCCTACAATGAGAAGTGTTTCTAATAAGAGTAATTCATTTATGAGTGGTAACCTTTCAAGAAAACTCCACAAAATATTATATCTTACTACGAGAAGAGTTTCGTCTCGAGTACTTCATTAAGTGTGGTAACCATTCACTAAAACACCACGAAGAAGCATAAAATACTATTTTATGTGCATCATGTCCGAGTACTTAATTTATGAATGATTCTGATCATAGTACTTCATTTATGGATGGTAACCATTAAAGAAAACACCACAAATCATTTTATCCTACTACGAGAAGTGTTTCAGATCCGAATACTTCATTTATGGATGATAACCATAAAATAAAACACCACAAAGCATCTTATGTTTCTATGAGAATAGATTTTTTTTTTAATACTTCATTTATGGGTAATAACCATTAAAGAAAACACCACAAATCATCTAACACTACTATGTGAATTGTTTCTGATCAGATTACTTCATTTATGAGTGATAACCTTTCAAAAAAACACCACAATGCATCATATATTACTACGAGAAGAGTTTCTTATTCGAGTAATTCATTTGTGTTGTAACCATTTACCAATACACCACGAAGAAGCATAGAATACCACTTTATGAGTTTCTTAATTTATGAGTGATTATGTTCGTATTACTTCATTTATGGGTCGTAACCATTAAAGAAAACACTACAAAGCATCTTATCCTCCTACGAGAAATATTTCAGATCCGATTACTTCATTTATGGGTGATAATCATTCATGAAAACACCACAAAGAATGTTATCCTTCTATGAGATGTGTTTCTCATCAAAGTAATTCAATTGTGGGAGGTAACCGTTAGAGAATAAGCATAGAACCACTATATGTTCTTCATATCTGAGTACATTATTTATGGGTGGTAAACAATCAAGAAAACAACACAAAGCATATTATCCTACCCAAAGAAGTGTTCTTATCAGAGTACTTCATTTATGGGTGGTAACCATTAAAGAAAATATCACAAAGCATCTTGTCCTATTATGAGAAGTATTTCTGATCAGAGTACTTCTTTTATGAGTGGTAACCTTTTAATAAAACTCCACAAAGTATCATATATTACCACGAGAAGAGTTTATTCTCGAGCACTTCATTTAAGTGTTGTAACCATTCACTAAAACACCACGAAGAAGCATAGAATACTATTTTATGTGCTTCAAGTTCGAGTACTTAGTTTAAGAGTGATTCTGATCATAGTACATTATTTATGAGTGGTAACCATTAAAGAAAACACCACAAAGCATTTTATCCTCCTATGGAAAATGTTTCAAATCCGATTAATTCATTTGTGGGTGGTAACCATTCATGAAAATACCACAAAGCATGTTATCCTTCGATGGGAAGTGTTTCTGATCATAGTACTTCATTTATGCATTGTAACATTAACGAAAACACCACAATGCATCCTATCCTACTACGAGAAGTGTTTTAGATCCAATTACCTCAGTTATGGGTGGTAACCATTCAATAAAATACCACAAAGAATCTTATTGTTCTATGAGAAATGTTTCTGATCAGAGTACTTTATTTATGGGAGGTAACCATTAAAGAAAACACCACAAATCATCTTACCCTACTATGAGAAATGTTTTTTAATAGGGGACTTCATTAATGAGTGGTAACATTTCAGTAAAATTCCACAATGCATATCTTACTACGAGAAGAGTTTCTTCTTCGAGTACTTCATTTAAGTGTTGTAACCATTCAACAATACACCACAAAGAAATATAGAATACCACTTTATGTGCTTCTTAATTTATGAGTGATTCTCTTCATAGTACTTTTATGGGTCGTAACCATTAAATAAAACACCACAAAGCATATTATCCTCCTATGGGAAATGTTTCAGATCCGGTTAATTCATTTATGGGTGGTTACCATTCAAGAAAACACCACAAAGCATGTTATCCTTCTATGAGAAGTGTTTCTGATCAAAGTAGTTCAATTGTGGGTGGTAACCATTAGGGAATAAGCATAGAAACACTCTATGTGCTTCATGTCCGAGTACATCATGTATGGGTAGTAAACAATCAAGAAAACACGACAAAGCATCTCATCCTACTACAAGAAGTGTTTTTTATTTGAGTACTTCATTTATGGGTGATAACCATTAAAAAAAATACCACAAAGCATCTTATCCTACAATGAGAAATGTTTCTAATAATAGTAATTAATTTATGAGTGGTAAGCTTTCAAGAAAACTCCACAAAACATTATATCTTACTACGAGCAGAGTTTCGTCTCGAGTACTTTATTAAGTGTGGTAACCATTCACTAAAACACCACGAAGAAGCATATAATACTATTCTATGTGCATCATGTCCGAGTACTTGATTTATGGATGATTGTGATCATTGTACTTCATTTATAGGTGGTAATCATTATAGAAAATACCAAAAGTATTTTATCCTTCAAAGAGAAGTGTTTCAGATCCAATTACTTCATTTATGGGTGATAACCATTAAATAAACACCACAAAGCATCTTATGCTTCTATGAGAAGAGTTTCTTCACCGAGTTCTTCATTTATGGGTAATAACCATTTAAGAAAACACCACAAATCATCTTACACTATTATGAGAACTGTTTCTGATCAGATTACTTCATTTATGAGTGGTAACCATTCAAGAAAACTCTACAATGCATGATATCTTACTACGAGAAGAGTTTCTTATTGGAGTAATCCATTTAAGTGTTGTAACCATTTACCAATACACCATGAAGAAGCATAGAATACCATTTTATGAGCTTCTTAATTTATGAGTGATTATGTTCGTAACTTCATTTATGGGTGGTAACCATTAAAGAAAACAGCACAAAGCATTTTATTCTACTACGAGAAATGTTTCAGATCCGATTACTTCATTTATGGGTGGTAACCATTAAAGAAAACACCACAGAGAATGTTATCCTTCTATGAGAAGTGTTTCTGATCAAAGTAATTCAATTGTGGGTGGTAATCGTTAGAGAATAAGCATAGAACCACTATATGTTCTTCATGTCCGAGTACATTATTTATGGGTGGTAAACAATCAAGAAAACATCACAAAGCATATTATCCTACCCCAAGAAGTGTTTCTTATCTGAGTACTTCATTTATGGGTGGTAACCATTAAAGAAAATACTACAAATCATCTTGTCATATTATGAGAAGTGTTTCTGATCAGAGTACTTTATTTATGAGTGGTAAACTTTCAATAAAACTCCACAAGGTATCATATCTTACGACGAGAAGAGTTTCTTCTCGAGCACTTCATTTAAGTGTTGTAACCATTCACTAAAACACCACGAAGAAGCATAGAATACTATTCTATGTGCTTTATGTCCGAATACTTAATTTATGGGTGATTCTGATCATAGTACTTCATTTATGGGTGGTAACCATTAAAGAAAACACCACAAAGCCTCTTATCCTACTACGAGAAGTGTTTCAGATCCAATTACCTCAGTTATGGGTGGTAACCATTCAATAAAACACCACAAAGAATTTTATTCTTATATGAGAAGTGTTTCTGATCATAGTACTGTTAGTTTGTAATAATCTAGAAGTCAATAATGCGATAATTATCATAAAGTTTTTGTTCATGAATTGAGTGATTAATAAAATGTCATTGTGTTACCTTGAGTATTATTGAATTTATGAATCATTCCTTTATCTGAATTGAGTCAATAACTGGAATTGTGAAACTTCATAATATAGATGATATATATTCTTAAAAGTCTCTAACCAAGATAATTAGCAGGAACATTAATTTATCGTTATAAGGTTAGAATGTAGATTAAAAGATGGTTAAGTTTTACAAACCATAGACATGAGATATCATTTTAATCACATGAATACATGTTAGAAGAACATGGTATTTGACAGACCTCGAATGAAACATTAAATGGAATTGTGTACGTGTCATTAATGTTTTCATTCAGTGTTAAGTTCTAAAGTATGAGGTATTCATCTTACCTACTAAGAGATGTGTATGTGTGATTGTTATCTAACGTTGTCGGTAAAACGCAGTCAAAACAGTAGCTTTTCGGTATACATAGCTTAGTTTAGGTAGTGATGGTTTACTGAAAGTACTATTATCCTCGTTTCATGATACGAGTTACAGTATCACTGGACCTCTTGATAGACTAAGATTATCTGCATGCAGTATAATTACAAGAGTAATTATATTTGATAAGTCTGCTCAAGATCGAGAAAAGATTAAGTTTGGAAGGATGACACACACCTGCCTTGAAACTAATATGATATTGTGAGACGAAAGAATTAACACGACTAAAATGTTTAGTGGATCGTGATATTGCATAAGTATAACATCGTCTGTGTAATTGGATGGTCATAGTGCAGATGTCAGATGCCTCCTATGATTATAGAAATTAAAATGGTTTTAATTCTATTTACCAACATAACACAGATCCTATTGGGTCATACCGTATAGGAGCTAATCGGAGAATCATAATGTTTAATTATAAATAGGTTATAATTAATATTAAGATGATTATAATTAATTATATGTGATATGATTAAATTATATATGTCATATAAGATGACAAACAAAAACAACGGTTGAATTTATAAATGTATACGATACGTTGTATAAAATCATATCGCAACCAAATCAATACAAAACCCTGAGAAATATAATTGTTGAGAACAATTATATGTTTATATATATTTATATATATTTAATTTAGATTTTAATTATTGATTATGGTTTTTGAATTTGGGATGAAAGTCATTATCAAATTAAAAACCTTAATTAAAAATTAATTAAAATCTTAATTAAAATAAATAAATATAAATATTAAAAAAATGAAAATGATGATGTGGCATAAAGAGGTCGGCAAAGCAAAATCTCAAAAAATATCAGTTTGATATTTTGAGTATGCCGACATTCACACTTAATTAGGGGCATTTTTGTTCTTTCACTTTTGAGGGTATTTTTTGTAATTGGCCACCTCCTCATTTTTGCTACAAATAGAGCGGGTAGGGCGAGAGAGAAAGAAGCACCAAAATCGACTCGTATTCGTTAATTCCGAATCGTATCGATAAATATACTTTCTCTCTTTCTCGTATACGGTTGTTTACGAGATTCGGAAAATAGTATTTTTGTGTTATAGCGGTATTCCATATTTTGGATAACTGCGATGCACGAAAATATTTTATTTAGTCCGTATCTCAGTGAATAGTGTTTTTGCGGCATATCGCGGCTTTCGATATTTCTGGCAGAAGAAGTAAGCCGCTCTCTGGTCGTCCTGGTGGACATCTGGTAAAGGTATCAGACGTTTGATACTCTGGTCATCCTTCCGAGTCTTCTATGGTCCAATTCAAATTTGGATCAAGGTATTAAGTAGGGATTAAGTAGGGTTTGGATCAAGGTATTAAAGTTTTAGAATTTAGTTAAAGAGTAGATCTGTTTAGGGATTAAGTAGGGTTTTGATGTTAGGGATAAACGAGAGGTGGACACGCTCTGTGGTTTATCCGACATATCTCGCTTAATCCTCGGCTTAAGTCAGACGTAAATTTTTTGTTTTACGGTCTTTTCACTGCTTAGGCCAATTGACGAGTTTTGAACTGTTCCTAACCCAACAAGTACTTCATTTATGGGTGATAACCATTAAAGAAAACACCACAAATCATCTTACCCTACAATGAGAAGTGTTTCTGAACATAGTACTTCCATTCTTTCTTCTTGGTTCTTTGCCGTGGGTCAACAAGGAAACCAAAAATTTCATCTTTTTCTCTCTTTGCCGTGGGTAAAGTCAAAGAAATCCTTCTTTGGTACTTGGTGTGTTCACACCATCAAGGTGCTTGAAACTTCTATGACTATTCTTTCCCTTTACTATTTCTCACTCCTTTTCATCTCTTTGCTGTTTTGGTTTTTCCTTTGTTTCTCTCTTGTCGTGGGTATGGTAACATAAAGGTGCAATTAATTTTGGGCTCATGTTGTATGCAAAATAAGTATGCAAAATAAGTAAGTGTATGGTTATATAAATTGTAATTTAGGGGTTCATGTTGCACCAAATAACAAAACCATAGTATAATTTGTGTACAAACATGGTGTAAGTATGTTGTACTTAATTGAGACCATGTTGTGAATTGCTTTAAAGAGACCATGTTTGGTTTGAATATTAGTTATCTTGTTCAATATTAATACCAAACGAAATTCAATTGAAATGTCATATTAGTTAAGAACCAAATTAAAGGTATAATGCCCTTGATGTTTACATTCAATTGCCATTTAAGATCAATTAAAATCTATAGTTCAATCTTAAAAAGAAGAAGAGAAATATTAGCAAGACTCAAATATGTTATCATCTTGGTTTAGGTAGATTTACGGGGGATCAAGAGAGATTGAGTACCGACACTTAGTGATTCGATATGCAACGACTACTCGTCAGGTGCGTAGTTTTACTTTCGGAGTTACAAGAGGTTTGATTCTGAAATGTAAATATGATTTGTTGCATTTTGATATCCGATTGAATTGCATATTTTGGAAATTCATCATTCATGATTATATTGACTACTTGTATTGCATAATGGAGTATCATTTTGTCCGGTTACCTATATTGCTTGTTCCCTGTTTTTGATCTTCTGGATTGATATGGAATTTTGCAAAAGAAAGGTAATATACAAAGGACGAGGATCGCAACCTGACTTCGCAAAACAGGATCTTTATGCGCATATAGAAACTGTCCCCTTTTGTGCTCAGTACCGGTTGAGATAGGGGATTATATTACTTATTTGGACCTAACGATGATGTTGGGTCAATGATTTTGATATGTGATTGTTTGAAATATGAAATGTCTCGAAATGATGTGAATTGATATGAAATCTGAACTGAATTACCAGACCTATATTATTATAGTTTGAATAGTAGAACGCTTGATACCATACAAACTCGAGACATGTTATGTTCCTTTCTACTCTTATTGTTTGATAGCCGTGTTCATTTATTATATTGCTATATTATCATTATCTTTGCATATTGTGGATAATAAGTTTCAGGTACATGATTTCTTGTATATACGAAAGTAAAACTAAATATCGCACTGGGAAATTATATTTCTCATTATGTTGTTTATACATTTTTGCAGGTATTGGGTTCGATGTGTAAGACGAGATAGATGTCGTGTAGGCCTTTTGACCATTTGTATAAATCATAATACTATATCAGTGTGTATATTTTGTGCATCGGGTTTTCACATCTTTTGTGTTGTTGATACTTGTGAAAATCCCGATTTCATGTTGTACCTTTTGTATATGAATACTTGTAAACCTTTGTTGTTTATGATTGCTCTTGTTATATCATTGTATCTTTCTGGTAATGTTACATCTGAAATAGTATAATGATTATGTGAATTGTAAATGTTATATTGATTATGTTTGATTGTTAGCCTTACGAGTACATTTGTTCATGTATTCGTGGCGGGGTATGTCATGCCCTATTTTTCGGGGTGTGACAGCCTTTTTGTGGTATCAGAGCTAAGGTTTACCAAAAACCAGATTGGATAGGACGCGTGAGTGATATGCGACCGGGTATATACGAACGAAGTAAGTGTATTTTTTTTATAAACATGAATGTTATTTAAACTAATTTTGTAGTAATATTTTTGTTCATATAGATAATCAGTGAAATGGATTAAAGTACGAGACGTCATGGAGGACAACGAACGCATGAACGTGCACCCGAACTGCAGGTTGAGAATCGTGATGCGCGTGAGGGTGAAGCTGCGGCTGCTGAAGTGCAAAGACAGAGAGAAATGGACGAGCGATTGATAGCCGCATATGAGCGAGGTCGTCAAGCAGCAGATCAGAATAGGCCGGACTTTAGGGCTAATCAGGGTGGTGCAGGAGATCACTTTCGACAACTATACGACTCTTTCATGCGATTAGGACCTCCTAAGTTTGACGGGAGTGGAGGTTATACAACAGCTGAAGAGTGGCTCGCCGGGATCAAGACAAAGTTGATATTATGCCGAGCTCCTGACGAGGATAAAACTGAGTTGGCAGAACATCGGTTGGAGAGCACTGCTCGATTTTGGTGGGATTGTGTCAAAAACAATTTCCAAGGGGATGCACAGAGGATTCCCTGGGAGTGGTTCGAGGAGCAGTTTACTCGCCGATATTTGGGCACGATACATCAAGAGGCATTACGAAGGCAATTCATAAATCTTCGCCAGTCCAATCATTCGATAGCTGAATACAACAACTTGTTCTTGAGTTTGTCTCGGTATGCACCGGACATTCGGAATGATGCACATCGCTACAGGCGACAGTATGTTGAGGGTTTGGATCCAGAAATTGCGATAGTGGTGGACAGTCCTACAGTGGTCGGGATACAGGCTTTGATGGAGTATGCTGAGCAGGTCGAGGTACATCATCAGAGAAGATCTCAACAAATAAATGAAAGGAATGTAAAGGCGAGAATGGAGAGACCGATGCGTCAGAGTCAGCCTGTGCGTGTTATACATCCACCAAGGTCAGCTTCCCAAACTTCGACAACACCAGGGACAAGGACCAGTTCGAGCTCGCCAAGTATACAGTGGTGCCGTAGATGCAGGAAACCACATCCAGAATCAGAGTGTCGATATTTAAAAGGTACTTGCTTCAATTGTGGCAGCAGTGATCATTGGGCACGAGATTGCCCTAAGCAGCGACAGAATTTGCCAGGCTCTAGCCACACAGGATCAGTGGCAGGTCGAGGACGTGGCGTACCCCCATTCAGAGGCAGGAGTCTACTTCCTCAGAGGGGACGACGATCTGGAGGGCCAATTGCAGTTCATGCAGTGAATACGGTTGAGTCGCAACAAGAGGTAGTTGGGGAGGAGAAGACAGATCAGCAGACAGATCTGATGGCAGGTACTCTTTGTATTTCCGGACATCCAGCTTATGTTTTGATTGACACGGTTGTAGTCATTCTGTAGTCTCAAGCGCTCTTGTCAAGAAATGTGGATGGCGAGTTATGTCCAGCGAGAAAACGATAGAAGTTCATACTCCTCTCGGGAAAACCACACAAGTGATCAAAGAATGCCAAGGTGTACGAATCAAGGTGGGCGGTCGAGAACTTTCAGGAGATTTATTAGTGATGGATATTGAAGAGTATGACGTGCTCTTAGGCATGGATTGGCTGACGAAGCATGCTGCAACAATTGATTGTCCACGTCGAACCATTCGATTTGAAGTGCCAAGAGGGTCCATTTGCACGTTACGATATCGACAAACAGGGGATCACATATTGCACATTTCTGCATTAGAGGCTAAACACTTAATATCGTCCGGGTGTGTTGCATATCTAGCAACAGTAGTCTCTGTTTCCTCGAATGTTCCAAATATATCCACCATTCCAGTCGTTGCGGAATTTCCCGATGTATTTCCTGAAGAGATCGCAGGGCTACCACCTGAAAGAGATGTTGAATTTGGCATTGAGCTACTACCTGGTACGACACCAATTTCCAAGACTCCTTACCGTATGGCTCCAGCAGAACTTAAGGAATTGAAAGTGCAGTTAGAAGAGTTGTTGGAAAAATGATTTGTTCGTCCGAGTACTTCACCTTGGGGAGCTCCTGTTCTCTTTGTACGTAAGAAAGACGGGACTTTGAGGTTGTGTGTGGACTATCGGGAACTGAATAAGGTGACAGTGAAGAATCGATATTCATTACCGCGAATCGATGATTTGTTTGATCTGTTAAGAGGTTCATCAGTATATTCCAAAATTGATTTGAGAACGGGTTACCATCAGATGAAGATTAAGACCCAAGATGTGGAGAAGACTGCATTTCGAACTCGATATGGCCATTATGAGTATTTGGTGATGCCGTTCGGATTGACTAATGCTCCTGCAGCTTTCATGGACCTTATGAATTGGGTTTTTCGAGACATGTTGGATTCAAGCGTAGTGGTTTTTATTGATGATATCTTGGTGTATTCGGGATCGCACGAAGAGCATTCTGAACATTTGCGTTTGGTGTTACAACGATTGCGGGATCACAAATTGTATGCTAAGTTGTCGAAATGCGAGTTTTGGTTGGATCAGGTGTCATTTCTGGGACATGTAATTTCAGGTGAAGGTGTAGCAGTGGATCCGGAAAAAGTACGAGCAGTGACGGAGTGGAGCCGATCTATAAATGTGAGCGAGATAAGAAGTTTTCTGGGCATGGCAGGATACTACAGACGTTTTGTGCAAGGATTCTCGCAAATATCACGACCATTGACAACATTGTTGCACAAAAATGTTAAATTTTCATGGAGCGAGGAACAGGAACGGAGCTTTCAGGAGTTAAAGAAACGGTTGGTTTCAGCACCAATTCTAGCGGTGCCGGATTCGAAACAAGACTTTGTAGTTTACACTGATGCATCACGAGTTGGGTTAGGCGCAGTGTTGATGCAAGATAGACATGTGATAGCCTATGGATCACGGCAGTTGCCACCACATGAGCAGAATTATCCGACTCATGATTTGGAGTTAGCAGCAGTGATCTTTGCACTAAAGCTTTGGCGACATTGTCTATATGGAACAAAGTGCAATATTTTCACCGACCACCAGAGTTTAAAATACATATTTACACAGAAAGAGCTGAATATGAGACAGAGAAGATGGCTTGAGCTAATGAAGGACTATGATTTGGATAATCAATACTATGCCGGGAAAGCCAAAGTGGTAGCAGATGCACTAAGCCGGAAAGGTCAAATCAATTTAGCGTCGATGATTACTCAAGAATCACGATTGCTCGAAGAGATGAGATTGATGGGTTTGTATGTTGGAGCATCTTCGGAGTTCACGAAGATGTTAATCGCTCGATTGGCCAGTACATGACCTTCGATAATATGAGCGATAATGTTGGCAGCTGTGAGTATTCAACCAGGAATGCATGAGCGCATGAGGAATGCACAAAAGCAAGATCCAAAATGTCAGAAGTTTCGAGAAGGTGTTGACTCGGGTCGAGATACTCCTTTTTGTGTTGACAGTGAAGGCGTATTACGTTTTGGCAATCGTATTTGTGTACCAGATGATGTAGAATTGAAGTCATTAATCCTATCTCAAGCGCATGAGTCGGGGTATATAATTCACCCTGGGGAAGTCAAGATGTACCAGGATTTAAAGAAGTACATTTGGTGGCCGAACATGAAACAAGAGGTGGTACAGTATGTGGAGAAATGTCAAGTGTGTCAACAAGTTAAAGCAGATCGACGCAAGACAGCTGGACTTTTACTGCCGATTGTACGACCCAAGAGTAAGTTCGAAGCAATCACGATGGATTTTGTGAGCGGATTTCCCAGGGCAGTGGGGCGATATGATACGATTTGGGTGATTGTGGATAGATTGACAAAGGTAGCTCATTTTATACCAACCAGAACAGAGGCAACGGGAAAAGACCTAGCCGAAGCATTTATGAAGTTCCAATTCAAGTACCACGGATGTTCTCGGACAATAATCTCCGATCGTGATACCCGTTTTACATCAAACTTTTGGCAAAGTTTTCAAGAGTCGATGGGCACGAAACTGAACTTTAGTTCCGCACATCAT
The DNA here is from genome assembly GCA_964058865.1 of Eleocharis quinqueflora. Taxonomy (NCBI): domain Eukaryota; kingdom Viridiplantae; phylum Streptophyta; class Magnoliopsida; order Poales; family Cyperaceae; genus Eleocharis; species Eleocharis quinqueflora. The sequence goes on from CAXKVX010000530.1 coordinate 60,170, forward strand.
CCACAATCTGACGGACAATCAGAAAGGACAATCCAAACCTTGGAGGATATGTTACGAGCTTGTGTTTTAAGTTTCAAGGGAAGTTGGATTGATTATTTGCATTTGACTGAATTTGCATACAACAATAGCTACCATTCGAGCATCGGAATGCCTCCGTTCGAAGCGCTATATGGGCAATCGTGTCAGACACCGTTGTGGTGGAAACAAGCTGGGACTTATGTACCAACTGGACCTGAAATGATGCAACAAACAGCTGAAAAGACTCGAATTGTGTTAAATCGACTCAAAGCGGCCTAAGAACGACAAAAGAGATATGCAGATGTACGACGGAGACGTTTGGAGTTTCCAGAAGGTGAACATGTCTGGCTCAAGGTATCCCCAATTCGAGGAGTACATCGTTTCGGTGTGACTGGGAAGCTAAGTCCCCGTTACATTGGACCTTTCCAGATTCTACGACGAGTGGGACCAGTAGCATATGAGCTTGCTTTGCCTCCATCATTGGATCGAGTACATCCGGTGTTTCATGTATCGCAACTTCGACGTTATGTGCGGGATCCCTCTCATCATCTAGATTTCTCTGAATTACGATTGGATGATACACTCGAATATCAAGAAGAACCGATGCAAATTTTGGATTGGAAAGAACAACGACTTCGGAATCGAACCATTTCATTGGTGTTGGTACAATGGGGTCATCATTCAAAGAACGAGGCGACTTGGGAGTTAGAATCGAAAGTTCGAGAGCGATATCCCGAGCTATTCCATGAATTACTAGTTTCGTTCAAAGGATTGAACAAGGTTTTTAAGGAGGGGGGATGTTACGGTAAAAAAATTAAAGGAACCTTAGTAACTAATTAAAGAAAGTAGTAATAAATGATTGTAGTAGGATATTTAATACATTTATGGCGCCAAGGATCTTTCCATCATTTTAAAAGGTTACGAGGGGTAAATTGCAAAAGTCCAAATTAATAAATTTCTTCCTTTCTCTGGACCCTTCCCACCGCCATACCATGTTATTTTCTGTTTTCCTTTCTTTCTTCTTGGTTCTTTGCCATGGGTCAACAAGGAAACCAAAAATTTCATCTTTTTCTCTCTTTGCCGTGGGTAAAGTCAAAGAAATCCTTCTTTGGTACTTGGTGTGTTCACACCACAAGGTGCTTGAAACTTCTATGACTATTCTTTCCCTTTACTATTTCTCACACCTTTTCATCTCTTTGCTGTTTTGGTTTTTCCTTTGTTTCTCTCTTGCCGTGGAATTAAATTTGGGTTCATGTTGTATGCAAAATAAGTAAGTGTTTGGTTATATAAATTGTAATTTAGGGTTCATGTTGCACCAAATAACAAAACCATAGTATAATTTGTGTACAAGCATGGTGTAAGCATGTTTTACTTAATTGAGACCATGTTGTGAATTGCTTTAAAGAGACCATGTTTGGTTTGAATATTAGTTATCTTGTTCAATATTAATACCAAACCAAATTCAATTGAAATGTCATATTAGTTAAGAACCAAATTAAAGGTATACATGCCCTTGATGTTTACATTCAATTGCCATTTATTCAATTGCCATTTAAGATCAATTAAAATCTATAGTTCAATCTTTAAAAGAAGAAGAGAAATATTAGCAAGACTCAAATATGTTATCATCTTGGTTTAGGTAGATTTACGGGGGATTAAGAGAGATTGAGTACCGACGCTTAGTGATTCGATACGCAACGACTACTCGTCAGGTGCGTAGTTTTACTTTTGGAGTTACAAGAGGTTTGATTCTGAAATGTAAATATGATATTTTGCATTTTGATATCCGATTGAATTGCATATTTTGGAAATTCATCATTCATGATTATATTGACTACTTGTATTGCAAAATGGAGTATCATTTTGTCCGGTTACCTATATTGCTTGTTCCCCGTTTTTTATCTTCTGGAATGATATGGAATTTTGCAAAAGAAAGGTAATATACGAAGGACGAGGATCGCAACCTGACTTCGCAAAACAGGATCTTTATGCGCATATAGAAACTGTCCTCTTTTATGCTCAGTACCGGTTGAGATAGGGGATTATATTACTTATTTGGACCTAATGATGATGTTGGGTCAATGATTTTGATATGTGATTGTTTGAAATATGAAATGTCTCGAAATGATGTGAATTGATATGAAATCTGAACTGAATTACCAAACCTATATTATTATAGTTTGAATAGTAGAACGCTTGATACCATACAAACTCGAGACATGTTATGTTCCTTTCTACTCTTATTGTTTGATAACCGTGTTCATTTATTATATTGTTATATTATCATTATGTTTTCATATTGTGGATAATAAGTTTCAGGTACATGATTTCTTGTATATACGAAAGTAAAACTAAATATCGCACTGGGAAATTATATTTCTCATTATGTTGTTTATACATTTTTGCAGGTATTGGGTTCGATGTGTAAGACGAGATAGATGTCGTGTAGGCCTTTTGACCATTTGTATAAATCATAATAATATATCAGTGTGTATATTTTGTGCATCGGGTTTTCACATCTTTTGTGTTGTTGATACTTGTGAAAATCCAGATTTCATGTTGTACCTTTTGTATATGAATACTTGTAAACCTTTGTTGTTTATGATCGCTCTTGTTATATCATTGTATCTTTCTGGTAATGTTACATCTGAAATAGTATTATGATTATGTGAATTGTAAATGTTATATTGATTATGTTTGATTGTTAGCCTTACGAGTACATTTGTTCATGTATTCGTGGCGGGGTATGTCATGCCCTATTTTTCAGGGTGTGACAGTAACGTTTCAAGAAAACTCCACAATGCAACATATCTTACTACAAGAATAGTTTCTTCTTCGAGTATTTCATTTAAGTGTTGTAACCTTTCAACAATATACCACAAAGAAGTATAGAATATCACTTTATGTGCTTCTTAATTTATGAGTGATTCTGCCCATAATACGTTATTATGGGTCGTAACCATTAAAGAAAACACCACAGAGTATCTTATCCTCATATGAGAAATGTTTCAAATCCGATTAATTCATTTATGGGTGGTAACAATTTAAGAAAACATCACAAAGCATGTTATCCTTTTATGAGAAGTGTTTCTGATCAAAATACTTCAATTGTGGTTGGTAACCATTAGAGAATAAGAATAGAACCAATCTATGTGCTTCATGTGCGAGTACGTCATGTATGGGCAATAAACAATCAAGAAAACACCACAAAGCATCCATCCTACTACAGGAAGTGTTTCTTATCTGAGTACTTCATTTATGGGTGATAACCATTAAAGAAAATAGCACAAAGCATATTATCCTACAATGAGAAGTGTTTCTAATAAGAGTAATTCATTTATGAGTGGTGACCTTTAAAAAAAACTCCACAAAACATTACATCTTACTACGTGAAGAGTTTCGTCTCGAGTACTTTATAAGTGTATCAACCATTCACTAAAACACTATGAAGAAGCATAGAATACTATTCTATGTGCATCATTTCCGAGTACTTCAATAACACACCACAAAGAATTTTATTCTTCTATGAGAAGTGTTTCTAATCAGAGTACTTCATTTAAGTGTTGTAACAATTCAACAATACACCACAAAGAAGCATAAAATACCACTTTATGTGCTTCTTAATTTATGAGTGATTATGTTCATAGTTCTTTATTATGGGTCGTAACCATTAAAGAAAACACCAAAAAGCATCTTATCCTCCTACGAGAAATGTTTCAGATTCGATTTCTTCATTTATGGGTGGTAAACCATTCAAGAAAACACCACAAAGCATGTTATCCTTCTATGAGAAGTGTTTCTGATCAAAGTAATTCAATTGTGGGTGGTAACCATTAGAGAATAAGCATAGAACCACAATATGTTCTTCATGACCAATTACATCATTTATGGGTGGTAAACAATCAAGAAAACACCACAAAGCATATTATCCTACCCCAAGAAGTGTTTCTTATCGGAGTACTTCATTTATGGGTGGTAATCATTAAAGAAAATACCACAAAGTATCTTGTCCTATATGAGAAGTGTTTCTGATCAGAGTACTTCATTTATGAGTGGTAACCTTTCAATCAAACTCCAAAAATTATCAAATCTTTCAACGAGAAGAGTTTCTTCTCGAGCACTTCAATTAAGTGTTGTAACTATTCACTAAAACACCACGAAGAAGCATAGAATACTATTCTATGTGCTTCAAGTTCGAGTACTTAATTTACGAGTGATCCTGATCATATTCATTTATGCGTGGTGACCATTAAAGAAAACATCACAAAGCATCTTATCCGACTACGAGAAGTGTTTCAAATCCAATTACGTCAGTTATGGGTGGAAACCATTCAATAAAACACCACAAAGAATCTTATTCTTCTATGAGAAGAGTTTCTGATTAGAGTACTTCATTTATTGGTGGTAACCATTAAAGAAAACACCGCAGATCATCTTACCCTACTATGACAAGCTTTTCTGAACAGAGTACTTCATTAATGAGTGGTAACATTTCAAGAAAACTCCACAATGCATCATATCTTACTACAAGAAAAGTTTCTTATTGGAGTAATTCATTTAAGTCTTGTAACCATTCACCAATACACCATTCAAAGTACTTCAATTGTGGGTAGTAACCATTAGAGGATAAGCATAGAGCCACTCCAGGTGCTTCAGGTCCGAGTACATCATGTATAGACAGTAAACAATCAAGAAAACACCACAAAGCATCTCATCCTACTACAAGATGTGTTTCTTACCTGAGTACTTTATTTATGGGTGACAACCATTAAAGAATATATAACAATGCATCTTTTCCTATAATGAGAAGTGTTTCTGATAAGAGTAATTAATTTATGAGTGGTAACCTTTCAAGAAAACTCCACAAAACATTATATCTTACTACGAGAAGAGTTTCGTCTCGATTACTTCATTAAATATGGTAACCATTCACTAAAACACCACGAAGAAGCATATAATACTATTCAATGTGCATCATGGCCGAGTACTTAATTTATGGGTGATTCTGATCATAGTACTTCATTTATGGGTGGTAACCATTAAAGAAAACAGCACAAAGCATTATATCCTACTACGAGAAGTGTTTCAGATCCGATTACTTCATTTATGGGTGATAACCATTAAATAAAACATCACAAAGCATCTTATCCGACTACGAGAAGTGTTTCAGATCCAATTACGTTAGTTATGGGTGGAAACCGTTCAATAAAACACCACAAAGAATCTTATTCTTCTATGAGAAGTGTTTCTGATCAGAGTCCTTCATTAATGAGTGGTAACATTCCAAGAAAACTCCACAATGCATCATATCTTACTACGAAAAGAGTTTCTTCTTCGAGTACTTCATTTAAGTGTTGTAACCATTCAACAAAACATCACAAAGAATCATTGAATACCACTTTATGTGCTTCTTAAGTTATGTGTGGTTCTGTTCAGAGTACTTCATTATGGGTCGTAGCCATTAAAGAAAACACCACAAAACATCTTATTCTCCTATGGGAAATGTTTCAGATCCGATTAATTCATTTATGGGTGGTAACCATTCAAGAAAACACCACAAAGCATGTTCTCCTTCTATGATAAGTGTTTCTGATCAAAGTACCTCAATTGTGGATAGTAACCATTAGAGAATAAGCATAGAGCCACTCCATGTGCTTCATGTCCGAGTACATCATGTATGGACAGTAAACAATCAAGAAAACACCACAAAGCATCTCATCCTACTACAAGATGTGTTTCTTATCTGAGTACTTCATTTATGGGTGATAACCATTAAAGAAAATATCACAATGCATCTTATCCTATAATGAGAAGTGTTTCTGATAAGAGTAATTCATTTATGAGTGGTAACCTTTCAAAAAAATTCCACAAAACATTATATCTTACTACGAGAAGAGTTTTGTCTCGAGTACTTCATTAAATGTGGTAACCATTCACTAAAACACCACGAAGAAGCATACAATACTATTTTATGTGCATCATGGCCGAGTACTTAATTTATGGGTGATTCTGATCATAATACTTCATTTATGGGTGGTAACCATTAAAGACAACACCACAGAGCATTTTATCCTACTACGAGAAGTGTTTCAGATCCGATTACTTCATTTATGGGTCATAACCATTAAATAAAACACCACAAAGCATCTTATCTGACTACGAGAAGTGTTTCAGATCCAATTACGTCAGTTATGGGTGGAAACCATTCAATAAAACACACAAATAATCTTATTCTTCTATGAGAAGTGTTTCTGATCAGAGTACTTCATTTATGGGTGGTAACCATTAAAGAAAATTCGCAGATCATCTTACCCTACTATGAGAAGTGTTTCTGAACAGAGTACTTCATTAATGAGTGGTAACATTTCAAGAAAACTCCACAATGCATCATATCTTACTACGAGAAGAGTTTATTCTTCGAGTACTTCATTTAAATGTTGTAACCATTCAACAAAACACCACAAAGAAACATAGAATACCACTTTATGTGCTTCTTTAGTTATGTGTGGTTCTGTTCAGAGTACTTCATTATGGGTCGTAACCATTCAAGAAAACACCACAAAGCACGTTATCCTTCTATGATAAGTGTTTCTGATCAAAGTACTTCAATTGTGGGTAGTAACCATTAGAGAATAAGCATAGAGCCACTCCATGTGCTTCATGTCCGAGTACATCATGTATGGACAATAAACAATCAAGAAAACAGCACAAAGCATCTCATCCTACTACAAGATGTGTTTCTTATTTGAGTACTTCATTTATGGGTGATAATCATTAAAGAAAATATCACAATGCATCTTATCCTATAATGAGAAGTGTTTCTGATAAGATTAATTCATTTATGAGTGGTAACCTTTCAAGAAAACTCCACAAAACATTATATCTTTCTACTAGAAGAGTTTCATCTCGAGTACTTCATTAAATGTGGTAATCATTAACTAAAACACCACGAAGAAGCATACAATACTATTCTATGTGCATCATGGCCGAGTACTTAATTTATGGGTGATTCTGATCATAGTACTTCATTTATGGGTGGTAACCATTAAAGAAAACACCACAAAACATTATATCCTACTACGAGAAGTGTTTCAGATCCGATTACTTCATTTATGGGTAATAACCATTAAATAAAACACCACAAAGCATCTTATGCTTCTATGAGAAGAGTTTCTTCTCTGAGTACTTCATTTATGGGTAATAACCATTAAAGAAAACACCACAAATCATCTTACACTACTATGAGAACTGTTTCTGATCAGATTACTTCATTAATGAGTGGAAACCTTTCAAAAAAATACTCCAGAATGCATCATATCTTACAACGAGAAGAGTTTCTTATTGGAGTAATTCATTTAAGTATTGTAACCATTCACCACTACACCACGAAGTAGCTTAGAATAGCACTTTGTGACCTTCTTAATTTATGAGTGATTATGTTCGTGTTACTTCATTTATGGGTCAACCATTAAAGAAAATACCACAAAGCATCTTATCCTCCTACGAGAAATGTTTAAGATCTGATTGCTTCATTTATGGGTGGTAACCATTCAAGAAAACACCACAAAGTATCTTATCCTTCAATGAGAAGTGTTTTTTATCAAAGGAATTTAATCGTGGGTGGTAACCGTTAGAGAATAAATATAGAACCATTATATGTGCTTCATTTCCGAGTTCATCATTTATGGGCGGTAAACAATCAAGAAAACACTACAAAGCATATTATCCTACCGCAAGAAGTGTTTCTTATCTGAGTACTTCATTTATGGGTGGTAACCATAAAAGAAAATACCACAAAGCATCTTGTCTTATTATTAGAAGTGTTTCTGATCAGAGTACTTCATTTATAAGTGGTTACCTTTCAAGAAAACTCCACAAAACATTATATCATACTACGAGAAGAGTTTCGTCATGAGTACTTCATTAAGTGTGGTACCTATTCACTAAAACACCACGAAGAAGCATAGAATACTATACTATGTGCATCATGTCCGAGTACTTAATTTATGGGTGATTCTGATCATAGTACTTCATTTATGGGTGGTAACCACTAAAGAAAAACCGCAAAGCATTTTACCCTACTACGAGAAGTGTTTCAGATCTGATTATGTCAGTTATGTGTGGTAACCAATAAATAAAACACAACAAATCATCTTACACTACTATGAGAACTGTTTCTAATCAGATAACTTCATTTATGAGTGGTAACCTTTCAAGAAAATTCCATAATGCATAAATGAGAAGAGTTTCTTCTCCGAGTACTTCACTTATGGGTAATAACCATTAAAGAAAACACCACAAATCATCTTACACTACTATGAGAACTGTTTCTAATCAGATTACTTCATTTATGAGTGGTAACCTTTCAAGAAAAATTCAGAATGCATCATATCTTACTACGAGAAGAGATTCTTATTGGAGTAATTCATTTAAGTCTTGTAACCATTCACCAATACACCACGAAGAAGCATAGAATACCACTTTATGAGCTTCTTCATTTATGAGTGATTATGTTCGTATTACTTCATTTATGGGTCGTAACCATTAAATAAAACGCCACATAGCATCTTATCCTCCTACGAGAAATGTTTTAGATCTCATTATTTCATTTATGGGTGGTAACCATTCAAGATAACACTACAAAGCATCTTATTCTTTTACGAGAAGTGTTTCTCATCAAAGTACTTCAATTTTGGGTGGTAACCGTTAGGGAATAAGCATAGAACCACTATATGTGCTTCATATACAAGTTCATCATTTATGGGCGGTAAACAATCAAGAATACACCACAAAGCATATTATCTTACCACAAGAAGTGTTTCTTATCTAAGTACTTCATTTATGGATGTTACCATGAAAGAAAATACCACAAAGCATCTAGTCCTATTATGAGAAGTGTTTCTGATTAGAGTACTTCATTTATGAGGGGTAACCTTTCAAGAAAACTCCACAAAGCATCATATCTTACCACGAGAAGAATTTCTTCTCGAGCACTTCATTTAAGTGTTGTAACCATCACTAAAACACCACGAAGAAGCAAAGAATACTTTTTTATGTGCTTCTTCTCCGAGTATTTAATTTATGAGCGATTCTGATCATAGTGCATCATTTATGGGTGGTAACCATTAAAGAAAACACCACAAATCATCTTATCCTAGTACGACAAGTGTTTATGTTCCAATTACGTCAGTTATGGGTGGTAACCATTCAATAAAACACCACAAAAAAACTTATTCTTCAATGAAAAGTGTTTCTAATCGGAGTACTTCATTTATGGGTGGTAACATAAATGAAGAAACACCCATAAATGAAAACTTATTCTTCAATGAAGAAACACTTCTCCAAGTAACCATTAAAACACCACAAAAAAACTTATTCTTCAATGAAAAGTGATTCAATAAAACATCATATCTTACTACGAGAAGAGTTTTTTATTGGAGTAATTCATTTAAGTTTTGTATCCATTCACCAATACACCACGAAGAAGCATAGAATACCACTTTATGAGCTTCTTAATTTATGAGTGATTATGTTCGTATTACTTCATTTATGGGTTTTAACCATTAAATAAAACGCCACAAAGCATCTTATCATCCTACAAGAAATGTTTTAGATCTCAATACTTCATTTATGGGTGGTAACCATTCAAGATAACACCACAAAGCATCTTATTCTTCTATGAGAAGTGTTTCTGATCAAAGTACTTCAATTGTGGGTGGTAACCATTAGAGAATAAGCACATAACCACTCCATGTGCTTCATGTTCGAATACATCATGTATGTGCAGTAAACAATCAAGAAAACACCACAAAGCATCTCATCCTACTACAAGATGTGTTTCTTATCTGAGTACTTCATTTATGGATGTAACCATGAAAGAAAATACCCCAAAGCATCTAGTCATATTATGAGAAGTGTTTCTGATTAGAGTACTTCATTTATGAGGGGTAACCTTTAAAAAAAACTCCACAAAGCATCATATCTTACCACGAGAAGAGTTTCTTCTCGAGCACTTCATTTAAGTGCTGTAACCATTCCCTAAAACACCACGAAGAAGCATAGAATACTATTCTATGTGCATCATGTCCGAGTACTTAATTTTTGGGTGATTCTGATCATAGTAATTCATTTATAGGTGGTATCCATTAAAGAAAATACCACAAAGTATTTTATCCTACTGCGAGAAGTGTTTCAGATCTGATTACTTAATTTATGGGTGATAACCATTAAATAAAACACCACAAAGCATCTTATTCTTCTATGAGAAGAGTTTCTTCTCTGAGTTCTTCATTTATGGGTAATAACCATTAAAGAAAACACCACAAATCATCTTACGACACTATGAGAACTGTTTCTAATCAGATCACTTCATTTATGAGTGGTAACCTTTCAAAAAAACTCCAGAATGCATCATATCTTACTACGAGAAGAGTTTCTTATTGGAGTAATTCATTTAAGTGTTGTAACCATTCACCAATACACCACGAAGAAGCATAGAATACCACTTTATGAGCTTCTTAATTTATGAGTGATTATGTTCGTATTACATCATTTATGGGTCGTAACCATTAAATAAAACGCCACAAAGCATCTTATCATCCTACAAGAAATGTTGTAGATCTCATTACTTCATTTATGGGTGGTAACCATTCAAGATAACACCACAAAGCATCTTATTCTTCTACGAGAAGTGTTTCTGATCAAATTACTTCAATTGTGGGTGGTAAACATTAGAGAATAAGCACAGAACCACTCAATGTGCTTCTTGTCCGAATATGGCAGTAAACAATCAAGAAAACACCACAAAGCATCTCATCCTACTACAATATTTGTTTCTTATCTGAGTACTTCATTGATGGGTGATAACCATTAAAGAAAATAACACAAAGCATCTTATCCTACAATGAGAAGTGTTTCTGATAAGAGTAATTCATTTATGAGTGGTAACATTTCAAGAAAACTCCACAAAACATATATCTTACTAAGAGATGAGTTTCGTCTCGAATACTTCATTAAATGTGGTAACTATTCACTAAAACACCACGAAGAAGTATATAATACTATTCTATGTGCATCATGTCCGAGTACTTAATTTATGGGTGATTCTGATCATAGTACTTTATTTATGGGTGGTAACCATTAAAGAAAACACCACAAAGCATTTTATCCCACTACGAGAAGTGTTTCAGGTCTGATTTTGTCAGTTATGGGTGGTAACCATTAAATAAAATACCACAAAGCATCTTATGCTTCTATGAGATGTTTCTTCTCCGAGTACTTCACTTATGGGTAATAACCATAAAAGAAAACACCACAAATCTTCTTACACTACTATGAGAAATGTTTCTGATCAGATTACTTCATTTATAGTGATAACCTTTCAAGAAAACTCCAGAATGTATCATATCTTACTACGAGAAGAGTTTCTTATTGGACTAATTCATTTAAGTCTTGTATCCATTCACCAATACACCACGAAGAAGCATAGAATACCACTTTATGAGCTTCTTAATTTATGAGTGATTATGTTCGTATTACTTCATTTATGGGTCGTAACCATTAAATAAAACGCCACAAAGCATCTTATCATCCTACAAGAAATGTTTTAGATCTCATTACTTCATTTATGGGTGGTAACCATTCAAGATAACACCACAAAGCATCTTATTCTTCTATGAGAAGTGTTTCTGATCAAAGTACTTCAATTGTGGGTGGTAACCATTAGAGAATAAGCACAGAACCACTCCATGTGCTTCATGTTCGAATACATCATGTATGGACAGTAAACAATCAAGAAAACACCACAAAGCATCTAGTCCTATTATGAGAAGTGTTTCTGATTAGAGTACTTCATTTATGAGGGGTAACCTTTCAAAAAAACTCCACAAAGCATCATATCTTACCACGAGAAGAGTTTCTTCTCGAGCACTTCATTTAAGTGCTATAACCATTCACTAAAACACCATGAAGAAGCATAGAATACTATTCTTTGTGCATCATGTCCGAGTACTTAATTTTTGGGTGATTCTGATCATAGTAATTCCTTTATGGGTGGTAACCATTAAAGAAAACACCACAAAGTATTTTATCCTACTACGAGAGGTGTTTCAGATATGATTACTTCATTTATAGATGATAACCATTAAATAAAACACCACAAAGCATCTTATTCTTCTATGAGAAGAGTTTCTTCTCTGAGTTCTTCATTTAGGGGTAATAACCATTAAAGAAAACACCACAAATCATCTTACGACACTATGAGAACTGTTTCTGATCAGATCACTTCATTTATGAGCGGTAACCTTTCAAAAAAACTCCACAATGCATATCTTACTACGAGAAGAGTTTCTTATTGGAGTAATTCATTTAAGTGTTGTAACCATTCACCAATACACCACGAAGAAGCATAGAATATCACTTTATGAGCTTCTTCATTTATGAGTGATTTGTTCGTATTACTTCATTTATGGGTCGTAACCATTAAAGAAAACGCGACAAAGCATCTTATCCTCCTACGAGAAATGTTTTAGATCCCATTACTTCATTTATGTGTGGTAATCATTCAAGATAACACCACAAAGTATCTGATTCTTCTACGAGAAGTGTTTCCGATCAAAGTACTTCAATTGTGGGTGGTAACTGTTAGGGAATAAGCACAGAACCACTATGTGCTTCATATCCGAGTTCATCATTTATGGGTGGTAAACAATCAAGAATACACCAAAAAGCATATTATCCTTCCACAAGAAGTGTTTCTTATCTAAGTACTTCATTTATGGGTGGTAACCATAAAAGAAAATACCACAAAGCATCTAGTCCTATTATGAGAAGTGTTTTTTTATTAGAGTACTTAATTTATGAGTGGTAACCTATGAAAAAGCTCCACAAAGCATGATATATTTTCACGAGAAGAGTTTCTTCTCGAACACTTCATTTAAGTGTTGTAACTATTCACTAAAACACCACGAAGAAGCATAAAATACTTTTTTATGTGCTTCTTGTCCGAGTATTTAATTTATGAGAAATTCTTTTCATAGTACATCATTTATGGGTGGTAACCATTAAAGAAAACACCACAAATCATCTTATCCTATTACGACAAGTGTTTAAGGTCCAATTACGTCAGTTATGGGTGGTAACCATTCAATAAAACACCACAAAAAAACTTATTCTTCAATGAAAAGTGTTTCTAATCGGAGTACTTCATTTATGGGTGGTAACCATTAAAAAAAGAACAACAAATCATCTTATCCTACTATGAGAAGTGTTTCTGAACATAATACTTCATTAATGAGTGTTACATTTCGAGAAAACTCCACAATGCATCATTTTTACTACGAGAAGAGTTTCTTCTTCGAATACTTCATTTAAGTGTTGTAACCATTCAACAAAACACCACAAAGAAGCATAGAATACCACTTTATGGGCTTCTTAATTTATGTGTGATTATGTTCATAGTACTTCCTTATGGGTCGTAACCATTAAAGAAAACACCACAAAGCATCTTATTCTCCTATGGTAAATGTTTCAAATCCGATTAATTCATTCAAGGGTGGTAACCATTCAAGACAACACCACAAAGCATGTTATCCTTCTATGAGAAGTGTTTCCGATCAAAGTACTTCAATTGTGGGTGGTAACCGTTAGGGAATAAGCATAGAACCACTATATGTGCTTCATATTCGAGTTCATCATTTATGAGTGGTAAACAATCAAGAATACACCAAAAAGCATATTATCCTTCCACAAGAAGTGTTTCTTATCGGAGTACTTCATTTATGGGTGGTAACCATTAAAAAAAGAACAACAAATCATCTTAAACTACAATGAGAAGTGTTTCTGATAAGAGTAATTCATTTATGAGTGGAAACCTTTCAAGAAAACTCCACAAAACATTACATCATACTACGAGAAGAGTTTCGTCTTGAGTACTTCATTAAGTGTGGTACCTATTCACTAAAACACCACGAAGAAGCATTGAATACTATACTATGTGCATCATGTCCGAGTACTTAATTTGTGGGTGATTCTGATCATAGTACTTCATTTATGGGTGGTAATTGTTAATGAAAACACCACAAAGCATTTTATCCTACTACGAGAAGTGTTTCAGATATGATTATGTCAGTTATGGGTGGTAACCATTAAAGAAAACACCACAAATCATCTTACACTATTTTGAGAACTGTTTCTGATCAGATTACTTCATTTATGAGTGGTACCCTTTCAAAAAAACTCCAGAATGTATCATATCTTACTACGAGAAGAGTTTCTTATCGGAGTATTGCATTTAAGTGTTGTAACCATTCACCAATACACCACGAAGAAGCATAGAATATCACTTTATGAGCTTCTTAATTTATGAGTGATTATGTTCATATTATTTCATTTATGGGTCGTAACCATTAAAGAAAACGCCACAAAGCATCTTATCCTCCTACGAGAAATGTTTTAGATCCCATTACTTCATTTGTGGGTGGTAACCATTCAAGATAACACCACAAAGCATCTTATTCTTCTACGAGAAGTGTTTCTGATCAAAGTACTTCAATTGTGGGTTGTAACAGTTAGGGAATAAGCATAGAACCACTATATGTGCTTCATATTCGAGTTCATCATTTATGGGCAGTAAACAATCAAGAATATACCACAAAGCATATTATTCTGCCACAAGAAGTTTTTCTTATCTAATTACTTCATTTATGGGTGGTAACCATAAAAGAAAATACCACAAAGCATATAGTCCTATTATGAGAAGTGGTTCTGATTAGAGTACTTCATTTATGAGTGGTAACCTTTCAAAAAAACTCCGCAAAGCATCATATCTTACCACAAGAAGAGTTTCTTATCGAGCACTTCATTTAAGTGTTGTAACCATTCACTAAAACACCACGAAGAAGCATAGAATACTATTTTATGTGCTTCTTTTCCGAGTATTTAATTTATGAACGATTTTGATCATACTTTTTCATTTATGGTTGTAACCATTAAAGAAAACATCACAAAGCATCTTATCCTACTATGACAAGTTTTTCAGATCCAAATACGTCAATTATGGGTGGTATCCATTCAATAACACACCACAAAGAATTTTATTCTTCTATGAGAAGTGTTTCTAATCAGAGTACTTCATTTAAGTGTTGTAACAATTCAACAATACACCACAAAGAAGCATAAAATACCACTTTATGTGCATCTTAATTTATGAGTGATTATGTTCATAGTTCTTTATTATGGGTCGTAACCATTAAAGAAAACACCAAAAAGCATCTTATTCTCCTATGGAAAATGTTTCAGATCCGGTTAATTCATTTATGAGTGGTAACGATTCAAGAAAACACCACAAAGCATGTTATCCTTCTATGAGAAGTGTTTCTGATCAAAGTACTTCAATTGTGGGTGGTAACCATTAAAGAAAACACCACATATCATCTTACACTACTATGAGAACTGTTTTTTATCAGATTACTTCATTTATGAGTGGTAACCTTTTAAGAAAACTCCACAATACATCATATCTTATTATGATAAGAGTTTCTTATTGGAGTAATTCATTTAAGTCTTGTAACCATTCACCAATACACCACGAAGAAGCATAGAATACCACTTTATGTGCTTCTTAATTTCTGAGTGATTATGTCCATAGTACTTCATTTATGGGTCGTAACCATTAAAGAAAACAGCACAAAGCATCTTATCCTCCTACTACGAGAAGAGTTTCGACTCGAGTACTTCATTAAGTGTGGTAACTATTCACTAAAACACCACTAAGAAGCATAGAATACTATTCTATGTGCATCATGTCCGAGTACTTAATTTATGGGTGATTCTGATCATAGTACTTCATTTATGGGTGGTAACCATTAAAGAAACACCGCAAAGCATTTTATCCAACTACGAGAAGTGTTTCAGATTTGATTATGTCAGTTATGGATGGTAACCATTAAATAAAACACCACAAAGCATCTTATGCTTCTATGAGAATAGTTTCTTCTCCGAGTACTTCACTTATGGGTAATAACCATTAAAGAAAACACCACAAATTATCTTACATTAATGAAAACACCACAATGCATCCTATCCTACTACGAGAAGTGTTTCAGATCCAATTACCTCAGTTATGGGTGGTAATCATTCAATAAAATACCACAAAGAATCTTATTCTTCTATGAGAAATGTTTCTAATCAGAGTACTTTATTTATGGGTGGTAACCATTAAAAAAACACCACAAATCATCTTACCCTACTACGAGAAGTGTTTCTGAACAAAGTACTTCATTAATGAGTGGTAACATTTCAAGAAAACTCCACAATGCATCATATCTTACTATGAGAAAAGTTCTTCTTCGAGGATTTCATTCAAGTGTTGTAACCATTCAACAATACACCATAAAGAAGGATAGAATACCACTTTATGTGCTTCTTAATTTATGAGTGATTTCGTTCATAGTACTCCACTATGTGTCGTAACCATTAAAGAAAACACCACAAAGCATCTTATCCTCCTACGAGAAATGTTTCAGATCTGATTACTTTATTTATGGGTGGTAACCATTCAAGAAAACACCACAAAACATGTTATACTTCTGTGAGAAGTGTTTCTGATCAAGGTACTTCAATTGTGGGTGGTAACCATTAGAGAATAAACATAGAACCACTCTATGTGCTTCATGCCCGAGTACATCATTTTTGGTCAGTAAACAATCAAGAAAACACCACAAAGCATTTTATCTTACTACAAGAAGTGTTTCTTATTTGAGTACTTCATTTATGGGTGGTAACCATTAAAAAAATACCACAAAGCATCTTATCCTACAATGAGATGTGTTTCTGATAAGAGTAATTCATTTATGAGTGGTAACCTTTTAAGAAAACTCCACAAAGCATTATATCTTACTACGACAAGAGTTTTTTCTCGAGTACTTCATTAAGTTTTTAACCATTTACTAAAGCACCTTGCAGAAGCATAAAATACTACTCTATGTGCTTCATGTCCAAGTACTTAATTTATGAGTGATTCTAATGAAAGTACTTCATTTATGGATGGTAACCATTAAAGAAAACACCACAAAGCATCTTATCCTAATACGAGAAGTGTTTCAGATCCGGTTACTTAATTTATGAGTGGTAAACATTCAATAAAACACCACAAAGATCCTTAAGCTTCTAGGAGAAGTGTTTCTGATCGGAGTACTTAAGTTATGGGTCGTAACCATTAAAGAAAATACCGTAAGCATCTTATCCTACTACGAGGAGTGTTTCAGATCCGACTACTTCATTTATGGGTGGTAACCATTCAAGAAAATGCCACAAAGCATCTTATCCTTCTATGATAAGTGTTTCTGATCAGAGTACTTCAATTATGGGTGGTAACCATTGAAGAAGACACCACAAAGCATCTTACTTCTCATAGTAGGCTATGAGGCTTTGTGCAGTTTTCTGGAAATGTTGCCACCCATAAATGAAGTAATCCTATCTGAAACACATCTCGTAATAGGATAAGATGCTTTCTGATTTTTCTTTAATGGTTACCAGCCTTAAATGAAGTACTCGGATATGAAGCACCTAGAGTGGTAATCAATGCTCCTTTATGGTGTCTTAATTAAAGGTTGTCACTCTTAACTAAAGTATTCAATGAACAAACACTTCTTGTAGTAGGCTATGATGCTTTTGCGGGGTTTCCTGGAATGTTACCACCCATAAACGAAGTAATACGTTCTGAAACACTTCTCGTAGTAGGATAAGATGCTTTGTGGTGTCTTCTCTAATGGTTCCCACCCAAAGTTGAAGTACTTTGATTAGAAACACTTCTCATAGAAGGATAATATGCTTTGTGGTGTTTTCTTTAATGGTTACCACCATAAATGAAGTAATCAGATCTAAAACACTTTTCATAGTAGGATAAGATCTTTGTGGTGTTTTCTTTAATGGTTATAATCCATAAATGAAGTACTCTGATCAGAATCACTTATAAATTAAGTACTCGGACATGAAGCATCTTATATGCTTCTTCATGGTGTTTTAGTGAATGGTTACAACACTTAAATGAAGTAAAGAAACTCTTCTCGTTGTAAGATATGATTCTTTGTGGAGTTTTCTTGAAAGGTTACCACTCATAAATGAAGTACTCCGATCAGAAACACTTCTCATAATTGGATAAGAAGTTTTGTGGTACTTTTTAATGATTACTATCCATAAATGAAGTACTCAGATAAGAAACACTTATTGTAGGAGGATAAGATGATTTATGGTGTTTTCTTAATTATTTACCACCCATAAATGATGTACTCGGACATGAAGCACATAGAGTGGTATTATATGCTTCTTCGTGGTGTTTTAGTGAATGGTTACCACCATTAAATGAAGTACTGGATACTATGTGAGTTCAAAAACAACCACAGTCTTGGTGGTGCGTGGATAAGAGAATCTCGCTTGTGCTTTGAGGTTGAACGAGTGTTGGAAATGATGAACTTCGCATCGTTGCTTACCACGGGCGCCTCCTTCATTCTCTTCCTTTGCCTTTAGCCACACCTTTTTGGCATTCCATTTTGGATTTGGGGTCTTTGAATCCCCTCCATTTGATATAGGTATTCGGGCACAAATCTAGCATCGAAATGGTGTGAGCAAAAATGAGGCTCGCTTAAGGTTGACTTTGGTTCATGTCGGTCTCATGCTCGATTGGATTCAGTTTTGGCCACCCTTCTCTCAGATGAGGGTGACTTTGATTTTGAGCATTTCTCGGTGCGGAAGACTTGTCTCGTCTATCCATCTATCTGCCAGTTACCTTCTGAAGAGATACTTTGTTGTCATCCTTTTGATTAGGGCCTGGATGTGGCACGCAGCTCTTCTTCATGCACACTTTCTACTTGGCATATGGTGCGAGTCTGCTAGCATGTCTCTTTGTTTGACGGACCCGCCTTCCCTGACATTTGCCACTTTAAGGAACCTTTCACACCCGTCCATAAGATTTGTGGCTTGCATGTTCCCTCCTCGAAACCACTGCACTTCGATGGTGTGTCGTTTCACTTATACTTGATTGTTTTGACAAGCTATTTATGCTCCCAGTTTAGCGAGTTGGTGCTCGTGGTTGATATTGAAACGAGCTCGTTCAGCTTCGTCTTCTGGCTCGACCTCCTCAATGTTTATTTTATGTTTCACCAATATACAATTTGTGGTGTTATGCGATCTTGGTGGCTCGTCTTATTTTCGAGTCAGATCTTGGCACGGTCATTACCAATTGGTTGGTAGTCTTTATCAGTTGGGCTTGGGATTGGGACTCGAGGTTTTCCATTTTAGCCCCAAGCGCTTGAACATTGATCGGTCTTAAATGATGGAACATGTTGTTCTTGGTGTTATGTTCCCGATGGATGGCGGCGCTAGCCACCTATTTGTAAGCCCATTTAGATTGGACTTGATTCGAAGGTGGTCGGGTGACAAACTTTCGAGACTTAGCCTGATTTCTTAGACTGATGGGTCTTCACGATTTACTCGAGAATGTGATTCAAAGAGGTTTCGGCTCGACGGACCTTCCTGACAAGATCACGTAAAGGCTTCAACATGACCCACTTCAGGCTTGTTATGGGTCTTACCACATTCTTCAAGGAATTTGTTTTGTGGAGAGGTTTAGGCATGGTGTGGTGCCAACTTTTGGTGTCTTTTTCCTTATCCTGCTTAGGACATAAGAAGAGTTACCTACTTGAACGTCGATTTCTCCCGGGGGAGACCAATGAGAATGTTTGTTTGATCCACCATGATTGACTGGGCCGTCAAAATGAGTTGTATTGGTGGTTTTGCTATGATGACTTCATGCACGAAACCACCATCTCGACAAGGAGAATTTCCTTGCGACATTTTGGTCAACAGGACGGTTGCACTGTCGGATGACTTGACACCAAAGTTGGTCTTGGACGCGATTCATCCTGCAAAAAAACAAACAACTTCCAATCTTGTTAGTAATGTTTAACTTAACGGTTGCGTTGTCGTTTGAATGTGTTGTCTCGGAGGGCTTGGCATAGCTACCCTTGCACGCCTCTTCTGGGATGTACGCCTAGGTAGAGCTTTTGCCAGGCCTGTGAGGACGTCGCGAGCCCACCCTTGTTCAATGATGGTGAGGAGATCGTCTTCATCATCTTCCATCGCCTTCGCCTGAGCTTGGATGGTGGATTCAGCCACCAACATATGCGAGGCAGGTCAAACCGTCCTGAGGAGTGGTCATGGTTGAGTCGATGCCAAGATGACTTCGCGAGAGAAGTCATCAAGGTACAGGAAGTATTGTCCTACCGTGTCAGCGGATGAACCCCAAGTGAGCTCCCTACAAGCGGAGCAAAGTCGTTGTTGTTGCTGAATGCCATTGATTTGTAAAAACAAAAACTTTTACTTTAGTCAGTAATATTAGCCTTCAAATGTCACGAGGCCTACTTGGTGGCCCGTAAGACTCAACTTTAACGACTACAATCTAATTTGGGAAGATTGTTGTGTCGTTCCAAGGAATACTTAGAAGATATAGGTGAACTATCTCCACAGCGAAGTCGCCAGATCCTGTTGGCACCTTTTTTCATCGCCATCCTTCTGATTAGGGAAAACGAGGGGCATGAAAGAAAGAGTATACATGTCACCCCGAACGCGCGTAGATTTTTGGGTTTCAAAACACAAGCATCTAGGGCATTTATTTTAACCATATGAGGTTATGGGGGTCGATAGTCCTGGTCAGGCGCAAGTCCTACAATTATTTACCCAAGGCATGATTTCAGTCCTCAGCACCTATGATTAATAAGTAGTGCTGGGTTGAGTCGTATGGGCCAGACGAAGGCAATCTATTATTGACTGGTTGGGTTTGAGATGACTTTTCTTAAGAGGTAGTCAACCTTTGGGGTTGTTCAAAATTGTTTCAGAAGGAGGTCACGTGTCGAAGCGACGTCATGCACTTGATGTGTCGTCGTTTGTCATGTGTCATGCAGCGACATCATGTGTCACACGTCCCGCATCATGCGACGTCATCTGTCATACGGCAGAGCGACGTCATGCGTCACGTGTCACGCGCCATCATGTTTCATGCGACGTCATGCGGCTTCCAACAGCAGAGCGACGTCATGCGGCTGGCAGCGATAGAACATCGTCACACAACGTGCAGCGACAAAGCAGCGTCATGCGACTGACAGCTGTGGAGCGGCGTCCTGCATCACACGTTATGCGTGCAGCGGCAGAGTGGTCATGCAAACTTAATGCATCGTCATGCGTCATGCGACAACGTCGTGCGACATTGCGGTACTTAAATTTGAAAGAATGTCACCTCCTCTATCCAACGAGGTATTTATAACAGAGAACGTTTACTCCCAGAATGTCACCTACTCGTTGGATAGAGGAGGTGACATTCGCTCTAATAAGCCCTTACGACAGTTTACTCCCGACGTTTCGATATGCCTTTGGTAGATTCGTTCAAATCTGGGTCTCGTTACGTAGAGGAGGTGAAGCTCTCTCTAACGAGACCTTAGTCAATTTTTAGCTGTCGTGCGCTGAGATCTCTTCTGGTTGCTAACTTCGGGGGTCAATTGGACACGATTGGACTGCACGAGCCTAACGAGAGAAGTCATCGCTTAAATTATTACATTAAGCTCTGCCCAAAAACCCTTTACTTGCTAATTAGTTTGATTTGGTTAACTCTTTATCTATGCTCTAAATTTGAGAAAAGTTTGAAGCATGCATACTCATGCACTAATATGATTTTCAAGTTAAATGTTTTTGAGTGATCTGTATTATTCGACATATTGATAGTACACATTACATACTTTGCAACAAGACTATTTCATTCCGAACTCATCATGGTTTGATTTTTATAGGCACTTAAATTTTAAAGAAAATTATGTTAACGAAGACGTATTTATAACAGAGAATGTTTGTGTGATCAAAATCAAAGTATATATTTATAACAGAAATTATATTTATATGAAATGCTTTTAGCACACTCTTGTACACTCTACATATATACTTAGAAACAAAAGCAGATATTTACAATTACAAGAGACTACGGTTGTAGCTCTTTTTATCTCAAAAGTAGTCCCTGACTCATACCTTATATACAAGTGAAGGGAAATAAAAGATTAAAATCATTCACATAACAATCTTGCTTTTTTTTTACGCTTGTGGTAAATAAACCAGTATATGGTCATGCTAATAAAAGAAAACAAAATTAAACCTAAATTAGAATCTACTCACATACCACTTAATGTACTTAACTAGATTCTTAACCATAGGAAGTATTTACATACTACAAAAGACAGATTCAAAGTTTTCATTTATATATATAATTTCTTTTAGATAGCACAATTTGGTTTATAATAAAAAGAACTCTATGATATGGTGCTCATATTCATGGAAAATTTTCACAGAGGACCAAGCAGCAAAAATTTCAACAGATAGGGCCAGATGCACCCTAAAAGTTGCACAGAGGGCCAAGGGCGCGACTAATAGTCGCGCTCCTAGGAGATTCGATTTTTTGGGCTGAATTGAAGGCAGTTTGCAGTGCATTTACCAGATGTGGGCCCTACATGTCAGGGGCGCGACTAATACATGCGCCCCTAACTGTAGATTTTTTTTGTTTTTTCTATTTATACACATTTTAATAATAACTATTAAAATAGTAATTTTAAATGCACTTATTATATTTATTATAAATAGATGTGATAATATATTAAATATAATTATTATAAATAGAAGTGATAATATATTAAAAATTATTATTATAAATAGTAATTTTAAATGCACTAATTATATTTATTATAAATAAGTAATAATATATTTAAATAAGTAATAATATATTTAAATAAGTAATAATATATTTATTAAGTATAAGTAATAATATATTTAATAGAATTAATAAATAGAAGAACTAATATATTAAAAATACTATTACATTATTAAATATATTATTACAAATAAAAATATTAGAAGTAATTAATAGAAGTTATTAAATATATTAAACTTAGCTATTATAAATATTTAGTTAGTAATTATTAAAAATAGAAATAATAATAGATTAAAGTGTTTTTTATTATAAGTAGAAAGGTCTATACCCTATTAATACTAAAGATGTTGCAACTATTTCGAGAAAAACAAATGATCCAGTGGTAGGGGGGTCTGAATAGAGGCGCTAAGTTTGTGTGAGGGCATGGGTTCGAACCCCCCTCCCTACAATTTTTCGAATTTAAATAGGGGTGCATGTATTAATCGCGCCCCTAAGTGCTGAAACTATTCCAGAGAGCTTTCATTGTGTTCAGCACTTAGGGGCGCGATTAATACATGCGCCCTTAGTCTCTGCTGCTATAAAACAAAAACAAAAACCTTCCTTCCTTCTTCTTCCCCAAACCCGCCCCTAACATATTTTTCCTCTCAAATTCACCCCCTCTACTCCCTATCTCTCCATCTCCTTCTCCTTCAAGGTTTTTGCCAAATCTTTCTCTCCCTCTCCTCTCCTTGCTCTCCTTCTCCTCTCCTAGATCTTCCTCTCCAATTTAAGGTAATTTTTGGACTTTTTGTAAAATTGAGCCATACTAGTTGCATGGCTATTAATTTAGTGTTTTTAGTAGTATTTGTTGATGATTATTGATTGTGGTAGGTTATTATTGCTTTAGTTGTAACTTTATCATTTATTATACATTTATATGAATTATTGGTGATTAATCGTTGATTATTGTTGAATTATTGGTGATTAATTGTATTGCATGTTCATATATGTGTTAATACATGTACCAAAGAATTGTACCAATCGTATCAATTGTTGATTATTGTTGAATTATTGGTGATTAATTGTATTGCATGTTCATATATGTGTTAATATATGTACCAAAATATCGTACCAATTCTACCAATGCTTAATTATTAATTTATTATTGAATTAATATAGTAATGGCAAGAGAATCGGGTGAGGTGGTAGAGGTAGAGGCCGAGCCGGAAGGGGTGGTCGAGGTGAAGACGATTGTCGCCTCCACGCGACATTCTGTACGTTGGGTCTCTACTACGAGGTCTCAAACCAACACATGCATCCAACCGGGCTTATGATGAGGTAAAAATATACCTATATTATTTTTTTTATTCAATTTCGCAATTTTAATTTTATTTCATAAAAAACACATGTTCATATATGTGTTAATAGCCAACCTTTGTTATGGAGACCAAGGCCGAGTCGATGTCGTTCATGTACGACGACCAAATTGCTCTAATTCTTGAGCGATTTCATCTTAACCATCTCGCTCGGTTGGGAACCATTAAGGTAGATCGTGACCTAATAACTGCATTTACTGAGAGATGGAGACGGGAAACACATTCTTTCCATTTTCCAACGGGTGAGATGACCATCACAATGGAAGATGTATTAATGTTATGGGGTTTACCGTTGGATGGACTACCGATCATTGGGTATGTGGACCAAGATTGGGAGGAAGACGTGCTGGCCATGTTTGGACGAGTTGAGTGGCAAACATTTCGGAGGCCACCGGGTCATTTCCACATGCGACAAGATTGGTTGCGTGAACCATGACAGCCACAAAGAGAAGGCCCCGACGATAGACGACATTTCAAGGCTACATTGCCACCCAATTCCTCACCCGAGGAGATCAACATGTATGCCCGAGCATACATGTTGGATCTTCTCTCTACTGTTATGTTTCTGGACCAGTCCGGGTACATACAGACGATGTTCATTCAGTTCTTAAGGAACATCGAAGATCCATCGAGATATAGTTGGGGTTCGGCTGCTAGCACGTTTGTATCGTGCTTTATGCGATGCATCGGATAAGAGAAACAAGCAAATCGGGGGGCCTCTGATGTTACTGCAGATGTGGGTGTGGACGAGGCTCCCGATTGGGCATCCGAGAGCGAAGGATTTGCCGGGTGATATGTCGTATGGGGTGAGATGGATGGGCCCAACTCACAACTACGAAGATGAGTCGCATAGTAGTATCACTCTCTATAGGTATTTTCTGACTATTTTAACATCTTCACATTTTTAATAACTATATACTGTAACATAATTCACAATGTTTTAGGTGGCGATTCGAGCATCTCGACGAGAATGGCCCAGAATGATGGTCATACGATGAAGACGTCGTTGCTATGTTGCCCCCAATATGTAATGATCAAGATCATATGAGTCTTTTTCATTATCGGGGGCCAATCATATTTTTCTGGATTGTCGAGTGGCGCGATCATGCTAGAGTCGTGCGACAATTATCTTTCCAAGTCCATGTGCCGCTTCCATTGCCACCTCCTGATTGCGAGCGCCTTCATAAGGTATGCCACAATAAAAAATCTGAGGGGCGTGATTGGGAGATTTATCACAAGGGGTACATTCAGACTTGGGGAAATCGGTTGGCTAATATAATTGATTTGGGACAGTTTCATGAGTGGCCCGTGGGACCATTACTTGGCATGGTTCAACCGGGAAGGCATGCGCACGGTCTATTGGAGAGGTACAACCGCAAGAAATGTTTCAACCCGCTAGCACATCAAGGGCGTGGAGTTGAGTGAACCTTCAACATGCAAGGCAAAGTTGTGCAACGAGCGGTAAATTCAATGCCTTTTTCCTTCAATTTACAATTTAAAAAACATAAATTACTAACTAAATTGTTTTATCAGGTGCTTCGTAACTTAACACTCGGTAGGGAAGCGATTGGTGTGATTGCACAAAGCGCCAACAGTGTCTTCAAGACTTTCGCGAGAAAGGTTCTTCGAACTTATCGCGAAAACAACGAAGACATTGACCAAGGACGTGTTTGGCCCTTCGAGCCAAGCACGCAATCCTGATGATGAACACGAGGACATCATTCATTTACGGCGCACTACAAGGACGGCTTGAGTGCCTAGTGCTTATACCCCTTCCGCTTATGATACACGTGGCCGCGGTCGGGGTCGTCGGGGTAGGGGGTTGATATTAGATCGATGTATGTTTTGATGTATGTTTTTATGTTTGTGCTATTTTGAGACTAGTTCATAACTTGTTTAATTAGATCGATGTTGAAAACTTGTTATATTGCTTGTTTAATTACTTGTTATGTTGATTGTTTAATTACTTTTTATGTTGCTTGTTTAATTAGATCAATGTTGAAAACTTGTTATGTGCCTTGTAATGCATTTTCGAAAATGAAAATTAAACAAAAAAAACTTGTGTCAAACACTTGTTTTAAACCTAATTAGATAGATGTTACATTTTGAGTTTTAAAATTTGTTTCAAAATGTTACGTAAAGAATGACAAAACTTGTTTCAAACTTGTTTAATTGCCTTGTAATGCATTTTGGAAAATGAAAATTAAACAAAAAACAAGCTTTGTAAGTCTGCTAACATAGGGGCGCAACTAATACTTGCGCCCCTGTGACCTTGTGTAGCTGCCATGTGGACCACTCTCGGATTTTTTAGGGGCGCAACTATTACTTGCGCCCCTATGTTCATTTTAAAACTGGGTGCTCTATGGAATTGTTTCAGCACTTAGGGGCGCGACTAATACATGCGCCCCTAATTAAATCCGAAAAAATGGTAGGGAGGGGGGTTCGAACCCATGCCCTCACACAAACTCAGCACCTCTATTCAAACCCCCCTACCACTGGACCATTTGTATTTCTCGAAATAGTTGCAACATGTGTTTAGTATTAATAAGGTATAAACATTTCTACTTATAATAAAAATACTTTAATCTATTATTATTTCTATTTTTAATAATTACTAACTAAATATTTATAATAACTAAGTTTAATATATTTAATAACTTCTATTTATTGCTTCTAATATTTTTATTTGTAGTAATATATTTTATAATGTAATAATATATTTAATATATTAGTTCTTCTTTTTATTAATTCTAGAACATGTATTATTACTTATATTTTATAAATATATTATTACTTATATTAAATATATTATTAATTATTTAAATGTGTATAAATAGAAAAAACTAAAAAAAAATGTACAGTTAGGGCGCATGTATTAGTCGCGTCCCAGACAAATTGCTTCTAGTAAATGTACTGCAAACTGCACATGTACTTTGTGCAATTTTTAGAGTGCCTCTGACCCTATCTGTTGAATTTTTTTGCTGCTTGATCCTCTGTGAAAATTTTCCATATTCATCGCACCTCGATCAACTTCATTGCATTCAAACAAACAAAGAATAAATAGACCGAAGGATCAGAGGATGTCACGGTGAGACAAACTTGGGCCCTTCTTTCGCCATCGGCAGAATTACCAAATTGAACGAAAAGAAAGGGAAAACTCGTATATATATGAAATTCTTGGCTATCGTATACACAAAAAAGAACGACTTCTCATTGCTTCTAAACATTTTTGACATATAAAACGTGGAATCACATAGAGCTGGCCTACTGTTTTCTTGTTTAATTACAACATTAACGAGGGAGTATACATAAACGGAGGATAGGAGGCACCTGAGGCGCACAATGCCTACCCTCTGTTTGAACTTGGGACTTCTTACCGCCTAAAACAAATTGCTATATAGAGAAGTAAGAGGCACCAGAGGCGCACAGAGCTTACCCTGTTTAAACTTTGAACCACCTAAGGATAACATGACACAGAGGAATGAGAGGCACCAGAGGCGCACAGAGCACATTTACTCGAGTGTACTCAAACAATAAAAGAAACAGATCAATGGAAAGACAATTTTGACTCATCGCAATTTTGCTTCTTGCAATGGCATAACCAATTTACAGCAATTGCAAGGGCCCTTTTCCTTTCAACTATAACACAGTTAATATTCAAGAGATGGCAAATAAAATTCACTTCTGCTTGTCAGTTTCTACCTCAAATTTCTAATCTGGAAAAAGGCCCTTGTAAAAGTAAAATTTCTGCTATTTGTAGAGGCTTCAGCTTCTGGCACGGATCTTCAGTGGCACGCTTGTGGTATTGAGAATCCAACGTCGTGCAGCCTTCCGCTTGTCTTCTTTCTGCCTGAAGCGTGTCGAAGGAGCCACGCTCTGACTCCCTTAGGTCCTGCTCTCCCTGTTCGTGTCAGAGGTGCATTAAAGAAGTTATTGGGGCTATGAAGGCTCGTCTCCATTTCGACCGTTGCTTTGTGGCAGGTCAGTAGGGGACAGTGGCGGAGCCACGTAGCTTCAGGGGTGCGGCTGAACCCTCTTGAAAAAAAAAATTCAAAATGACTATATATATTTAAAAAATTCAGAAATGACCATGTATTGAAATTTTTTTTGCATAAATGACCATATAAAATAATTTTTTTCTAGAAATAACCATCATTTCGAACCCCCTGAAAAAAACCGTAAATCTTGAACCCCCCTGGCGAGAATCCTGGATCCGCCCCTGGTAGGGGATGCAAGGAGAGAACATGAAGCGTGATTTGTGGGACGGTGACGGAATGGCAGTAGGGGTGCAGGAGCGGTGAAGTGACGGCCATTGTCAGGCACGCCTCACCAAGGCTGAGAGAGATGAGTAGCTAACTAGGGTTTAAGTTCGATTCTAGAGGAAAATAGAAAAAAAAAGCGGAAGGAATCAACCGACGCAGATTTCCCCATCTATTATTTTCACATTTTCCTGCCTGGATCTGGTGCACGTGAATTGCATGGAGGTGAGGCCCATCTTCAGCTATGGAGCGAGTCTACTCAACTATTTCCCTTGCTTCTGGACTTAGAAAGAGAGGCAGGCTATTTCCCTTGCTTCTGGCCCATCTTCAGCTATGAGGCGAGTCTACTCAACTATTTCCCTTGCTTCTGGACTCAGCTATGGAGCGAGTCTACTCAACTATTCACCTCTAGTGGATCATTGAAGACGGGGCTTCCTGTGCAGTTTTTGCCCAATCGTGGTTTCCACTCTGGAGATCGGTCCCGCCACCGGGAACTCGGCAAAAATCCTTGATGGTCAAGGACCTGGTAAACCAAGGCACTGGCTGCTGGAATGAAGATGAATTACTCTGACATTTGGGCCCCTTTCACACGCAAAACATCCTGCATGCTCACCCGAATCCCCCCTCTCGCAAGGCGTCCAAGACAAAATGATGTACACATACGCGACGAATGGCATGTTCTCCTTCAAAAAAGCATATCAGATGATCCGTTCCCCCACTATAATAACTGCACGGCAGCAGGCCACTATGAAAAAGAGGCATTGGGATAGGATCTGGTCTATGCGTGTGGTGTTACCACGAACCAGGGTATTCTTGTGGAAGGTGCTCCACCGGGCGGTACCGACTCTGGCTTTCCTGCACGCCCGGAACATGACAGCCGATCCAACCTGCAAGCTGTGTCAGCAAGAGCCTGAAGATATCTCCCACCTCCTCTTCAGATGCCAATTTGCGCGTCAGGTATGGTTTGCTTCCCCTCTTGGTCTCAGGTCCCACATGTTACCTCAGAAGATACATGATACCATGGTACACATGCTAGACAACCTAAATGACGCAGACCTCCAGAATTTCGTAAACACCGCTTGGTTCATTTGGAAGCAAGGTGCAAGAACATTTTTGACAACAAAATGCTCAATGTTAAGTCGGTCCTGGCCTCGGCTGCAACTTCGAGTGCAGATGCACGCTACCTCAGACTTACCATTCCTCAACCACTCACGACAAACCAAGCGATCCGGGCCTCACCACCAATCCCGAATGGAGGACCCACCGTTGAGTATACATGTTTCATAGATGGCTCATACAAGTACCCAGGAGAAGGAGGTATTGGGTATGTTTGTTTCACAAGGGACACTCTGGTGCAGTATGGCTACAAAGGTGATTCTTTTCTCTCCCCCTTACACGCAGAAGCAACAACACTTATACTAGCTGCAGAATGTATTAAACAAATGGGAGTTATGAACTGTGTCTTCAATACCGACTGCCAACAGTTGGTATTCCTGATGAATGAGAATGACCCCCCCATCACTATGGACTGGCAAGCTCACAAATCGATTATGCTGGCCTATCAGCTGCTTCAAAACTCACATGGCTTTCAGTGCACTTTTGTGCCTAGAGTTAGGAATTCTTTAGCCCATAAATTTGCAAATTTGGGTAGAGTACTTAGATGTTCTTACACTGGTTACACTTTTCCTATCTGACTAATGATTATGTAATGCTACTCATGTACCTGTTTACCATCTCAATGAAATAGCAAGCCTAAGGGCATTCTCAGCAAAAAAAAGAAAAAAAAAAGAAAAAAAAGAAAGAAAGGCGGGCCACGTGTCGCGGAGTGAATAGCCGATAGTTGCCGTAGCTCTTCCGACCCTTCCCTTGTTTACTTTTTGCTAGAGCTTGTTTCTTGTAGATCATGTCAGTGTGGGCACCACTATTAAAGAGCGGGTTGACATGGACCTAGTTTGGGTAGAATGAATGGGATGTTTGCATTTATGATAATCCTCTAGCAACTTTCTCTTAGTATTTTCTCTGGCTAAACTCGGTCCTCACACACCGTGCTACTCCTGCCCACCCGTCAATGGGCTCTATCACGCGCTAGGCTCATCCAAGCTTGACTGTAAGCATGTCCGTGTAAATGAAGACCCCAATTTGTACCCATTAAGTGCAAATCTTCAATAGGTCTGAATTTAAATCCATACAACTTGAATTTAAATTATTTGGAGGCCCATTTCTGGGAGTTAAATCTTGAAAATTGCATGAGAATTCTCATTATTTTCCCGAAAATTTTATGGGTACAATATATGGAAATATGTGATCTTCACTGCCCTTCGAAAATTCATCCTTGCAATAATGTAAGTGCTCTTGATTCTCTTGTATTCACTCCAACTATCTCAACTACTTACTGGCATCATCACGAGTACCAACAAG
Organism: Eleocharis quinqueflora; assembly: GCA_964058865.1. NCBI lineage: Eukaryota > Viridiplantae > Streptophyta > Magnoliopsida > Poales > Cyperaceae > Eleocharis > Eleocharis quinqueflora. Next base: position 90,961 of record CAXKVX010000530.1, read on the forward strand.
AGCTTTTCATATTTTTCTTATTTTCTTGAAGAGGCGATAGGTCCAATCTTGACCATCATTTTCAAACCTAAGTATCACTTGTGCGAGAGACATGGTTCGCATTTTCAGACACATGTGGGGCGGGAGCATTTTGCCGTACTTTGTCATTTAGCATGATTTCACCTTTTTGGTAACTCTATTCAATCTAGTCTTTGAAAACGTAGCAATCTTCAATAGAATGCCCAAGAACTCGGTGATATTTGCAAAAGTTTGGTTCATTTTCTTTGGCCATATCTTATGGCATTTTAATTCGGGTAATTCATACCACATTTGAGAGCTTAGTTGAAGAGCTTGTGTACGCATTCTCAATTGAAAGAATAGGGTTTGCTCATGAGTTCTTTGAGGGTAATTTTGACTCTTGTTTCACCATTTGTTGGTTTTTGGTTTCAGTTTGGTTTGAGGATGTGTTGGCTCCCTTGGTGAACACAACTTTTGAATCGACTCTCCTGCCACGGTTAGTTTGTTATTGTCTCTGTACGATGAAGAGGCATGGTCATTTGAGAACATGTTATTCTTCAATGTACCTTGTTTATAAGGTCATAATATGTTTGGATGTTTGCCATTTTGAGAAAGGGACCCCTCTTACCACCTATATATCTAATGAGCATTTCCACCACCACGTTCTCTTGAACGGTTTGCTCACACTTGATGCTTAAGCTTGTTGATGTACTCAATCATGGTTTTATTTCCTTTAGGTATGGTGCTGAAGAGGTCGATCAAGGTGATTTTGTTTTCACCGCACCAAATTTGGCCCATAATGCATCTGTCATGTCATCCCAACATTTGATAATTCTTCTAGGAAATTGTACCATGTGAAGGAAACCCCTTGTAAACTTTGAGAAAAATTGCATAGTAGCAAGGCTTCATTGTAGGCCGTATCTCTACATGCAGATTTGAAATATGCAAGATGCTCATTGGGAGTCATCTTGGATCCTTCTTCCGTGAATTGGGTAAACTTTGGTGCCATGTAGTGTGGCAGAAAGGATTCATTATCGAAGATGAAGTGAGCGGGGTATGGTCTGCCCATTCTTCAGCTTGGAGGTGTTGTAGATATGTCTGCCATTTGGAGTTTCTAAAATAGTAATATAGACGAAATAATCTATCAGATGCAGCCTAAGAACTTTTCATTAAGTTTATAGATTGCAAATTCAAGATAATATCTATGATTTTTATGGGTTTCAATAAAGGTATTTCAAATATTATCAAGTTAAGATTCCCTTTTCACTTAAAGTGAGGATAAACAAGATTATTCAGATTTTGTGGGAGTAAAACAGAAAATAAGATATGTCTTAGTGAATAAGAAATAAAAATTATGATAAATATCCCTAATTGATTAAGAATTAAAAGCAATGTATAAAGTCTAAGTATTCAAAGTTAACTTGGTCACAACATACACATTTTTAGTTTCTTTATTTCCTACACAACCATACAATTCTCAGAAAGATGATCTATATCACCACAAAAGAACAAGTAGTGGAAGAAAACTTTACTGACTTGATGGTTAGTTGATCAATCTTTCGCTTTGGAGTGGCTAACTCCTTTGCAAGCTTGTTGTCGGTGTAGACTCCACACATTCCTTGCTGAACGAGAACTGGCGCTTCCCCAGGATACCAATCCCTCTAATTATACCACTGACTTTGATACAACGCCATGTCATCAAGGAGTTTGAAGTTGTTCGTCTATTTGTTTGGCTCTTTCTTCTTGCTAATTTTTACATCTACTAGAGGAAGAACAAGCAAGTATAAAGGAACAAAAAATATGAAAGGTAAAAAGAATCTAAAGAATGAAAAGAAAAAGACAAACACTCAGTTTTAAACTCTAAGTACAACTTAGAAGATACTGTTGTCCCCTACAACGACGCCAAAAACTTGATCAGTTCTTTGTATGTTATTATCAATGCAAGTTTTAAACCAAAAATACCAATTTAAAAAGTTGCAAGTATACAACCTAATCGATGCGGTATTTGAGGTATCGATCCCACAAGAACAATGATGATCTTCTAAATTAAACTCTAGTGTTTAAATCTAAGGATTAAAATATTGATTTGGTTGTTTGATTGTTGTAAATTAACAAGAAATAAAAGTTGGTCTGTAAAATCCACCATTTTTAACAATTATAATAGTAAATAATTATCTTGTTAATCATAAAATTTATCATTAATTAAAATATTAACTCTAATCAAGCGTAAGAAAAATACCAAAAATTTAAATCTTTTATTTTATTGTACCTTACAAAATTTTCGAACATTATTAAAAAGGGATATTTATTTAACAAAGCCCCATATTTAAAGGAGTAAATAATTAAAAAATAACAGACGTACATGTAAACTAAAATAAAATAATAATTGAACAACAGACAAAATAAGATACAAGTTAGTTCAAGTAATGTTAAAAATTTAGAAAGTATATGATGAGATGAATAAATCAATTAACATCGTGTGCATATTTAATATTCAAAACAAATAAATAAGTATGTATAACTAGATTCTAGTTCAAACTTTATCCTTATTTAAACACAATGTATGGTCGTATGGACAAGTTACAAATTTAATTAGAAAATTTCCAAGAATTTTATTATACAATTATCACCTAATTAAATCAGTTTTTAAGTCAGCTAATTAACTATAGCTAACTTACACAATTCTTTAGAATATGTATAACGAGTCGCAACCCGTCTCAAGGTTGATTCAATTAACAAACGCGACTAGTCGCACTACCGTGGCCTCAATAGACCCAAAAAATATCATTTATAAATCCTTAGAATACCTTAGAAATTCATGCTGCAACCCTATATGACTCATTGGGTCAAGATTGAGTCTTGCAGCTAGTTGACACACAAAGGGTCACACGTGTGACGCTGCAAAAGCAATCCCACTGCCTTTTAGTACCCTAACTCGATCCCATGAGTCTAAAGACCCTGAAATGGGTCGTGGCCGATTCGGACGGGTCACATCACACAAGGAACGTTCATGCACACGAGACTACACAAAGAAAATGGTGCAGAGAATCCGAACCGACATCAAGTTGAGGGCCTCGAGCCTTACCCTCTGCCATCGAGATTCTTTCTGGAAATATTGGGTGAAACGAGTCTACCACGACCCGATTGAGTTGCCTACGTGTAGAAAAGTAGGCGACCTTACATCGACCCCAAGAAAAAAGGCCATAGAAGATCCAGCTCAGGAAAATGTCCCATCCCAGTCTCTCTCGATTTCGCCGTCACCAACTCCACTCCCCCATACCTCTCTCTCACACCTCAATAAATGCCCTCACTTTCCTATGACTTTCTCTCTCCTCATTAAACACTCTTATACCCTCTCTCCTCTATTTCTCTCTCTTTCCTTCTCGGTTTCTCCCCAATCCGCCAACTCACCATCTTTCCACCTATCTCCTCTCTCCTTTCTTTTTTTTCTGCTGACCCATTTTCCACGCGTCTTCTCCCCTCTGTCACCTTTACCCTCTCTCCCATCCACTTGCGCCACCTCAGCTTATCACTCTCTCATCTCTCATTTTCCCTCTCTCTCCACGTTGCATACAACACCCTCATCTCTCCTTTTTCTCTCCGCAATTAATACACATATGCCAACTCAGCTTCCTCTCTCTCCTCTTTAATACACTCTTACACCCTCTTTCATCTCTCCTCTCTCCTCTGCCGTCTCTCTCTCTTTATTTTCTCTGCCACCTCAGCACCCTCTCTCCTCTCCCTTACCTTTTTCCCACTGACGGACACACTACTAGGGGTGCAAACGCATCACCGTTCCATCGTTCCATCGTTTCGTTTCGTGGTAAACGAAACAGTTACGAAATAAATATTTCATTTCGTTTTGATGGCGGAACGATCAACGAAAATATGAAGGGTTTCGTTGGTTTAACGTAATAGTTAACGAAAAACTGTGGTTCTGTTTCGTTAATTTCATACTTTCGTGCAAGATTCTATATTTTCTACAATTAATTTAATTTCAGAGTTGGAGAGAGAGAAAAAGCTGTAAACCCTAGTAAAAATCGCCGCTGCCTTATCACTTCTTCTCTCTCGCTCAGTTGAGCCTTCTTCATTTTCTCTTTCTGCTCTATGCTTGAGACAAAATCGATGCCTCTCCCTCACCCACCTCTTTTGCCAAATTCTAGATCGGTCATCCCTCTCAATGCCCAAATCGTTCCATGTGCTTCGGACAAGGAGAACAAGATATATAAGCTGATTTCAAGAGCACAACTGAAGTCAAAGAATAGCCATTCTTTTTAATTTGGGGAAGTTGGAACTGAACTGTACTGAATCGTTTTGTGGGATTATTTTTTTACTGGTAGAAACCTGACTTGTATTGAACTGGGCAGTTTCTTCATGTGTCTGAAGGAGATCTCTTTTCTGATTTTGATGTTGTTTTTTTTCTGATTTTGTTGATTTCAGGTGATTGAGAATAGAAAAGTGATATTGGTTTATTTTACTGAATCAAAGATTTTGTTCCTTTTCTGATTTTACTGATACTGATTTATTTGCTTTTCTGGTTTTCTGTTGCTGCAATGATAATAAACGATCACAATCTTTTATCGTTTTAATCGTTTCATTAAACGAAACTGTTAACGAAATTTTTTTCTCTATCGTTCATCTCACGAAACGGTTAACGACAATTTTTTTTATTTCGTGCATTAAATGGAACGGTAACGCAAGAGACTGTTTTCGTGATCGTTGACCACGTTAGACAACCCTACACACTACCCTAGAGTCTCACCCTCTCTCTCATCTACTCCTATTCTCTCTCTCCACTTATTACCCCTTTCTAAATCCCTGTACTCTCTCTCCCTCTCACCTTTTCTCTTTCTATATATGTGCCACTCTCTCTTCACCATTCATTATACCTCTCTCTTCCTTTTTTCGTAAAATAATACCCTTCATCACTCCCACTGCCCGTTGTCTCTCTCTGTCAACCTCTCTCTTCCCCCACAAAATCTCTTTCATCCAATTAATTAAATGCACCAGAAAAATCTCTCCTTACTCTCTTTTTTTTGAAACCTTGGCAGAAGCTGCCAAGTAATTTTATTAACAAAGGAAACAATTCATCATACAACTTACAATAACAACTCATCCTACTAACTTCACCCCTCGAAATATTCCTGACAACCCCCCTTCCATCGAAACAACAGACAGTCAAAACGTGGACCAACTGCATCCTTGCATCTTGCATATTCCTACCAGGCCCCCCTTATCAGATCATTTACACAACATTTTCTACCTAACAGTACATTTGCCATTCTTCTATTTCATCCAGCACCCTCTGCACAGCCTGTTCTGGACGTATGGCTGCTCTATTGTCCTTGAACACCCGAGCGTTCCGCTGCTTCCAGATGGTATAGGTCGTAGCCAGGAAGGCCGAGTCCCATAGGGCAGTTCGATCTGTCTCCTTACGGACTTTTTCCCTTGCCACGCTCAGCATCGACAAAATGTCCAAATTGGGTCTGAGGAATGCGACTCCCAAGCACCTTTCCATGGTGAACCACATTGTGACTGCAAAAGGACACATAAAGAAAAGATGAATTGCCGATTCCACCGGGCAATTGAGACACATATGGCATTGCAGTGGGACAACCATCCGTCTACGCACCATGATGTCATGCGTAAGCAGTCTCCCCTGTACAAGGAGATACCCAAATTTTTTTACTGAAGGCGGTGCCTTTGCTTTCCATATCCACTGCCATGTGGGTGTGAGTTTTGGGTGGCAAGCCATCGTATTATACAGGGAGATTGAGGAGAAAGCTCCATCGGCTGTCCATCTCCATCGAATCTCATCAAGTTCATGTCTGAAAATCTCTCCTTACTCTCTCACAATCCTTTCGTCTATTACTGTTATGTAGTCAGCACCTAGATAAATTGATTCAATTACCCACCTTTAATTAATTCGTTTTTAATACAAGTTTCATAGACCCCTCTTTCACTGCTAGGCCTCACCGTTTATTTATATACACCTCCCTGCCTTCTCTAGCTTTGAGTTTTTGGATTCTCATGTGTTGAGACTAGCTTCAAAATATATTTAACAGAAATAAAATGTTAATAAACAAAAAAGAGGAGGTGGAGGCTGGGTGGAGGTGCTCAATCTAAACGTCGCCAAAGTACGATCTATTACGACCATCCTTGAACACTACGGGTAAAACGTCCGTTATTTTGTTGATTTTCCTATTTTGTCGCTTGTTTCATTTGTTCTGTGTGACTGCCTTATTTTTGTATCCGTGATGGCAGTGGCTATCGAGCCACTGCTTAGGTGGTTTAATCCTCCTTTATTTTGCTATTAAACCTAATTTATGGTGTTACTACCTCGGGATAATTTTGTTAGGATCTGATATGTGCCTTACCTTTGAACCGGTCTATGTACCCGACGAAGCTGTGATCTTGATAATAGTCGGACCCTAGCTTTATGATAAAACTAAAACCAATAACTAGTACTGCACCCTTACCATGTCGCTGCTTCACTGGATTGCCAGCACCAATGCAGCAAGCATCTGTGTTGGATCTACTGTGTTACTCGAGCGACTGGACCCTAAATTAAGGTTGGAGTTTGAAGGAGGAGCTATCAAGCTTTTGCTAGCTTTTAAATGTCATAAATAAGAAATTAGATATTTAATTAGCTTAACATCGAACTTTAAAATTCAAGTTATGAACCCTTAGAAACCAAATAAAAATATAAGTAATACATAGATATGATGTTAGAATAAAAATATATTTATATATATGTAATATATAATAGTAAATAAAAGAAAATAACAAATTAATATTTAGTATTTTAATAATATTTAGAAAGTTCAACTAAGTAACTATAATAATACTAAACACATTTATTTTATGAATAATAAAGTGATTGTATAGAAATTTAATTACATATATTAATTAAATAGCTAGAATATAACAACAATTATGTTAAATGATAATACTTAGCAAGCCAACAAAGTTAGGAGTATATTATTAGTATTAATAATAAGATTGATCATAATTAAACTATCAATTAAAATAAAAGATTAAACACCTATTTAGTATGGATAAATAAATTATTAGAATACGCATAGTAAGAATAGATAATTAAAAATAATGACATAACCATAAAGTGTCATAATTTTAGTAACATAAATACCTGATGATTTAATTAAGTACCTAGATATTTAGTAAATACAACAATAGTTGTAATTAGCTATAAGACTAAGTGAACTCTATATATATATTAATTAGTTAACATAACCAGACTAAGCAAAATTATATATAATAGTATATATTGATCAATTTCTCTATATCTAAAACAGAACACACACGCTTATTTGCTAAGCGATTAATGAAAAGTATAACGTTAAATATTAGTCAATTTCCTTAAAGCACATTATATATATATTGATCAATTTCTCTAAAGCACATTAAATACAATGTAATACATATAATACATAATTCATTAAATACAATACATATAATATATAAGTAACATTAAATATAACACATATAAAATACACATAATTATGACTAAGTAAATGTTTAATCACAATAACATATATATTGATCAATTTCTTTTTAAGCACATAAATAATATGAATACACGCCTATTAGTTATTATTAACTAACTATTTTCCTTTCTTCTTTTGTTAGTTTAAAAAAATGAAAGTGCAAAACTAAAAGTGGTTGAATTTATAACATGCTTGCTTCGTGCTATTCTTTTCTGGTTGTTCTGTAGCATAACGTCTTAACGACGTAGTTTTGTTATAGAAGTAGTAAGCACATAATTAATACCTTACTTGAATAAATAAACTAAAAGTGAGCACTGAATAAAGAAATATAAAATTGTAAGGATAGAAGTCTCACACCCTGGGTGCAGACAAGACACCACACAGAGATTTGACTAAGTAAAAATAATAATGAAATTATATTGGGAGCATCAAGGACGTCTCAACGTCTAGATTTTATCTATCTGATTTCGTAAGTTAAATAATTTTAGAATACATTAAACTGATAAACCCTAACGCCAATTAGGAAGTGTTAGCAAACTGATATTTGATCGCAGAAGATAAGATGGCTCTTGACCATGTGGGCGCTGACAGAGTCGATGACATTTCAGAGATTCCCCAAGTAAATGCCTAGATAGCAACACACGCTCTCTCCATTTCAGGTGTGGATTCCTGGGGTTTATATCCCTTTCTCTCTTACTTAGAACCTACCAGACTTACCTAGAATGATCTGCGGTACCAAATCACCAACAATTATTAATCAAGCCCGTAGAAGTTGAACTGTCATAATTGCATAACGGTAATTGTTCCATTATTTGAGACCAACCTGCATTGCATGTCATTGCCCTTCATCTTGCATGTAAGATCCATATACGGATCGTATAGGCTATTAGATAAATATAGGTAGATTCGTATGACAATATTTGATGTGTGGTTGATTGTGAGTTTTATTAACCGTAATTAAAATATAGAAGTTGCAAGTATACAACCGTCTATCGTAGTACTTAGGAGTCGAATCCATAGGGACGATTCGGTTTTAATTTTTAGTTTTGGGTAAATTTAATCTAAGCAAAAGTAAAAGAGAAAATAAAAGTTTCAGGTTTGGATAGTGTGATTGATTTAAACTAAAATTTGAAAGTAAATAAGAACTAACTTAAGCAACAAACGATTAGGCCTTGTTAAGATGGTATATCCACAATTGTCAATACTTGTTTGGTGATTAATTTTTTGGTATCATGAGGGTATGGTTTTAGATTTGGTACCAAGCGATATCTCTATTTAGGTACCGTGTTTGCACTAGTTATGGCTTCACATCTCGGTACTTGGTTAAACTAGTCAAAATCCATTAAGCACATATCATCTTAATTATCCTAAGCAATCATATATCACCTCTTGGTACTTAATAAAATTCATTACGATAATTAAGTAAACCTGTAATCAACAAACGTATCTCTCGGTACTTAGTTCGTTAATTACCCTACTTACTATGGTCTAAATATAATATTCAATATCTCTATTGCAAATACTAAATCATCAAGTAAACAATTCATATAGCAAGCAAGTCATAAGATAAACAATCGATTAGTGTTACCTCTCGATACTTTAACCAATCGATTGCCATGCTTTCCATGGTCAAGGTCTAGAACTAAACCCTAAAGTCACAATTCATGAATTGCACAAGTAAAATAGAAAGCAAGCAAATCCAGCAAATTATCACAAACAAACATTCAAACAAGAGTTTCAATACATCCTAACAAGTCCTGATACAACTCAGTCGGATATGGCTAAGGGGCTAAACATGTAGAAGAGAAAAAGAGAGAGAAAGAGAAAAGAGATATACAACCAAGACCGCCAAGGTAGCGCTTCTTCTTCTTCCTCTCTTCTTCTCTTCTTCTCTTCTTCTCTTTCCTCTTCTGTGAATTCTCTAACTCCCAACCCTTTGTTACTGGCTAAATTCGCCTAACTTAGTCCATACTTCTGCTTAGTAACTATCCTTATTTATATGAAAGCTAGATCCTAAAAATAGACTACTGAAACTTCCTATTTGTGCTTCTGTGTAGGTCTATTGCGGGGGCAATAACTTCTGTTGCTGTCGCAACATACCTTGCGTGGCAATTACCACTCCTCTGTCATGGTCATGTTAGTTCAATTGCGGGGGCAATAATAACTATTACGATCGCAATGCTTGGTATTGGTAACTTCCTTAATATGCACAGCCCTCTGCCAACTTCTATTGCAACCGCAAGGATATACCTTGCGCCCGCAATAGAGCTCGGTTGGGCTGCTCTTCAAGTCTCGGCCTGTAGAGGTTGATTGCGGCCCCAATAAGAGTTCCTGCGGCCGCAATTGGCTTGGCAGATAGCCCAATTGCTTCCTATTGCACTCTTAGTTTGTTCCATCGTCCTTCCTTGTGTTTATTATGCTTCCAAATGATTTTTCTGCACTAAATTACTGCAAGATAGTGAATTGAACTCTTTTGAGATAAAAACTCGTTTGTTTGGACACTGATTTAACCTAAACTTGGCTTAAATTACATAATTAATCCTAGATAAATACGTGCATAATTTGGCTTATCAATATTATATGTATATTCGTCGGGAGTGATGAGAGTCGGGCTGGTGAGTTTTAGATTGGATGTAGTCTGAGGGCATCGTGGTGAGTTTATGTGTCATGGTGTCTAACATAGCACATGGGGTATTCTCAACGGGATGTCCTTAAGGACATTCGACTAATCCTCACCAACAATAATCATCACTTAATGGCTCGTAGTGCCAGTTCGAGAATTTTATTCTCAAGATCTTTACCAGTTCGAGAGGATTAACACCCCTAAGCTAGTAATTTTTTCTGGAATGTGATATGGTCTATTCAAGAAGATAAGATTCTAGGGCTTAGAGTTTCCCAACTCACTTGTTCAGTTGATATACGATAATTGATTCTCAATTGGTTATGTTATGAATATGGACAACAATTATAATGCTAAGTAGGAGGTTAGCCTCTTTAACATTATGCCTATATCAATTTTGAGTTATATCCGCATATTACATCAAATTGGTTTAGGTTTTAGAGCATGAGTCGAATTAAGGCTTACAATCCTATTTATCTAGCAATTACGCGTTAACAAAAAATTAGCAAGTCTTAAGTTCTTCCTAATGCACTAATCTTCCCCCTCGAGCTTGATTAATGCTTAGTACTTCTTTTTAATCCAAGGTATAGTTCTCAATTATTCAATCTTAAACTAAACCACAAAATATACATTCAATCAAAGAAGCAATAACAAGCAATTGAGTAAAAAATAGTTTTCTATTAATAAACAAGTTTCATGGTACGCTCCTCGCCCTAAAAGGTGATTAGCCTCTCATGGTGGAAGAGATACAAGAGAGAATACAAGAACAAATGAAAACAAGAGATTAGAGAAAATTTCGCTTGCATGTCCTAGATCTCTTGTCATTGATCTCATGCCCTAGATCCTCTTCTTTTCCTCTAAACTCTCCAAAAGATGTGAACAATACGAACTTGGAGAGAAGGATCAAAATAGTAATCGACTCAATCCTATAAATAGCCCTCAGCAGTTTTGAATTTCGAAACAAACCTTTGCAGCCAGAAAACAAAGTGATAATTTACAAGTTCTAAGAAACTCAAAACATAAATATTCTAGATTCTCTTTCCTCTTTCCAACATATTTAAAATTTCTCGATTCCGACATCGTATGAAGATGTTACGGCCAAAACAGTCGACAGTGTCCAACATGTCTATTTCGGGATATTCTGCTCTGCGGTCCACAAAGGCCTCTTCTGCGACCCGCAAATAGGTTAAAAATTGGGTCTATGGAAAAACTCTCTGGTCATTTTTTTAAATTATTTGCTGCCAGTAAAGGTTGGCTTGCGACCCGCAAACAACTGCTTTTGATGCGCAATATTTCGTAATTTCACCATAACTTCTGCGTCCGGACTCTGATTTCGACGATTAAAAGTTCGTTGTAAAGCTAATGAAGAGCTCTACATTATTGGACATTATCTTAGATTGAATCAACCATTCATTTCCTGTATTTTACAAAATATTTGGACAATACCACAAACTTGCATGCTTTTGACCAACAATTCAGCTAAATTACTCTAAAACAGTGCAAGGTTTAGTCAAGTTAGCATCCTAAATCCTAGTATTTGGTAGATATAAATTGGACCTATCATAGAGCGAAACTAGAGCGGATGTAAAAATTGCAAGTCTTTATATTAAAACAATAAAGTTTATATATTGTTGCTTGCAAGTCTTTATATTTTGTTGAAAATAACTGTAAAATTTCTAGTATAAAGACTTATAAGAAAAAACATAAAGACTTGCAGTAATATAAATACTTGAAATCTAAATATAAAGATTTTAGATCTAAATATAAAGACATACAGAAAAACGGACAAAAACGAACATAGCAGAACAGTGTCTTCTAACAGAAACGCGAGAGGTTGACGGTTAAGGAGCTGTTAGCATCGCTCTTAATTTAATGAGTGGGCCTCTAAATAACACTTTCAAGAACAAATGTAATGGGCTCCGTAAAGCCCAAGAATCCTAAACCCTTTCTTGTCTCTAATTAGTAGAGGCCCCATTTGTCAGATATGTCTTCTTCGTAACGTTTTGTCAGACAAGTCGCGCCTGCCCGTTTTACCCTAGTTTTCCGACTGTTCCACCGTGGTTTTCGCAAAAATATCGCGCGAGGCCGAGAAAGTCCGTAAACTTCGGTTCGCCGCTGGCCGATTTGATCCGACTCGACCAATTTTCCCATCCATGTACAGTCATTTTGATAAGCAGGGCATGGGCTTTAACTAATTTGTGCATGCTGGGACTTCTCTTGTTAAGTCGGGGTTGAATCAGCTCTGGGTTTTACATGCCTTATTATTGAGCGGGACGGATTGAGCCGATCTCCCTTCATTACCAGGCCTCTCCAACCCCTCCCCCCTCTCTCTCTTTCTCGAGTCTCTCCCCTCTCTTTTCTCTTTCCCTCTCTAGCTCGACATAGCTAGCAATGAAGGCTTCCGGCCACTATCCAGATGTAGGAAAAAAACCTAAAGGTACGGACACCTTAACGTCACTATCTCTTCACAGGGAGTGAGGGCTAATTAGCTTGATTTTCTATGCTATTTGTTTGACTTATATAATTTTGATTAATCTTTGTGGCTTTAATGTAGACCTTTTATCCAAGGACTACAGCTTTGATCAGAAATTCAACATCTCAGCCTATATCTCCTCTAGTCAGGTAAAAGTTTCTTTTTTTTTTCTCTTATTTACATACACGGCTAGCTGGAATATCATTATTGAATCTGAATTTTGAAACATTCATGCTTCTTTTCTATTATTTTGTTCATGGATGGGTGCTAGGCATTGCTTTATTGTTCTTAATTCATGAAAATAGACGTAATACTTTGTTTAAGTTGTAAGTTGTTGGGAATCTCCCGCATCTTGTTCATATTAGTTTTGCCATCAGAAATGCATATTTTTTTTCTTGATGATCTTTGCATCGAGTTGGTGTCTTAAAAATAGATCCTCTCAGCTGTAGTCTTCACTCCATATGTAAACTCCAATGATTTGTTTGAATTTTTTATGCATTTCACAGTTCCACTACCATTTGACTGCATATATCCACTTTAATCTTTTCTTTCCTTTTGCTGCATTTTGCCCCCTTTCTGTTCTAATTGAAATAGACAAAACAAACCTAGCATAACTGAAACAAAGTTTCATAATAAGTTTCTTTGAGTCTTAGTTGGCCTCGCCTCCAGGACAAGTAAAATATGGAGAACATATGCTGTAGAAGTAGATACAGTACAATCATACGCTGAAACACTTTCTTTAGAAACTTTTAAGACACCACATGATTCCGTTGATTTTTGTATACACCTAATAACATACATATCTATGCATCTCATTCAACAAGTAATTACTAAGAAGTGCGAGTATTCCTCAGAGTTTTTATCAAATAATAATTTCTGTATTAATAGGATGCCATAACATCTGCTTTGAAAAAACATGTGGAGGAAGAGGCGCGGGAGCTCAGTGGGGAGGCCTTCTCGCGGTTTATGGATCAACTCTATGAGCAAATCTATAATCTTCTTGAAAGTTCTGACACAGCAGAGAATTTGCTGGCTCTTCGTGCAATTAATGCATTGATAGATGTTCCATATGGTGAGAATGCGTCCAAAGTGTCGAAATTTTCGAGTTGTCTCCGCATGGTTTTTGAGGTGAAGCGGGAGCCAAAGATGTTGGTGCTTGCAAGCTCAGTGTTGGGTCATCTGGCCAGAGCTGGTGGGGCCATGACTGCTGATGAAGTTGAGCGCCAGGTTTTATTCTTCTGATTTTCTCTTTATCTTGTTTGGGGTTGCAAGTTTCTTACGTGCAATATTGTTTACTATATTGATATGTTCCGTTGACCCATCATAACAATATCCATGTCATAAGTCAATACCTGCTGTTATAATACCTTTTGGTGTTTGCCACAGGTTTGTAATTTTTAGCCCTTTTTACCACATTATATAACAGTGTTTGTTGTTTACATGATAATATAAAAGTAAAATAGCTAAAATAAAAATAAAAATTCAAGTATGTTGTTCAGACTGGAAATGTTTTGGGTAAAACTTATAAGGTATCATTTTTTTTATTTTAAATTTGCTAGATTAAGAATGCTCTGGAGTGGCTAAAAGTTGGTGAAAGAGTTGAGTATCGCCGGTTTGCTGCTGTTCTCATATTAAAGGTAAGCAACTGTCTGGGATCTTGGGCATCTTTAGGTTGATAATGACCAATAGGTCCTCAGAATGACTGACTGCAGTAAATAATAAATGTCAAATTTCAGATAAATTATATGGGAATTAAGATCTGATATTAGACAGCAAAACTTATTCAATGTTTGTTATTGTGGTCAATGAAAAAAGGAAATGGCTGAGAATGCATCTACAGTATTTAATGTGCATGTTCCTGAATTTGTGGATGCGATATGGGTGGCCCTGCGGGATCCGGAACTAAATGTGCGTGAGCGTGCGGTGGAGGCTCTTCGTGCCTGTCTACGTGTCATTGAGAAGCGTGAGACTCGTTGGCGAGTCCAGTGGTATGTTATTCTGGGGTTTACCATACTACTGGGTTTGTATTTTTCATGAGAGAACTAGTGCGTGAGAAAAAGTATCATTTATAGTTTTTTTCGATTTTTTCGCCGCATATTAGTTTATATTGCCATTAACTTGGGGCATTGGGGCCCTTATATGACCGAAAATGCATCCACAGTACTCCCTTCCCTACCTTTCTTTATCTCGGATATCTGGTGACAAGGCAAGAGGATGGGTTGGGAATTTTGTTGATAACATATCTTTGCAGAATCTGATATGCATGACTCTCCTTAGGTACTATCGCATGTGTGAGGCAGCACAACTTGGTCTGGGTAAGAATGCTTCAGTACCTAGCATTCACGGTTCGCTACTTGCTGTGGGAGAGTTGTTGAGGTGATGATTATATGTAGCAAAAGTTCAGGCTAATTTTATTGACCGTATAAGATATAAGATTGTTTTTTATTTTATGAATTGATACAGTAAGCAACATTAACAAAAATATATAATTTCCATTGTATATCCTTATAAAAAATCAGCTTATGTCAGGTTGCACCGGACATGGGTCAGATAGAAAAGTACTTTCTGCTCAATTTGCCATCTTTGTAAAGAACAAAACATTTGTATAGGAATACTGGGGAGTTTATGATGTCAAGATATAGAGAAGTGGCTGACATTGTGCTGAAGTACTTAGATCACAAAGACCGTCTTGTTCGCCTCAGCATTACTGCTTTGCTTCCTCGGATTGCACATTTCTTGCGAGACCGCTTCATAACCAATTATCTTAAGGTAATTTTTATAATTAGTGCTGCAGTGGCCAAAACAGTGTTCAAATCATTTGTGTATCATTGTGTGCACCATTTTAAAGTATTCCCTGCTCGAAGTTTCATTTCACACTGGTCCGATCCCAATGTATTTTGTGTTCTGTACTTCTTCATAATTGCTTAAATGAGGATGTTTGAGTGCTCGATTAACTTTTAGACATTAGATGTAGCCAGATAACTTACTGAAAATTACTTAAATCAGCTAGCTTGTTGTGCAAGCACCATTTTGGTGACTGCTGATACCATATATGTAGTTTATGTATCTGCATTACCAATGCCAACCATGATTCTCAATTCCTTGTGACAATTTTGATTCAAATTTGTAGCTTTACCTGGGCTCAATGGACAGAACTAATTGTAAACTAACAGATTTGCATGGAACACATACTTGCGGTATTGCGAACACGAGATGAGCGAGCAAGTGGCTTCATTGCTCTTGGGGAGATGGCTGGTGCTCTTGGTGGCGAGCTCGTACCTTACCTGCCCACAATTACCAATTATCTCCGTGAAGCTGTATTTTTACTCTTTCTTACTGTCTATTACAAGTTTAGTTTTTTTTCCCAAGTAATGTAATCATACAGTCTGTATAACATTTAGCATCTTCAACATCGTCTTTTACTACAATCTGGTTAATTATTGTGTTCATTTGATGGACCTGTGAATTCTGGCCTAGGCGAAATAACCATTTTCCTAGTCATAATTTCGTCATGCAAATTTGCAGATTGCACCCCGAAGAGGGAAGCCATCCCAAGAAGCTATCACTTGTGTTGGGAATTTTGCAAAAGCCATGGGCCCTGCAATGGAACCCCATGTCCGTGGCCTACTAGATTGCATGTTTGGTGCAGGCCTTTCCGAATATCTTGTTGTAGCTCTTAAGCAGATTTCACTCAGGTACCATTTTATCTTCTTTATTGCCAAAAACTCTGTTTGGTTGATCCTATCAGCAGTTCATACTAGGGTATTTGAGCATCTGCAATGGTGCAAGTTTTGTACTGTGCTGGTCTGTATTCATGCAGCTTAGTGCTTGCTGCATGATATAACTAAATTTGGCATCTTATCTCCAACTAAGCAATAGCAGGAGCTGCAAGCTGCCAAACTAACACAAAAGACACTAGAACAAAAGAAAGGAAAATGATTTCTATACACGAATGCTTGAAGTGTTCTGCCACATAGTCCCAAAGATCACAAAAGATTCTGGTTGGTCAGAGATACGTACTAAAAGCAAAAATAGGTTGACATCTGGCCAAGATTTTCCAATCTGTATGCATCATGCCAGTTCAAGGTCAATCTGGCCCAACCTGTTTTAGCTTAAAAATTTAGTTTTGGAGTTAGTATTGCTTGCTTATAATAATGAGGTGAACTAGTCTAGATGCTGAAGTGTTAGCTCAGAGCATGGCTGCTTGGGATCGAATCCCATTGATAACTCATTTGTTTTCTTTTAGTGCGTCCTTCCGATCTACCATCAGCTATTATTGGTTCAAACAGTATAAATATATACCAGAATTGGTCAAGTTGGCAATGACTCATATCTTGAACCCAACCTGCGGCAGGTCGAAGAAGTTGGGACCCAGAACCAACCTGCTAAATCATTGCTGCAATACTTTATGGTTCAGTTTGACCATTGGGTAGGGTCCTGATTCTGTTTAATGCATATGCTGCAGTATCCCTTCTTTATTACCGACCATACAAGAGCGGCTACTGGATTCCATCTTCTTTGTACTCTTGAAGGCTCCTTATCCACCTTCAAGACTCACTTCAACTGGTAGTGTCAGAGCTGGTGCAGTAGTCAATGCAACTCAGCCTTCATCAGATGTAAATAGTGCGGCAGTTGTGCAGCTTGCTTTGCACACTTTAGCACATTTTAACCTTAAGGTTATCTTTCTTTCCCAAGTTCACTGTGCTAGACAGGATTGTACTCCTAGCACTTTTGTATCTGTACCGCAATATATTGCTGCCTGGAGTAACACAGTTATCTTAAAAAGTTGGTGATTACTTTTCTGTATTGGGGTCTGGTACTAATACATATGTTACTGCAGCTTCAGTGGCTAATAAGTAAAATTATAAATTGGGAGTTTGAATTAAGACACAAAACATCATAAGTTGTCATCTATTGATAACGTAACAAATGAGAATTTGATTCTAAAAAAGCATACAGTGTCAATATTTGTACAAATGCCTCTTTCTATTGCCTGAAAATACTTCATTCAGAAAATTAAAATTAATTTTGTGTAGTTGGATTTTTTATATTAGACCTTATGTAAATAAGTTTGGCATGTCAATTTTTGTTTCTTGGTTCTTATTCAAAAGTAGGATGGTTGATTACCCTTTTGTTGTGGGTTATTTTGTGCACTGAACTGGTACTATGCTAAGATTCTAAGATTACAAGTGAATGACAGGTTTACTGTACTGTGTTGAATTAACTAGTTGATGTTTTTATGCTATTAGGGTCATGAACTTTTAGAATTCTGTAGAGAGTGTGTGGTTGTATATTTGGAGGATGAAGATAGTACCACGCGGAAGGACGCAGCAGTCTGTTGTTGCCGGCTGGTTGCAAATTCTCTGTCTTCACAGTACGCTAGTAGATCTGGTCGGATTGGCAGTAGGAAGAAGCGTCGGCTTGTTGAAGAGGTTGGTTTCAGTTTCTATTTTCTGGTAATTGCATTTAGTTTCATATCATCAATTGTAAAATTGTTCCACATGCGGACAACAAGATTCCCTCATTTTTGGAGAAACAATTAATATTTTCTTCTTTTTGAGTTCAAAATTAAAATTTGAGTTGCTCAATAAATTATTCATCTCAAAATCCTGTAGGAAATCAAATTTCATGATTTTTGGAATTTTCTAGTTATTTTTTAAAAACAGCATGGAAAAGGTCATGTTTTTTTAATCTTCAGCTGGACTGTTTTTAAAAAATATTTAAAAAGTAGCTAGAAAGCTCCAAAAATCATGAAATTTGATTTCCTACAAGATTTTGAGATGAAGAATTTATTGAGCAACTCAAATTTTAATTTTGAACTCAAAAAGTTATAAAATGTGTAACTTTTGCACTTCGGCCAAAGTGCAAACGTTTTCACAATAGTCTAACTCTCTCTCTATATATATATGTATATATTTAAAGAAGCTAACTTTCTGTTGTTCTCTAAAACTACTTTTAACTGACTGTTTTGGTGACTGTTAAAACGAGTGAAAAGGAGCCAGCTTGAGCTCTAAAAATTAAAAAGCTAGTATAGTGTGAGCACCAATTCTAACATTATCAAGGCGTATTTATTACAGACTGTATATAGTAGTGTTTCTTTTTGGTACTTTTAAGTGTTGAAATACCAATAAAGCCTTTGAGTGTACCTGCAATCTCATAGAGATGACTTTGAAAGAAATTTTGTAAGGGGATTCTACTTCCCAGCCCCTTTAATGCAAGTTTTGTTGAATCTTCATGCAGATAGTGCAGAAACTGCTAATAGCAGCAGTGGCTGATTTAGATGTAGGAGTTAGAAAATCAGTCTTTGAATCGCTTGATAGCAATCCCACCTTCGATGACTTCTTGGCCCAGGCTGATATATTGACTTCAATTTTTGTTGCCTTGAATGACGAGGTAATTTCTTTTCTTCTTCAAATGGTGGAAAAATGAAATTGCAAGTTAACTTTTCCCTTGCTCAACTTGTTGTAACCGCTTGATTTGACCAAAAATAATTTCTGCTAGTTGACAAACTACTTCAAGCTTATCTCTTCATTATAATTTAATGTTTGATATAACTACTCAGTAAAGCTATCACACTACGGTAAAGTATTTGTGCCTTGCTTTATTTAGGATTATGATGTGCGTGTTTTAGCTATATCAGTTGCTGGCAGATTGTCAGAAAAGAATCCTGCATATGTCCTTCCGGCTCTCCGCCGTCACCTCATTCAGTTGTTGACATATCTTGACCAAAGGTTTTTTTTTCTTGTTGCAAATCTTCTTTGGAATTTTTGTAAGAGGTCCTTCAGATTTAATTTCATAGTGAATGTCACTGCCTCATAAAGAATACATCATTTTGAACATGTTTGCATGTACATGCTGCCAGTAGCTAGCGGTTCTTATCAGCAGTGACCTCACTGTCATTTATATTGGATTTTTGTAATGGCAGTGGATCATTTATTGATTGCATCCCCTTCGATAGAACAAAATATATCCAAAGAAGGTACCGAACCAGTATTAGGAACCGTAGGCCTGCATTGGATAAGATTATAACAACGCCATCCCTTTTTAATTACTTGATTGTGTCACGTGTCAACCTTGGTTTATACATTAAGATGTGCTCTCTGATTTGACAGCTACCTATAGATTTCCTGTCCTGTTTGTTCTTGTTATATTTACTTTGTTTCTTATCTGAACTGTAGCACGGACAGCAAGTGTAGAGAGGAGAGCGCTAAGCTGCTGGGTTGTCTGATACGAAATTGTGGCCGATTGATACTCCCTTACATAGCTCCTGTTCACAAAGTAACTCTACAGATGTTATATTAATTAGCCATTCATCTCTGTTTGTTTTTATTAGTTATGCATGTTTTTTGACCAGATTGTTCTGTATGACAGGCACTTGTTGCTAGATTGCGTGATAATAATGCAGTTGTTACTGGTGCTCTTGCTACCGTAGGGGAGCTTGCAAAAGTGGTATGTTTTCCTAAGTTAAAAAGTATGCTTTCATGGGAAATTCTGTTTCTTTTATCTATCTTTGTCTTTTTGTGGGTTGAGCATATTTTTCAAGTGAGCATTTAAATTCAAGCTTTGTCCATTTAGGTACCTTAGCGAACTAACTGACCGTTCCATACCTGGGCAAACCTGTTGTCGCTGAGACAGCATGTTTGCTGTTGTAAGCTCTAGACATTTTGGAATAGAACTCTGACAATGAAATGCTTATTTTATGCAGTCTGTTGTGTTTTCTTCAATGTTGGCATTAGGTTTCCAGGTTCTAAGTCTAATGTCTGTTTTGTTCTATATCTGATTAAACTTAAAATAGGGTGGGTTTGTTATGGGGAAATATCTACCTGAGCTGATGCCTTTGATTGTTGAGGTTCTCTTAGATGGTGCTGCTGTTCTTAAACGTCAAGTTGCTGTCTCTACCCTTGGTCAAGTCGTACAAAGCACTGGGTATGTGTTTTACATGACAAACAATTAATATCTGAAGATTTAGGAACTTATTCTATATACTATCATTCTTATCAGCTGGTATCATTCTGAGATTGATTATATACATGCAGTTATGTCATAACTCCATACAATGAGTATCCTATGCTTCTTGGCTTATTGCTAAAGTTATTGAATGGTGAACTGGAGTGGACAACTAGGCGAGAAGTGCTCAAGGTTAATTTGTAATTCTAAATTACACAATGTTTCCCATCTGATATCTCTCTTGATCAAGGAAAGTATGAAGGTGCTAAATAGCAAAGACTATATTGGTTGTTTTATCAGTTTTGCATTTTCTTTCCATTCTTGAAGACTTCTGTTAAGTTTTCCTATACTGCAC
Organism: Eleocharis quinqueflora; assembly: GCA_964058865.1. Taxonomy (NCBI): domain Eukaryota; kingdom Viridiplantae; phylum Streptophyta; class Magnoliopsida; order Poales; family Cyperaceae; genus Eleocharis; species Eleocharis quinqueflora. Next base: position 111,861 of record CAXKVX010000530.1, read on the forward strand.
ATCCTTTTATGCTGTTCTAGGTTTTAGGGATAATGGGTGCTCTGGATCCACACACAAACAAAAGGAACCAAAGCTTATTGCCTGGGCCCCATGAGGCAGGAAACCGTCAGTCAACTGAGGCAGGTGGGCAGCACATTGTGTCAATGGAAGAGATGCCAACAGAACTCTGGCCTTCTTTTGCGGCTATTTCGGAAGACTACTATTCCACTGTAAAGTTTACCTTCTTTTGGGCTATTCCGATGAAAGTTTCTTTTTGTAGTTGATGTCTTTTTGTAGATTGGGCTCAGTTCATGTATTCCTTGCAAAAATCTCAAAATATTATACATTCAGTGCCAAATCAGAGCTTTGATGTTCAATAGTTTAATATCTCAACTTCCATTTCCTACGAGAGGCAACATATGAAAAGAAATAGATGCTGGAATTAACAGGATCCCTTGTCTCAAAAAAAAAAGAGAGATGGGCTAAAAGTGATATTTAACATTTGTTTGTATACATGAGACATTTTGTGGTTTTGGGGTTACTGTGGTATATAAATATTGAGGAATCTGTGTGGCACATAGACATTTCATGTTATCTTGTACAACAACTATTTTGGTGGACTTAATCTTGGATTGGAAACTTAGGTTGCTTTATCCTCTCTGATGAGAATACTCCGAGACCCTTCTCTCTCAAGCTACCATCAGATGGTAGTTGGCTCTCTCATATTCATTTTCAAGGTACTTATTATTTATTTGCATTTCAGTTTTAGCTTTCTTCATATGAGTTTTACTTTCTGATACATTTTTGTTTCATTGTTTCTGGCTTGAAAGTCGATGGGCCTTGGCTGTGTTCCCTATTTGCCCAAGGTAGATCTCTCTTTCCTTTTTTCCCCTTGAAAACTTGACGGAGGCTGCACCTCTCCCTCTCTCTAGTGCTTAAAATTATGTCGTAAAAAGCAGTCCCTGCCAGTTTCTCGAAAACTGATGTCGTAGAATGTTGAAATATGTTTAGTATTTTCTAAGATATGATTAGTATCTATGAAATATGTTTAAATATGATTAGATTTAATTAGTATCCTAGATAGATTTGTTAGTATCTTTGATTATTCAATTAAAATTCTCTAGTTATTGTTTTCCTAATTATGCAGTGGAATAAAAGACAATTCAACTTTTGCTCATTTTCTACTTGGTATCAGAGCCACCACAACTAGGGTTAACCACCAGAAATTTTCTACTGTAAATAATAAAAATAAATAAAAATAGAAAAGAATAATCCAGATTGCGTCGTCAGAGTCTCCACTCGATCGGATCGCAGGGGGAGATTGAGTAGAGTCGATCCGATCGCGTGTTGCCAGATCGAGTTGCGAAGGGGGATGATTGCATCGCGCGTAGCTCCAAAGCAGCCAAGCAGGTTTCAGTTCTCGTGAGTGGCATCGTTGAGTAGATCAGTTCTTGCGAGCAACCAAGCAGGTCCGAATGTAGCGTTGAGCAGATCAGGTCACTAGAAAAGTCACGAGAGTTGAGGTGATTCGTTGAGTAGATCGTGTGAGGTGCGATCTTTGAGCTGCGTTAGAGATTGTTAGAGATCGCCAGATCCGTTGAGCAACTCATCAGCCAGATTCGTCTAGGGTTTACTTGATCTTGATGATTGATTAGATCAAGATCGGATCAAGAGAAAAAGTGTGGAGATGAGTTGGATCTAGTTCTTGAGAGTGCGAGGAAGCAAGTAGATTTATGGAGATCGATGGCAAAGATGCATCAGGCAAGGACAATAATCCCTTGCCTAGAATCCAATGGAGGAGATTTTGGGAAAACTGAGTGCATAAGAGGTCTCGATCTTGATGAGAGCTTTTAGCGTGACTGCGAGCGAGAATGTGGACTTGTTGCTGCTTCATCACATGCGCTTGGGTTATCATTCTTTTTGTCTTTTGAGTCGTATATATCCCTTTGTTGTTCGAAAAGGCTAATAAGGACAAGCTTGTGTGTGATGTTTGTGAGTTTGGTAAGCATGTTAGGAGCTCATATGTGAGTTCTGGAGCTAGGAGCTCAGGTGTTTTTGATTTGATACACTCTGATGTATGGGGGCATTGTCCCACAACTATTGTGAATGGATTTAGGTACTTTGTGACTTTCATAGATTGATTTTCTCGTGTGACTTGGATCTATTTGATGAAAAACAGAAGTGATGTGTTTGCTTGCTTTAAGGATTTCACAAAGGGGTTCAGACTCAATATGGGGGCGTTGTGAAAGCATTGAGGTCTGATAATGAGACATTGAATACCAACAAGGCGTTTGGGAAGTACTTGTCAGTCCATGGAATACAACATCAAATAATGTAGCAGAACAGAAGAACATGCATATCCTTGAGACAGCTAGGAGTATGATGTTTTCTATGAATGTTCCTAAGCATTTGTGGTACAAGGAGTGTTGACTGCCGCCCAGTTGATCAACATGATGCCATCAAGAGTGTTAGATTGGAAAACTCCATTCGAGGTATGGAGAGGTGTAAATGGAGATATTCTTCCTTTGAGAATATTTGGTCGTGTGTTTTGTGCAAAACAATCGATCAAATGTGGGAGAATTGGATCCAAGGGCGATCAAGTGTCTTTGTAGGATATTCAGCTACTCAGAAGGGGTATTGTTAGAATATAGATTTGGAGATATTGTTAGGTGCAAATTATATAGGAGATTATCAATGCAATAGATGGTAGGAGATATTAGAGAGGATGAGAGTTGGAAATGTTTAACATAATAGTTTAATCTAGGCTATAAATAGACCTTTGTACTTGTAATCAAAACACAAGATCAATACAATTCATTTCTCTCAATCCCTCTCTTTACATTTTCTATTATGGTATCAGAGTCAAAGCTCTGGAATTAGGCATATGCCTATTCCAGAAATCATGATCCTATTCTCATTCTATTCTACTCAATAAATCAAGATATTCCAAGAATAAACCACTTTATACTAGAATAATCCATTCAAATACACCTCTATTCCTAGATCTACACCTCTATTCTCTCTATTCCCATTTTTATTCTCTGTAAAAACGAGAAAACAGATCAAGACTCCTACTGCTTCGTGATCATCACCAGTGAGAAATTGATCTCCTACATCGATCTCTGAAACCTCATATCAGTCTTGAAATCTTGAGCGATTTCCCTCACCAGCCTTGAAAGCTCGATTTTAGAGACAAGAAAATCAGATCAAGAAAATCTACTTTGGAGAACTGACCAAGGAGAGACAAGAATCAAGTAAATCGATCTCTGTCACAGCTTAGATCAAGTACTCGGATCGCATCGTCGGAGAGATCTGATCTCCACGCCACCGTCGTTCTCTGCTCAGATCGAGCTGCTCACCCTCCTGCCATCGTTGCTTCAAGAGGAAGATCCTAATCAACTAGCTACTGCAAGCAGATCAGATGATCTTCAAGCGCCATCGCTGCTGAGCCGCCTCGCACGACCGTCGTCACTGACTCTATCGACAACTTGTCTGCTCAGATCCGCACCGATCGGGGTTATCTGCTCTATCTGACAGCTCATATTTTTCGTACTGTCAGATCCCGATCTGGTAGTCGAACTGATCCAGTTCTGCAACTTCTCAGACGCAACTTCAGTCAGATCACAGTTGCAACCATCGCTATCGAGCACGAGCCTACACTCTCAAGCACCAATGATATCAGACTTCGGATCTGTCACGGACGCTGATCAAAAGCTCAGCGCCAAATTGACACTTTTTAAACACTGAGAGCAACCCTCGTTTCTTCACCAACAGCAGACTCCAAATCCATCTTTGACGAACTCGATTGTTGTCGCCGATCTGGTGCATCCACGCCTCATCTTGGTAGAGGCAGCGAGAGCATCTTCCAGTTGCAATCGCGTTGTTCCACATCAACTCGAACTAATTTTGTGTGTAGTTTCTGCCCAATCTCGACCTAAAAAGGGGAGTTCTCATGACGGCTTGGATTGAGTACCTCTCACAAGAGAAGGACTTACATGTATGGCTGAACTTTGCTTCGAAGAACGATACACAAATCCTGTGTTTATAGCAGGACTCGATCTTTCAAGGACTGGTACACGAGTTCATCTTCAATGAGTATCCATTGGTCAGAGTGGGATGGCCATGGAAGCATTTCTCGACAATCAGGTCCTGCTCTTTGTCAGGTGCAGGGACAACAATGCTGCGCATGCTGAGGAGGTTCTCTGTCGTGCCAAGTTCAAGTTCCCTGGCCGTCAGAAGATCATTGTCAGTGGCAAGTGGGGATTCACTAAGTTCACTCGTGCTCGCTCACCTCCTCCACCTCACGACACAGAAAACATCGTCATTGCCCTCAGCCTCTGACGAACTCACTCTCTGACGAACTCACTCTCTGACGAATGCCACCGCTAATCTCAGCATACGTGTTTCTGACATGGAGTGCACAGACTCGTTTATTACCAGATTCAATTGACAACAGTGGTCGTGCATCAACTGAATTCACATCCCAGAGGCTAATAGAGTCAGTCCCTACTCTATTGGCGATATCAGCAGCACCTTGGTGATGTCAGCACTTTGGAAATGATTAACAGTAACAGTGTGAAATTGTCCAGGAATAAGAGAAGAGAACCGAGAGTCTCTTGACATTATGTATAAAGTCAAAGAGATAGGTCAAAGAGCCATTGAGCCAAAGAGTCAATGAGTCAAAGAACCATTGAGCCAAAGAGCCAATGAGCCAAAGAACCATTGAAGAGAACTCAAACGAGTCTTTTCGTTTAAGAAGTCTCCAACGAGCTTCTAAGAACAAGTGCTTTTGGAAAATTTTATCGAGTCAACGAAGCTCTTTTCTCTTTTTCATTCCATCCTTTATTCACAAACGATTGGTGATTCAAGATTGTGCTATCAAGACATGTGCAAGGCAAGCTCAACATGCGTACCGCACGATGGGCTTGAGGGGGATGTTAGAATATATATTTGGAGATATTGTTAGGTGCAAATTATATAGGAGATTATCAATGCAATAGATGGTAGGAGATATTAGAGAGAATGAGAGTTGGAAATGTTTAGCATAATAGTTTAATCTAGGCTATAAATAGACCTTTGTACTTGTAATTAAAACACAAGATCAATACAATTCATTTCTCTCAATCCCTCTCTTTACATTTCCTATTAGGTATGTTTGCTGGAGCCTAGTTGAAAGGAGGTTGTTTGTGAATTGTGAGTATGGATGTCACATTTCGTGAGCATGAGTCATATTACGCCTCTGAGGTGACCTCTCCTTTTAGGGAGTCGCTTAGTACTGAGAGTACAAGGCAGGAGGAGGTGAGTAGTAGTGGAGTTGAGAGGATGGTGAGTACGAGTGATATTTCTTGTGAGCTTCCCGTGATGATTGAGGAGTCAGCAGTTGTGTCAGAATATGAGAGTGGTAGAACTTAGGCCTAGGGGGAGCTGAAGGTGTATGTGAGAAGAAGGAGAATGAAGATACAGTACCTCCAGCAAGTGAGCCACTCGTGTCAGGTCCCTTGTCCCTATCTTCCGGGACTCTTGAGACACCTACATTATCCACCTCAGACGCAGTAAATACAGGTGATATGATTCCTCTTTCTTCTACCTCTCCCAATTCTGTATGGTGGACCACTCGCAGCAATGCGGGGTTCCTCCTGATCGTTGGGGTGTCTCACGTGTCCCACATGATATTGCTCAGTTTGTCTCTTATTCTAATATATCACCTGCACATGGAGTGCTCATTGTATCTTTGGATACTGTCTTTGTTCCTAAGTGTTGACAGGTTGCTAATATGTCAAAAGAGCTTGGAGCACTTGACAAAAACAAGACGTGAGAGCTTGTGCCTCTATCGCTTGGCAAGAAGGTGGTTGGATGCAAATGGGTCTTCACTGTGAAACAAAACCCTGAGGACCGTGTTGAGTGCTACAAGGCTTGACTAGTGACAAAGGGGTACAGTCAGATTTATGGTATAGGCTATGATGAGACGTTTGCACTCGTGGAAAAAATGAATATGGTGCGAACACTGGTTTTTTTGGCCGTCAATGAAGGGTGGAAGTTACACCAACTCGACGTAAAGAATGCATTTCTTCATGATGAGTTGCTGGAGGTGTACATGGAAGTGCCATCAGGATTTGGTACAAACCAGACATTTGGTAAGGTGTGTAGGCTCTAAAAGTCAGTTTATGGGCTGAGAGCTTGGTTTGACAGGTTTAGGAGAGCTATGGTAGGCATGGGCTACCAGCAAACCAATGCAGACCATACAGTATTCTTCAGATGAAATAAAGATCATATAACGATTCTGGTTGCGTATGTGGATTATATGATTATCACTGGTGATGATGAGAGTGAGGTTGCTCAGCTGAAGGTCAAGTTGGGAAAGGAATTATAGGTGAAGGACTTGGGAAAGCTAAGATACTTTCTTGAGATTGAGGTGCTCCATGGTGAAAAGGGGATTGTCCTATCTTAACGGAAGTATGTGCTAGACCTATTAATGAAGACATGCATGTTGGGATGTAAGCCTGCAGTTGCATCCATTGACAAGAACTCCAAGCTGAGTGCGGAGGCATGAGTACCAGTTGATAGAGAGAGGTACCAGAGATTGGTGGGCCGATTGATTTACCTGAGTCACACTCGTCCAGATATATCCTTTGCAGTGAGTGTAGTGAGTCGTTACATGCATGATCCTAAGAATGGTCATATGGATGCGATGTATCATGTTTTGAGATACTTGAAGAGTGCACCGGGAACATGGTTGTAATTCAAGATACGTTGGATTTACTAATTCTTGAGCGCAAGCCTCCCAAAAGGTAATGGAGGCTCTACGGATGGGCACATGGACATTGATGGCTATCGTGATTCAGATTGGTCTAGCTGTGCTGATGACAGGAGGAGGTCCACATCTGGATATTGCATGTTTGTAGGAGGTAATTTAGTGTCTTGGAAGAGCAAGAAATGTGGTTGTTAGATCTACTGCTGAGGCAGAGTACCGAGTTATGGCCTTAGGGGTTGCACAGATGTTATGGTTGAGAGTATTGTTGATGGAGCTCAAGATCAATTAAGGAGCTTCAATGAAGTTGTGGTGTGCCAGACTGCTGCAATTAGTATTGCAGACAATCTTGTGCAACATGACAGGATCAAGCACGTGAAGATTGGTAGATTCTTCATTAAGGAGAGATTAAATAGTGGACTATTGGAACTAGGACATGTAGCCACTAAGGAGCAAGTAGCTGACTGTCTGACTAAATAGATTTGGCTAGATGCTGTGACAAGATGGACTTGATGGATATCTTTCGTCCTCTTGAGGGGAGAGTTGAAATATGTTTAGTCTCTTCTAAGATATGATTAGTATCTATGAAATATATTAGATATGATTAGAACTAATTAGTGTTCTAGATAGATTTGTTAGTATCTTTCATTATTCAATTAGAATTTTCTAGTTATTGCTTTCTTAATTATGCAGTTTGTAAGCTTATAAATATATGCATCAGCAGTGGATTAAACGACAATTCAACTTTTGTTCATTTTCTACTTAAAATTTGGCATTTACTATTTAATTTATGCAGGTTCTTCTGGAGCTCTTTAGGGCTGTCAGAATCTGTGAAGACGGGGGCTTGAAAGAGTTCATAACTTGGAAGCTCGGTATCTTGGTTTCTATTGTGCGTCAGGTAAGAGTTCTCTCTCTTCTCAGTTTTTATATTGTTAACATGTTTTTTTTTTCTTTTCTTTTTGTTTGTCTGAGAAGGGAAGCCTTGGCACAACGGTAAAGTTGTCGTCTTGTGACCAGGATGTCGCGGGTTCTGAGTCGTGGAAACAACCTCTTACAGTAATGCAGGGGAAAGGCTGCGTACAAAGACCCCAAAGTGGTCTGACCCTTCTCTGAACCCCGTGCAAGCAGGAGCTACATGCACCGGGCTGCCCTTTTTTGTTTGTGTCTGACTGCTAGAACTGTTTAGTCTGTTGTACCAGCTGCAAACTTTTTCTGTGTTTTTCATTTTGAAGGCTAGGTGGTGAAGTGCCATTTAACAGTTTGTATTAAGGAAAACAGTAGGAAGTACATTCACTTGCACAAAAGAAAGAACCGTGAAACCAAAAACAAAAGAAACACTTGACCTGCAACGCAGTCCCCTAGAGTAAAAAAACTATGCTGATCAATGTTTGCCAGCCATAGTGAGATGTCAGGCACAGTTTCTGGTGCCAGTGTTTCCATAGGCCTGGATATCCTGAAACACACATTGGTTTTGTTCTTGCCATAGCGCCCAGCATTCTTTCTGTAGGCCTGAATTTTTATGTCCTTTTTAATTGGGGATAGTGCTAGTTATTGAATAAAACCTCCCTTAATTCTTTTCTAATCTAGTTTAGTTGGTCAAGATGATTTTTGGTGATTTTTTGGGCAACCAAGTCTTTGTATTTCATTGAAACAACAATTTATGATTGTGATATTCCTGATGTATGCAGCATATACGAAAGTACTTGCCTGAGCTGCTTCAACTTATCTCGGATCTTTGGACGGCTTCTTTTAGCTTGCCAGCTGTCAGCCGACCCTTCCAAGGCTCTCCTGTATGAGCATTCCTTCTGACATTTTTCTTGCAAATGGTCTAAATACCACATATACACACTTCAAAGACAAAAATCACATGAACTACCAAATTGCATAATGACACTTTTGTCTCCTCTTTTCTCTTTATAACGCTAATTTTGCTCTGCACTCAAGTAAATTGAAAGGAAAAGAGGGAATTTTAAGTGAATTACAAGAACAGAAGAGAGGGAGGAAGGGCGTATGTTTTCTTTTTCCCATGTTTTAGATCATATCAATACTTCTTTGTTTGCAGTGATTGCACACTTTATATTTTGTTGGTGTATAAAATTGTTCCGTGTTTTCTTTCCTTTACATGTGGATTAGGTTGTTACGAGTTAGCTTGATTCTCATACTCTTATGATTGGTACCTGCTTGAACCAATAAACTGACCCAACTGAGAAATTTTTAAATCAACTGCACTGACCATTTCTGGCTCACATGATGATTTTGTACCAAACGGATCTTTTCTGCTCTATGTTCAACCAATATACTTTGTTCTTTGATATCAGCTGTCGAGTCATAACGTGTAGTCATCTCCCTGTCCATTCCCCCCTCCTCCATCTATAGGTACTGCACCTGGTGGAACAACTTTGCTTGGCGTTGAATGATGACTTCAGAGCATACATGCTGGAGATACTGCCCTGCTGCATTCAAGTATTAAATGATGCAGAACGCTGCAATGACTACTCCCATGTCCCTGATATCCTCCACACTCTTGAAGTCTTTGGCGGTGGGTTTCTGTTGTCTCATGAATTATTGCCATACCATTTGGTCTGTACAAATTACCTGTATATTAGATATGTGGTAGCAAACATGACCATGGTACATCATTTGCAATGAATTGTCTTGGTCATAATAGAACTGCAACCTATATAAGTAGCGATATTTTAGGTTCAGTGCCTCTCATAGATTGATCTCTTTCTAAAAAATCTGGCTCGTGTTTACTGGAAGGTAAGAAAGTTTTGCTGGAACTGTCAAGTAACAACCACTCACTTCAAAGGTTCACTAAATAGGCTTAGCCATGCTGTTTTACTCTATTGTTGGCAGCCAGCGAGCTGAGTTTTTTGGACTGTTCCTTTATCAAGATTATAGTTTGTAGTCCCTGCTTTGGTTAGTTCAAAGAGCTTATTTAAACCGAGAATGGTTACATTGTGATTATATCTGTAGGAACGCTGGATGTACACATGCATTTGGTTTTTCCTGCACTCATCCGCTTATTCAGGGTGGAAGCTTCTGTTGATATCAGAAGGCATGCTATTCACACCTTAACGAAGCTCATTCCTAGGGTTCAGGTCCGTCCCTCTTTCTGGTTTATTCTGCCCATTTCATTTTATTTCTTGTTATTGTACTGGTTAGAGATTAGAAGCATGGAAAAACACTCCAGAGCTTGTACCAATTATCTGAGTCCAATTCTTTGCACTCAGTGAGATTCTATAGTTTGCTATACTGGTGGTAGCGATGATACAAATATACTGTTAAGTTAATCCAAGACCGATTTTCTTCCTGTCAACATTTTGACTTTAGCAGTTGTGTTCTGGCAATCAATGAATAATAGAATTGCTTATGAAGATGTCTTTTGATTGAAGTGAATTTTGTAGAATTGTTCATAACCCTCATTTCAGATGCAAAAAGAAAAGTTGTTGACATGGTTTTGAGTTCAAGCTATGATTTGATGTCTTCTTTTGCATATATTCAGGTCAGCGGTCATGTTTCATCTTTGGTGCATCATCTAAATTTAGTCTTGGATGGGTAAGGATCATCATCAAATTCCTGTCCTTAACCGTGGTCTTGTATTTTTTTAAGTACCATTCAGAATTGGTACTAGTACAGTATCATACTAGTAAACCTCTTTTAGTAAGTTCTTTATTCAGAATTATGCTTTGTTTGTCTTATTGCTCTTTCTGGTCATGTAAAATGCAAGTGCTTGTTGTCTACTTAAAATCTTATAGGGTCCAGACATAATTGGTCCTGGTGAAATGGCCGGTATGGTTAAGTAGTTTCTCTCTCACACACACAATTCACAAGCTAACTCAATATAGTAAATGAAATATATTCATTTTTTATTATTGTTAGGAACAATGACGAGCTACGAAAAGATGCATTAGATGCCCTCTGTTGCCTCGCCTATGCACTTGGAGAGGACTTCTCTATTTTTTTATCTTCAATCAACAAGCTTATTTTGAAGTATCATATTCGGGTACTTATAATTCTTCATATCATTACATTTTAACTATGCAATCAAGATATGCATGATACTAGCATACAATGAGTATTAGCCATGTGGCATATCTAATGATTTAAATTGCTTTTACCTCGAAGTTCGGTCTTCAATACACCTACACATATTACACACAAAAAACCACAAAAGGGTGACTCTGCATGATTTCCATGGATGTGGAAGGGAAATTCTGTTTTTGTAAATGTTTCACACTGGAGCTTGATTGCAAGAATATCTCCCGCATCCATCCATGGTGAGTCTCGTTGGTCACCAATAGAAAGAAAATAAGAAATACGCAGAGACAAAGCTTAATTGTTCTGTGACTGGTTATTCAATGGCACTTCCCTATAACATGTTTTTATTGAAATCACAGAACTCGGAATTCTGAACAAATGAATTGCCTCAAATTATCTATTTCATGCAATGAAGTACTATGCAGCCAATAGGTCCAACATGAGGAACACTACTATAGAATTTTTTTTAAAATCACATCTTCATGAACTAAATAAAAATAATTTATATAATGCTTTCAAAACTGAGATTATGGCATGCATTTCTAAGTACTTGTGAAATAAAATTGGACTGTCAAGTCATATGACAATATAACAAATTATTAAGTTCCCTAATCAATTAAAGTGTATGTACAAATATCTCAAGACTTGGTTTTATGAAATTTTATCTAAAACCACCATACAAATTGTTTTATCACTTTACTAGAATTTCGCAAATTTATCTTGTATCCTTTTATATTGTATACCCCGAACATATAGTGATTACAAATAACTTCAATGTTACTTAAATAGTAACTTGAAATTTCTAAATATTACAAATGCCTCTGGGTAGTGGCTTATATAGAGGAGTGGAGCTCTATGGATATTGAACAGTTAATGTGGGACTAATGATTTGCGTGTTTCAACATAGAACTGACCGTATCCTTCATTACTCCAAATGCCAAATGTTACAATATAAAGAAAAAACTGACGAGCATTTCAGTTTTAGACTTCCTTGAAATTTGATAATACGGGATTCCTGTGACCTGATCCTACAATTTGATATTTATCTATTTCGAGATAGTAACTTAAAATTTCGAGATATTACAAAATGCCTTATATAGAGGAGTGGCACTCTCTGGATGTTTAACAGTTCATGTGGGACTAATGATCTGGATGTTTCAACATAAAACTGGACCAAACCATTTATTACTCCGAATGCCAAATGTTAAAATTTAAAGAAAAAACTAACAAGCTTTTCAAATTTCCCCTCAACTTACTTGAAGTTTGATAATACTGGAATTCCTGTAACCTTGATCATACAATTTGATATTTATCTATTTTTGTTTATATACTGTATCCTTGAACTCCATTTGGGTTTCATTTCTAGACTACCCCAGCTTGTTTGGGACTAAAAGCTTTGTTATTGTTGTTGTTGTTATACTGTATCCTTGAAAAATATTCATGCAGCATAGCATTTTAAACACGAATAATTGGCAATTATCTGATGTATCCTGGTTTGATGAACCTGGATGAATCATTAGTTGGTGATGCATTGGGTTATTGCCCATGTGACCGATTGTAATTAATTTGTTTTGGTACATGGGTTGGCATAATAGATTGATAGTTACAAATTTCATTTCTTCTTGTAACCATTTTATTTTATTATTTTTTACAAAATCATGCCATAGCATAGAGAATGGGATAAGATAGAAGCCAGATTGAAGAATCGTGACCCACTTCTCCTTTTAGATGATTCATGCACCCAAAAGTACACACAAAATGTTCTGCCTGAGGTCATCAGTGACCCGCTTAATGATTTTGATAATGACTCATATGAGGAAGGGGATGAAATGCAAAGGCAGGTCAGGAGCCACCAGGTATATGTAAATCTGTGTTCATTTTATTTAATATGGTTGTTTTACATACAAACCTTAAATCTCTTTAAAAAAAGGGCAGCCTGGTGCACTTAGCTCCCGCTTGTGCGAGGTCCGGGGAAGGGTCGAACCACTGTATTTTGAAGAAATTCTGCTTAATATTTAAGCAAGATCCCAATAGGACAAACTTAGTTTAGCCGGATTATGTAATAATTGGTCATTTTGACGTTTTGTTTACCTACCATGCATCACTGAATTATCAGAAAATAAGAAGAGAAGAAAAATATTTAGGAACTCATCAATGAATTATCTAGGAACTGTCTTTAATGACATTTTGATGTCATTGCTTCTAAGTACTAACTGGCACTATACTAACTGACATTTTGATGTCATTGCTTCTAAGTACTAACTGGCACTACCAGCTTTTGTTGAAATTTGAGTCATCAGAAAATAAAAAGAGAAAAAATATAAAAAGACGTCATGTATGTGCATTGGAAAATAAACACGCTGATAATACACATGATAAAATTGTTAATAAAAGGAGGGTTAGTTGCGACCTTGCTGGTATGATAGATGGAGATAAAGGTATAATGTAGGTAGATGGCAGTGCATGCCTATAAACCTGACATTTTTTTTAATATTTTAAAGGTGAATGATTTGCGGTTAAGGATAGCTGGAGAGGCATCGCAGAGGAGTACTAAAGAAGATTGGGCTGAGTGGATGCGTCATTTTAGTATAGAGCTCCTCAAGGAGTCCCCTTCACCTGCTCTCCGGACCTGTGCGAGGCTTGCTCAACTTCAGGTTCTGTTTGTTTTGGCATACCTACTGATATGGAATTTATTATTGCTACGTACCACTATTATTAAGGACTGCAGTCTTTTTATCTCAGTACTAGTCTATTCTGATGTTTGTTGCTGATGGTGTCGAATCCGTTTCAATTGTACCATTGGTGGTTACTAGTATGCCTATGTCTTTTATTTGTTATATATGCACTGTGGTTTTAACTGTTGATCCTTGCATCATGTTCTGGCCTCGTCACTAAAAGTCTTTCTCAGGCTAAAGTTTTCAGTAACCACATAGGTCGAACACCAAACTGGTCACGTATGGGTACTGAGCCTTCATGGTTTGAAAATGAACATGATTGTTCCAATTGAACTAATTTATATTCAAATCCGCCCAGTACCTTCATGTTTACTTTCCTATGTTGGGTTTCATGATTTGTCCCCTCGAAAAATAGTTTAATCTGTAAATGTTTCTAACAATGAAACAATGATTATGTAGCCATCGGTGGGGCGTGAGTTGTTTGCAGCAGGCTTCGCAAGCTGCTGGTCACAGATGAATGAGGCATCACAAGAGCTTCTTGTCAGGAATCTCAAGACTGCTTTTTCCTCTCAGAATATCCCTCCAGAGATTTTGGCTACTTTACTTAACCTGGTAAATCAATCTTCCTTGAGTTTTTTTTTTTCATTGTCTATCCTAGTTTGAGATTCCTTTTCCTTTTGTGCGAGTGAGTGGGGTTTGGTTCTGTTGCTTGTTGTGGGGCAAGGCCGGTCAGGTTCCCCCCCCCCCTCTTTTGCTTAAGTGGGGTTCTGCTGGATAATCCTTTTGTACATTTTGGGTTTTCGTGTCATATCTAGGCTAACTGAAACATATCAGACATCAAATTTGGGTCATAACATGAACGGAGTACATGAAAAAAGAAGATGGTGGCATGATTTGAACTTGTCAAGTTGACATTTTTTGGTACCTTCAATAAGTACTTTTTTTGTGAAGATGCTCATCGTTCAAGTTTAACTTTTCATTAGGCCGAGTTCATGGAACATGATGACAAGCCACTTCCAATTGACACCAGATTGTTAGGTGCTCTTGCTGAAAAGGTAAATTATTTCTCCTGAACAGTTTGTCCTTGGGCTCCAATTCTTTGACTTTCCTACCTTTGTAATCTGCATATGTCAATCATTATTATGCCATCTTCCAAATGACTAACAGTAATACGATCACTTTGTTGATTCGCAACATGTCCTAACTCCAAAGAAACAGGAATCTCTAAGATATTTGAAGACTATATTGGTGGGAATGCTACTAGTTTCTGTTGAAATCTATCAAAATCCAGAACACATCTGCATAAATTTGCTGTGTCTCGCTCGCTGGAAGTGTCTGCCTCTTCCTCTTTTCCCTAAATCGTGGTTCTATTTTGCAGTGCCGTGCATATGCAAAAGCTCTACACTACAAAGAAATGGAGTTCCAGGCTGCATGTTCAAAGAAGATGGGAGCTAATCCAGTTTCAGTTGTTGAGTCACTTATCCACATAAACAACCAGTTACATCAGCATGAGGTCATTCTTTCATTTGAATTCTTAGTTGTCGAAATCATAGTTTTAAGGTTTGGTTTGGCAAAATCTGTCAGTACTTGATATAAGCCAGTTGAGTGATGTTGGTCAGCTTCAGTAGGTCAGTGATTCGTCTTATCAGTATCATTGTGCTGCTTTGTGTATAAAAAATGATTGGATGCTGGTACTGGTAATTAAAAGATTTACAAGGACAACCAAATTGATATGGTTGGGCACTTGGGCCTAATAATTTTTTTGAGTTGGTCCTATTGACATTGATTTTGACTTCCTACAAAAGCTTGCAAATTCCAATTCAGTTTTTTCTTTGCAGGCAGCAATAGGGATATTGACCTACTCTCAGGAAAATCTGGATGTCCAGCTGAAGGAATCTTGGTAAATATCTATACTCCTAGTTCCATTCTTTTGTAACTACTAACTTCAACCATGATATTGCATATACACTTAAAATTATTTTATAAACGTGTGTACCATGATGTTCTATTGAAGATTGGCATGAGGAAAAACTAAACCTGAAAAATCTGAAAACATCAGCCCGCTCATGTAGCTTATGTCATTGGTCTATTATACTGATTTTACCCTCATTGGAGTGAATTTTGGCACTGGAAAGCTTACATGTGGGTATCTGCATGATGCTGTATTAGATAGTTGTTTAATGATGTCATCTTCTTTATAGTTCCTACCTAGATGAAATATCAAGTGATCTCCTTTAATCAACTTATATTGGTAAAGGTATGAGAAGTTGCAGAGGTGGGGTGAGGCACTTAACGCATATACTGCAAAATCATCGCGAGCCTCTAGTCCAAACCAAACAAACCAAAACTTAGATGCCACATTAGGTATATTGCTATTTCTTGCACTTACACTATGATATTTATTTTCATTTTCTTTTGGGCACTTTCTTTAAATGTTTTGTTAGCCAGGCGTTTTGTTTAGCTTGTAATTTACTGAAGCCTAATGTTAAGGAGATTATTTTTTAAAATGAAATTGTAGTCCTTAGGTACTTCCCGTACTTTCCTCTTGTAGGCCTGAGCGAATATTGTATTACCTGTTTACTTTTCTAGGATTTCATGGTTCTATTGATGGACTCTGAAGTAATAGCACAAGGGGGAGGGGGGGGGGGGTCTCAAAACAGCAGTAGAACTTAGCAGCTAACAACTGTGCAGGTTCTGTAAATAATAAATAGATGTGGGTAAATTGAAAAAGAAAAATGAGTTTTTTTGGAATTGATAACAACCAATAGAGGCATATGTTTTTCTCTTTCTTGTCTTGAAAGAGAGAATATTAGTCGACTACTTAGTTTTCTTCGGTGTTCTTCTATTATACATATGGAAGTTTGTAAGGAGCACTAGAAATTACTTATTGATTCTCCCTTTTATTCTATAATAGGGAGGATGAGGTGTCTTGCGGCCTTAGCTCGGTGGGAAGAATTGAATTCACTCTGTCGAGAGCAATGGGCGGCAGCTGAGCCTGCTGCTCATCTTGAAATGGCCCCCATGGTTTGTTGTCTCTCTTCAGATGCCTCTTGCTATGTGTTTTTTTTGGCACCCATTAATTGTGTAAAGTAGCTTTCGTGTTTATATATAGATATATGTCAAGCTAATTTATTAACTATCCCACGGTGCATTTGCAAGCTTATAGAAACAAAAACCTTTGAATATTAAATTATCATCATTCGTCATTTTAATGGTGGTATAGCCGTAATGTAAAATAAATCCAATTCTCTCGGGCTATTCCGTGGTATTTCAATGCCCTTTCATTTCTATTTTATTTGTTTGTGTTAGGCAGCAACTGCAGCATGGAACATGGGAGAGTGGGATCAGATGTCTGAGTACGTATCCCGGCTTGATGATGGGGGAGACGAAAGCAGATTTCGTGTCTTGGGAAACACAGCCGCTAGTGGTGATGGTAGTAGCAATGGTGCCTTCTTTAGAGCTGTTCTCTTGGTTCGTCGTGAGAAGGTTCGGATTTTTCTTTTTTGTTCTTTTTTTGGCTTCTTCATGGATTAAATATAGAAACTTTGATTTGTCTGTGCCAAGGAATAAAGCTATTATATTGCATATTAACTATAGTCTACTTTCCACATTGTAAGAAATCACCTACTCTTGTGACAAAACAAGAAAAGTCACTCTGTGAACACTGAGGAAACTTATGACATTGATTTTAACATCCAAGAGGAATCCTGTATTTTTCTTGAATTACAGACCCAATGGTTTTCTAGTTGTGGAAAATGTAGGCATTTGTTAGGTTCTTTTTTGAAAATCTTACTCTCCCTAAGATGATTCTCATTTCCAGTATGATGAAGCTCGCATATATGTAGAAAGAGCAAGGAAATGCTTGGCAACTGAACTCGCAGCATTGGTACCCCCCCCTCTTTTCTATGTCATCTTTAGCTAATACAAAGAAAAACCAGCCAATGTTATAACGGTCTGACAATAACGGGCTTTGTCAAAAAGAGAAAAGACGAGGAAAAATTACTAATTTCGGTGTATCTATGAGTGAGATCAGGTTCTTGAGAGCTACGAGCGTGCATATAGCAACATGGTCAGGGTTCAGCAATTGTCTGAGCTAGAAGAGGTACCCTGCTTGAGCTCTTTCTTCTTTGGGAAATCTTCAGCGTTCTGCATTGTCCAGATGCTTCCAAACAACTTTATTTGTCAAACTAAAAACACTTAATTTTCAACCACTCCAAGCTAATCAGTTTTGTATACAATTCTTTTATGCACATTTGTATGTAAAACAATTGAACTCGGACCAATTGACAACTATGTGTTTTCAGTTGACCAATATCTATTATAGTTGACAGATAAAGTTGTTTGAGAGCGTCAGGAAAGTACGGGACACTGGGTACGACCCCTTATCTTCTATCTTGTCAGGGAACTATTTGTTGGTGGGAGCTGTTCCTCCAGAGTTGTCTCATTAGTATTGTATTTTTCGTGTAAAACAGGTAATTGATTACTGCACGCTGCCGGTGGGTAATCCGATTGCTGAAGGACGAAGGGAGCTTATTCGGAATATGTGGAAGGAGCGCATCAAGGGTACAAAACGAAATGTTGAGGTTGTTGCATTGCACCTTTAATCACTTTTGTAAATTTGTAAATGCTACAGGAGGTGACATAAAACAAGTGTTCAAACTTAAAAGAGCAGTGTTACATTAATCACTAGGACAGATCCTGAATTTGAGTGATATCTGGATTATAGCACATTAAATTCATATCCTTATGTGCAAGTTGATGTCCTACTATGTCTCATGGATCTAGCAACTCTTGAGAGTAAAATTGGTTTTCTGTACTAAAAATAAGGTGATAATATCAGGTGTGGCAAGCCCTACTTGCAGTAAGAGAGCTGGTGCTTCCTCCTTCCAAAGACATAGAGACTTGGCTTAAATTTGCCTCTCTTTGCCGTAAAAGTGGTCGCATCAGTCAGGCTAAATCAACTCTTACTAAACTCTTACAGGTCTCTCCTTAACTCCCTCCTCCCCTCCCCCACCCCCAATAAAACAATCATCATAAATGAGCAGGTGCATTTGCACTAGTCTACTTGCTTCAGGTTTTTTGTTGTCCACAAATCTGTGCTCTCTTTTCTGCTTGATTACTGTCATGTGAATAGAACTAGCTTTCAATAATGCACCATATGGTTGCAAGTATTCATTGAATAATTGTTTTTACTTCTTAGGAGTTCTATATTCATGTTTCTCTCCTATAGACGGTCAATCAACAACAACAACAACAACAACAACAACGAAACCTTTAGTTCCGAACAAATTGGGGTAGGTTAGAAATGAAGCCCAACCGAATATTGAAAAATCAATATAAATAATAATAATATAGAGCAATGCTATTGTACTTTGTGATTATGGGCTGTTGGATTTCTTGTTAAAATTACTTTTGTTGCATAGGGTCCAAAAATCCAACGGTTCAAAATCGCAAAGCGCGTGTTTTGCAAAGTACAATAGCCTTGCTCTATAATAAATAGTAAAATAGTAGTAAAAATAGAAGTACTAGTAATGATAATAATAATAATAATGATGGTGATGATAATAATAATAATAATTATTATAATAATAATAATGATAATAATAAATCATTCTATAAATTATAAGTTGAGACTAGCGTCTTACTCTCTAATTCTGGATTAAAGTCGTACAACTATACCACTACATCTAAATTTTGGTCTTTGTCATGATTCTGGCACGTGGATCGCTAACTTTCGTACACTCCTATTTGACGCCAACTCTTTAGACATTCCATGCCTTTAACTTTTTCTTTTACTACTTCATCCCATGTCAATCGGTCGACCTCTACCTCTTCTTGTATTTTTTATGTGGCTTAAAACTTCACTACGTACCAGAAGGCCTCTGCTGGACATGTTCATACCATCGTTTGTCATCTCAAACGATGTTGAACAAGTTTCTCTTAAACCGGTGCACCCCTGGCCTTGTCACGTATATCGTCATTTCTATTGTGATCTCTTCTTGTATGCCCACATATCCATTGTTACAGTTACATATGCATTTCTGCTACGCTCATCTTTTGTATGTGTTGCCATTTGGTGCCCAACATTATGCTCCATAGTCCATACAACATTACATTTCTGATCGCCGTCTTATAGTACTTACCTTTCAACTTTTGTGGGATCGTTTTGTCACATAGGATGCCATATGTTTGTCGTCATTTTATCAGACTTGCACTTGTTATATGACTAGCATCGTCTATCAGTATCGCCATCAATCTATAGCATAGATCTCAAATATTGAAAGGTGTTTTTTCTAGGCACTACTTGTCCATCTAAACTTACATCTCCATCTTTTGATCGAAAGCGCTGAACTCGCACTTCATATACTCGATCTTAGTCCTACTATGTCTAAAATCTTTCAATTCTAAAGTCTTCCTCTGCAACTCTAATTTTCTATCAGCGTTATCTTACTTTCGTCAATTAGGACCACATCGTCGCAAAGAGCATGCACCAAGAGATATCTCTTTGTATATCTTTCGTGACCTCACCGATCACGAAGGCAAAGATGCAAGGACTCAAGGCTGAACCTTGATGTAATCCTATTTTAATGGAAGTTATCAGTCTCGTCGTCACATGCTATGGCACTAGCCGCTGTTATCGTACATATTCTTCATAAGGTTGATGTACTTTGTTGGAACTTTCTTCTTTTCAAGTGCTCACCACATGATCTTTCTCGATACTTTGTCATCCGCTTTCTCCAAGTCGATGAATACCATGTGTAGATCCTTCTTCTGCTATCTATATCTCTCCAGTAGTTTTATTGTCAAGAAAATCGTCTCCATAGTCGATGACATAACCAAATTGATTTTTCGTAACTAAAAAAACAATTTAACTGTTGAAGCCTTCTGTAATATCTGATTGGGCTTCATTTCTAAGTTGGACTAAAGGCTTTGTTGTTGTGGTTGTTGTAAGCCTTCTGTAATACTATATTGTGTGGATCACACTGAACAATTTGCATTGTCTGCTATAATGTGTACGTGCTATTTAGGGCTGCTAATGGACAAGTTTGAGCTTAAATCCATGCTCAGCCCTCTTATGACTTATGAGGAACAAAGGCCCATAACTCGGATCGACCCAGTTTCATCTACAAAAACTCGAGCCCAGCTTGAATCCATCTAATTCGTTTTAGTTTTTGAGGGCCTACTCGATATTACCCTCTGGGCCTGGCTCGAATACTTCTAAAAAATCGCTGACAGATCGCTTCGCTGAAGTGCTGAAGTCCAAAGTCATTTTTTTTTTAAATCGCTGAACTGTTGTGTGTTGACGTGACGTGCTAACTGTTAAACTTAATTATTTCGCCAGTTCTGAAATTTTTTTTTTTAACCAAATCCAATTCTGAAATCTGGTTAATCACATGTGAGGCTTTGCATTTAAATAAACAAGAATTAATTACTAAAGAAATTTGAAATAACTGCACACATGCCTTTCTAAGATTAAAATAAATAAATTAATTAATAAAAACTTTTTAACAGGACCAAAAGCAAATATTCAAAAAAGAGGCAAATTTTATTGTGTTTAGAACTATGTTGCATGGGTGCGGGTATCGTATCGGATACAGTGCGGGTGCGTGCGGGTGCGGTGATACGTCATTTTAAAAAAAGTTAAGATACGGCGGAATATATATAAAATAATAAAACTCACAATATATATTAAAATAAGATATTACATAAGAAATAATACTTCAATAAAATCACACATTTCAATAAAATAATATATATTATAAGAAGATATATATAATAAGTAACAGTCTAGAACAAAAAAGTAACTGCGTCTCAGTGGTCATGCGCCTTTGTGTAAGGTGTTGTGCTGCCCATTGATCTAGTGTTCAAATTCCAGCACTAGATTTAATTTCTAGTGTTATTTTACTCCTCAAGGATGGCAGACAGATCTTCTATGGCGATGGATACACGAGTTAGATCCGTATCAGGGCGAATTATATCCGAATCTTGACCGAATTCGTTGGTCAAAAACAATAAAAAATTAGATACGCCAGCTGGAGTATCGGGTGCGAATCGCACGCGAATCGTATCGGATACGTATCCGATACGGAATACGCTGTGTTTTCAAAGAATCCGGGCAACATAGGTTTAGAAGCTTGTAGGCATCAGAGATAGTGTTAGTGATATATTTATAACGTCCATGGAAGGCATGGTAGTTTTAAGTTTTCTTAGAGACGTTCATAAAAGTATTGTATTGACTAGATTTCTCATTTCCTTGTGCATGATGCACAGTGTCAGTTAGTCACTTAAATGTGTCAAGATTTTCAAATTATTCATTGGCAAAGGATCATGATCCTATGTAATTACATCAACATTCCAATGGAAGGAGGAAGCAATATTTTATTTTCCCTAACTCATGATCAGGAAAATGATAACTAATTAGATCAAACAAACTCGAAATAATAGCACTGCATGACTGCAACCTGCAATCTTATGCTATATTCAAACTACAGAGGAGCTTGCATCGCCTAGAGCTAGAGGTGGAACTTGCTCAGCTGTCTGAAATTAAATGAAACCTATTAAATCAAGTATACTTGGAAAATAACTAGCACTATTAACAAAGGTTTGCATTTTTCTGGTCTAATTAACTTCATTGCTATGCAAGAAAGAATATACAGGACAAATATAAGACAATGTTTCAATTTAAAATTACTCCACTGTAGAGATAATGCATCTTTTGCATCAAAAGACACAAGAACAAGTTAAGCCTCATACGTCGCCATCATATAGTTCAGTAATTGTTTAGCCTTTGCATTTCAATCCTTCGAACTTTTAGTAAACAACTAAAATTAGGAATTGTTGACAAGTAGTATTTTTCAGGTTTCATTTGAGATAGTAGTGTGCATTATAAAGAGGAGAACAAAAAGATCCCAAGGTAGTTAGACAATAAAGGAAATACTTACTACAATAAACAAACTGATTAAAACCCAGTGTTACTCGCCCTTGTTTGCTTGTATCAAAAGAATTGATTAAGTTCCTGCAAAATGAATTTGTTACGTAGGCAATTGAGTTATGATCATCATCTCACGCCAGTTTATCATTTCCAAGAGACCTTAATTTTAGAGCTTAAAATAGAAATCATACGGACATGAATTGTAGAAGGTACAAGAAAATTATAAAAGGTAAAGGTTTCAACAATGGAACCCAGTACTGTGCCATGATGTAATACTAAAATCATAAATTGCGTATCAATCGAAAAGGATAAAGTGACAAACAAGCAATGCAGTATTAATCTTTTGTCTTTCTAAACATTGGAACATGCATGTCTTTGTTGTTATTATTCTCAATCAATGTCCAATTTCAATGAACTATAATAATCAAGACAATTCATGTACTCTAACAGAAAAGAAAACCAAATACAAACAATTAGGTTTTAATGTAATAACTATTTGTTCATAATTGCTAGTGCTTTCACTATTTTGGTTCCCTAGCTGGACTGCCAATTTTTTTCTTATAAATGGGGCTCTTAGATTTTTTATATCCCCATTCTGCAGCAACTAAAAATACATTACAAAGATATAGATTTTTTTCTTGTATGCAAAGTACTACAACATACTTTCTGAAGAAAAAAAGAACCAACTAAAGCTT
The DNA here is from genome assembly GCA_964058865.1 of Eleocharis quinqueflora. Classification (NCBI taxonomy): domain Eukaryota; kingdom Viridiplantae; phylum Streptophyta; class Magnoliopsida; order Poales; family Cyperaceae; genus Eleocharis; species Eleocharis quinqueflora. Next base: position 134,931 of record CAXKVX010000530.1, read on the forward strand.
GGTTTATGTGCTTCTTCTTAGCTTGGTAACAAAAAAACACGACTATTATGCTATATAATACTAATAGTACTAATGATAATGATAACAATTTAAACTAAATATTTTGAGAAGATAAATCATATACCTTGGGGAATTTATTTGAAGTTCAAAAGGCTTTTTGTAGCAAAAACCTGAGCTCCAAGGTCTTGTCCCAGAGAGCCTAAAGTCGAAAAAACGGAAGAATTAAATATTGGAAAATTGTAAAGAAGAAAGTTCGATAAGACTTGCACAATGACCCTTCCTTTTTTTTAAATTTTTTTCCTACTTTCTGCCTAGAGAGTTTAGAACTAAGATAGAGGATGGTTTTTGTTCCTGCTGAGATAAACAAAATCAATCTCTGTTATGTTCGACCTTTGTCGATTCATAAGCATTTTGTATTAGTATAATAATACTGACAAATCAGAGCTAATGGCCTTTGTAGTCATGACTCTTATCAAGTTAGAACACAGGTTAGATTCATTCATGTATTAAATAACTTTAGAAGGTAAAATAAATTAGAGGAGAGATCACTAGATGGTGGTTATTTTGATAATTTAAGAAATGAAATACAATTTTAAAATAAAATATATACAATTTTGATAATCTAAACAGTAAGTTTAACAATTAACCAAAACAGATTTTCAGATTTCCAGATTATTACTAAATCAAAGGTACCCAAAATCAGAAAATAAGGAAATTTGATAATTTAAAGAATATTTACATATACCAGAGGATGGATTCTAATGTCCTCAGATCAAGCAGTTATCCCTCTCCAAGTACCCCCTTTTGCCTTTGCTTTTCTGTATCTTGATATTTTCTGGTAAAAATCCAAATGTAGTATTATCATGGTCTTCTTCTGTACACTCAGAGAACTTTGTTATAAATTTAGTATGCTATTCACTGATGCACAAAAATTGACATTTATTACTTACTTTGGTATGATCTGCATTCAGCCAAGTTGAAATTGTAGATTCTTATTTTAACTAGGTGCTGAAATGAGTCTAACTTGTTACATCAGGTAGCTTTCCTATTGTCTTAAGCAATCAATGAGTTAGATCTTTATGGATTGCTTTTATGGTTGAAATTGGTACCATTTGTCTCAACTGAATCCATCCTCTGGTATATATAAATAGATTTTCAGATTTCCATATTATTACTAAATCAGAGGTACCCAAAACCAGAAAACAAGGAAATATTTGATCAACTTCTCCCAACTAACTAGTGTAAAATCGGTTGAGAACTTTCGGTATAACAAAATCTCCAACTAGGAAAATCAAAATCAAGGAGAAAAACACCATACGTGTTGGGTAGAGATAACTTACCTGGCACAAGTTGATCTGTGAGCTGCTGTAACAGAGAAAACACGAGAGAGCAGAAGAGACGACGGAGGTCAAGCTTGGAGGCGGCTCTGAGAATAGAAAAGGCGAGCTTGGAGGCGGCTTGGAGGAGGTAGAGCCTGGAGGCGAGCTTGGAGGTCGAGTTTGAGATGGGCTGCTTGCTATCCTTTCGCTATCCGTCTGAGTACAGATAATCATTCGATCCGGGCCGAGCTTTTTAGCCCGGACCAAAAGCAACTCGGACCATAGATGAAAATCGAGCTTTATGCCCTCTAGGCTCAAGGGCTGGTCCAGTCTACTAGCAGCCCTGGTGCTATTGCAGAGCATTAGCTTTTGCCTTGTTAATTTTATTTTTATTGCACATCTGTTGACTTCTGTATGTAATTTTTTGGCCTGTGTTTTAAATGTGCTTTTATGGTCACATGACATCACATATTCCCACCTATTGGTATGGTTGTTGTTGTAATATTAGTATTGTAAGTCTGTTAGGTTAATGCCATCACTCTTGTTGTGTGCAGAATGACAGTGAATCGGCTCCTGAAATCTCATCTGCACATGGGCATTTTCAAGTCATGGCTGCATACCTGAAATACCAGTGGTCTCAAGGTGATGACATTACACGACATGAGGCGTTTTCTGGTTTACAGGTATAATTTTATAGCATTCTTAGTAAAAAAATTGATCATGAAATTTAAGTTCAGAGTGTAAAGAGGTGCTGATCCAAACCATCAAGAATTAATATGTTCCAAATGCATATCTAGATGCATTCAGAATTTTAGATTAGCATTTTGGTTGGATCTTGTATCTAGTTGTCTGAATATCTCAAATAATCTGTCATTACACAATCATGATTTATCTACTAAAACAGTGAACACAGCATTATGTTTCTCTGAATTGAACTAAAACTAAAACAGTTCGCAAGCTTGGGAAAACTCTATAATGGCATGGTTCATAACATTACTAGGTGGGCATACATACTGGTTAGCAGGCATGCACGTTGAAATTTTAGCTGGAACCACAGGTTGACAAAAAAACCCATATATACATGATTTGTTTTGTTATGTGTTTTATATTTAGGAGCTAGCAACGCAACTTGCAAGCAGTACATCACGTCCGTATGACCGTGACCCACTCCTTGCAAAAGTCTATTTGAGACTTGGTACATGGAAAAGAGCGCTTTCTCCTGGACTAGATGATGAATCCATTCGAGGTAGTGAAGTAATTATACAATGTATTATACTGTTTTTGATGAGCCCTTGAGAACATTGATTAGTGTTGCTTACCTTTTGTTCAAATGGAACTTTCAAGGCTGGTACCAATATATACTGCATGATATATGCAGGTACAGGCTGGTTCAGTCTCATCTGCTACCTGATGCATATCCATGATTTCTGACCAATCACAGTTGATAAATTAGTCCAATCTAAAGTTACTAATACTTGTGAAGGTCTGTCATTTCTTTGGAAATCTGATGCCTGCCTATTATTAATATGCAGACATCCTATATTCACTCGAGAATGCCACAATTTGTGCGAAGGACTGGGGGAAGGCATGGCACACATGGGCATTGTTCAACACAGCTGTGATGTCTCACTACAGTAACAAGGGACGTGGTGAGATTGTGGGGAAGTATGTTGTAGCTGCTGTCACTGGCTACTTTTACTCGATTGCTTGTGCATCCACTTCTAAGGGAGTCGATGACAGCTTGCAGGTGTCAAAAGTTCTAAAAAATAGACAGTATAATGTGGAACACTGCATCCCCTCAGAAGTGCATTCTCTCAGAAGTTGATGTTGAAAATTGTAGACACATGGCAGATAATTGGATACGTTTAGGGAAGATGTGTATAGAGATTTAGTGGTTATCATAATCAAACGTGATGTTAGATCTACATTAATGTTTATCTTAGTTTTAAAGTATTGCATCTTCTGCTGGTACATCCCAATACCAGCTGCACTTAGCTGATCACCTCTTTGCTGCACTGCCTGTTCTCCAAAAATAACTAAACTGGTCAATGGGTAACTTACCAAAAAAAGAAAGAAAGAAAGAAAGACAGAAAGAGTAACTAAGCCCAACAATATCAAAATACACAACCACAGTTTTGACTATGTTAAGAGTTGATTTTCTGAGTTACCCCTCACCAAGAAACTATACATCAATAACACCTTGATTTGAGATTTTCCAATTCATCTGCAACTTTTGCAATTGACCAGTAAACACAACCAATGTTGCTAAAATAAGCAACAATTGCAGACACTATTTGGTCAACCAGTTGGTTAAATCAAGCATATAAATCTTGTTCTTTTCTGAGATTTGATATATTTGATTGATACTAACCTGCTACCTATCGTGTTATTTGCTTTTAGGATATTCTAAGGCTTCTTACTCTGTGGTTTAACCATGGTGCCACTACAGAGGTCCAGATTGCATTACAAAGAGGATTTTCTCTAGTCAGAATTGAGATGTGGTTAGTTGTGTTGCCGCAGATAATTGCAAGAATCCACTCAAATAATAAGGCAGTGAGAGAACTGATACAGTCTTTGCTAGTACGCATTGGAAAAGGCCATCCTCAGGTCTGGTTTATGCAAGTCCTAGTCTTGTTTGATTTGTAGTTATTTTAATCAAGGATCAAACAGAGGATTAACATTCTATTTTCGGTGTTGGATCTGTCAGATACGTATTGCTTTTTCTTTTCATGAAAAGTTTTTCTAAATAATACCAATGGGTACCCAAAATTTTGCACATATTGGTGCCCACACGAACAGAAATGGAACTGACACTGAATACTTCATCAATGCTTGTTTAGGAAAACCTTAGATGTGTGCATGAGTGGTAATCAATGCAACATCTAGGGTTCTTCAAAACTAAATGTAAGGTACCAGTTGCAACCGAATTGGTGTTTCCAGAATAGAATCAATGCAACATCTAGGGTTCTTCAAAACTAAATGTAAGGTACCAGTTGCAACCGAATTGGTGTTTCCAGAATAGAATCAACTTCACTGGTTCAGTTGAACTTGCCAAGCGTCAACCCCATTCACAGTTTTGTAAGATCTTGGTATGCATGGCAGGCCTTGATGTACCCCTTATTGGTCGCATGCAAATCAATAAGTGTATTGAGGCAACATGCTGCAGAAGAGGTGGTTGACAAAATCCGACAGCATAGTGGTCGTCTTGTTGATCAGGTTGGTCATTTCTCAATATTATTTACTTTTTACTTTGTTGAGATTTGTGGTATTTTGTAGTAGCTTTGGTTAGGTTTCAGATTTTGTCTTTTGTAGGATCTTTAGTGTAAGAGAGTCATTATGAGCACTTTGAGGGACTAGAGTGCAAAAGAGACTGCATCTCTATATATACTCATTGGGTGATGAATGAAAGAATATTTTTTTTGCTAAATTTCTACTTGATATCAGAGCTGAGATCACCTAGGTTTTGGGTTAGCCACCAGCACTCTCTACTGTAAATAAAAAAAAGGAAAAGAAAAAAACACCGAGTGAATCGTCGCGCACCACCAGTGCAGCCAGGTCGCGTCGCGTCGCGCGCTGCCCATGCAGCCAGGTCACATCGATAAGGTGTCACGTCGCCAGATATGAGGATTGGTTGCGTCATCAGCTTGGGACTCGAGGTGTCGCATCGCCTGGGGAGTCGCGAACGGGGAGACGATTCGAGCTGGTTGCTGTCGCCTGATTGAGCCACGCGAGGGGAGAAGACACTCAGTTCTCTGGGTGCGACACATCAAGGGTTGTTGCTGGCCTTTTGTGTCTCGCGATCTGTCGCCTGGTCGCGACGCAAAGGGGGAGTATAGCGTTTCTGTCGAGTTATTGTCGCTGGGATTCTGCCGAGTCGCTGGTACGTCAGATTGTCTAGGGTTTTGCTGAGTCTCGCGGGAAATATGCGGCCAACCTTCTAGGGTTTTGCTGAGTCTCGCGGGAAATACGAGTCTTGATGCTTGATGCTTGATTAGAGATCGAGATCTAGTTCGGAAAAAGGAAGGACGAGTTGGATCTAGATCTCAAGGGTGCGAGATCAAGGTTTCTTAAAAAAGAAGAAGGGAAAGGGCTCGATTGAGATCGATGACAGATGAGACATCGGACAAGAGCAAGAACCCTATGGAGGGTATCTTGGGAAAGCTAAGTGCGTCCGAGATCTCAATCTTGATGCGAGCATTCAGTGTGGCTGCAAGCGAGAGTGCAGCGAAGCCTACTACGAGAGTAGAGCTCCCACCTGTGGATATGAAACTCGATGGACCAGCGTCGTATCTTTGCTAGTCTCGTCAGGTGAAATATATACTAGAGGGAAAGAACCTAGAGGGGTTTCTTATCGGAGAAAAGGTCGAACCAGACCTGGCGATGCGACTCACCAGATGACGCAACACCTCGCCTTCCGATACATAAAGATGTATCATATATATCCAATTCGCTCTTGTTCTATGAGTGACATCTTCATCAATCTTGCGATTATTGCTACATCTTTATGTATCAGAAGGTGTCTTTTCTGACTACTTGTCAATCCAAACTAACTTCTTCATTCTCTAACCTAACCCCCCTCCTCATGTTCTTACCTTCATTCGTCAATTATACAACATGTCAATCATTCAATCTTGAACTGAATCAGACTGATATCTCATACATTTTTAGAGGTCTTCTAACACTTTTATTCATCGTCTTGACTTCAACAAAGCGACAATTGAATACAGGATGCACACTCTCATTTGGAATGACACTTGGACTTCTACATTATCTCTAGAATTCTAAATCATCTTAAAATTAGTGCAGGCTCAGCTGGTTTCGAAGGAGTTGATTAGAGTGGCAATACTCTGGCATGAGATGTGGTATGAGGCATTCGAGGAGGCAAGCCGGCTCTATTTTGGAGAGCATAACATAGAAGGTATGCTTGCTGTGCTTGAGCCTCTTCATGCCATGTTAGAGAAAGGAGCTGAGACTATCAAAGAAGATGCTTTTATTCAGGTAATTTTGTGAGAATACTCTTTACAAAACCCTATGAAATTATACATTTTTAACATATGATCTGGTCTGCCCTTGATGTGCCATATAGTAATTCTGGTAGTTTTACTGGTTGCACTCCTACTAATGTTTGGTATTTTTGTGCCAGTAGAAAAAACGATGGCTTTTGTTTTTCATTTTAATCTGCTGTATTCTAAGGCTCTGCTCCCAAGTTTGAGGGGGAATTTTGTGATGGAAATGGAGAGGGGGTGAATTTTGTTAAAGTCAAAATTGGGAGAGAATTATTGTTGAAGGAATGGATAGAAGATTTCTCCCAATTCCCCTCTATTCAGGGGCGGATCCAATGTACTCCAGGGGGGCCTCCTGGAAAATTTTTTGCAAAATATCCCTGTGTATTTGTACGATGAGTCAATTTTTTTTTGCAAAATAACCATGTAATCATGTATATTTAAAAATATGCGTCATTTTGCCCCTCCCGACGAAAATCTTGAATCCGCCCCTGCCTCTATTCACCGCCATTTATCTCTTCAAATTAGAACTCAGGAGCAAAGTCAAAGGAGGATCTCATCCCTTCTCTTCCTCATTCACTCCCTTTGTAGCAGTTTCTTGTTCTGACTGAATTTTCTACAATGAAAACCCTATGCAGGCCTATGGCCGTGAATTGGCTGAAGCTCGAGAATGCTGCAAAAAGTATAGAATTACCGGAAAGGATGCTGAACTAACTCAGGTTCTGTTCCCTTTTTCATCCCATGATAAGTTTGTGTATGATGAAGTAGCCTTTCAACTTCCTTGAATTTATTGATTTTCTTTTATCCTTTCCAACACTCATCAGGCATGGGATTTGTATTATCATGTTTTTAGAAGGATAGACAAGCAGCTTCCAGGCCTGACAACACTAGACTTGCAGGTTAGTTGTACAAAGTCCTTTTTTCCTAAGAAAATTTAACTTGTTTTCTCTTCGGTAAAGGTGGAAAGCAATTATTCCTGTGAAAATGGAAAAAAATTACTTATATTTGTTGGCTTTTATTTGTTTTTCTTCCCTCGCAGTTCGTATCACCTGAGTTGCTAAAATGCCGTAACCTTGAACTTGCTGTACCAGGAACATATTGTGCTGGTTAGTCATAATTATTATTTATTTCTTTTTCATTTTTCCATGAAATCCAGAGGTTCTATTCTCCTTATCAATGCCACCGCCACAACTCGTAGAATTGTCTGCAATGGCATGAACCTCAGGCCCTTCTTTAGCCGAATTAGGTTCTGATGCAGGTCTCTTGATCCACTTAAATAGTTAGGTTGGGTTCTGGTCAATGAATCATGGTCTGACACGATGCTAGGGCATTATTTTAATTTATTATTTTATTGAAATGAGTACTAAGCTCTTAACAGTTGAAAATTGTTTTTATTAGATAGTAATAGATGAGATAGAGCAGATATTAAAGGACTCGTCCCACAGGTTGTTCAGGTGTTAATTCAGGCCTCCACTCCCTATATATACTTTTGTAATAGAAAATTGCCTGGTGGACCTAATCACAAGCTTTGTCAGAAGATTTTATTGTAAGTAAATATTCTCGGTTTGAACTATTTGTAATCTTGGATTTATATTTTCTGTATCAGATGCACCCGTGGTGACGATTGCCAGCTTTGCAACACAACTGGTGGTGATAACATCAAAACAGAGACCAAGAAAACTGACCATTCTTGGCAGCGATGGCAAAGACTATGCCTTCTTGCTCAAAGGTCACGAGGATCTTCGCCAAGACGAACGCGTCATGCAGGTCTCTCTCTCTCTCTCACTCACTCACACACACACTCTTTTACATCATTCACATCGAAGCAGATGATAAGCTTCATACTGCAAAGAGGCTACTTTAATCCCTGTGTTCTGAAAAAATGCATGTCATGCAGGTGAGTTAGGGCAGATAAAAAACATATTGTACAAAATTGTTTTATAGAAAATACTTTCTATTGGCAAATTGGCTAAAACATTGTAGTGCAGATAAATTGGTGAGATACACTAGTCCTGAGTTGAAAACGTTGATGTTTTCTGGTATGCTATACTGGTCCAGTACACAGTGATACCAAGTAGAAAGGATTGCAGTTGTGTGTGTGTGTTTCTAATCAGTTCTGAGATGCATCAAAACATTCTGTTTACTGTCAGTAACTGAACCAGTATGTATAATGTCTGTGTTGACTGCCAATCTTGGTTGGTATGGTTGTGTGTGTGTGTGTTTTTTTCATCAGTTTCTGAGATGCATCATAACAGTCTGTTTACTATCAAAAACTGAACCAGTATGTTAATGTCTGTTAACTGCCAATCTTGGTTGGTATGGTTCTGGTGTCCATGATCTCATTTACACTGTTTGTTTCGAGATGGATAACAGAATCATAATTGCTACTTCCTGTGTGTAGCTATTTGGATTGGTTAACACCCTTCTAGAGAATTCCAGAAACACTGCCGAGAAAGATCTTTCAATCCAAAGATATGCTGTTATTCCTTTGTCTCCGAATAGCGGCTTGATTGGATGGGTTCCAAATTGTGATACTCTCCATCAGCTCATCAGGGAATACAGAGATGCTAGAAAGGTTCCTTCTTTAATTCTGTATAAAAAAATTTACTCTAATATTCTTCTTTAGCTACAAAATTTGTAATTTTTCATTTCAGATTTTTCTAAACCAAGAACACAGGCTTATGTTGGCATTTGCACCCGATTACGACCACTTACCTCTGATTGCAAAAGTTGAAGTCTTTGAGCATGCTTTGCAAAATACAGAGGGTAATGACCTTAATAAGGTAAACAGTTGAATCCCTCTTGCATTATCAAATTAACCCTTTCTTTGTTGAAGCATTGAAAAGTTCTATAAAATATCCACTTTAAATGGTATGCAGGCCCTTTGTGACCATTTCTGTTAAAAGAAGGTTTAATGAAGTATATTAATTTGGTAGGTACTTTGGCTCAAGAGCCGCACCTCTGAAGTCTGGCTTGAAAGGCGCACAAATTACACCAGGAGTCTAGCTGTTATGAGTATGGTAAGTAGATTATAGCCCTATTCATCAATTTTCTTTTCTTAAGATGTTATAAATGAGTTTATTGAGACATGATAATGACTTGTTAGACAAATTATCCTCTATCTTTGTAGGTTGGCTATCTTCTAGGTCTGGGAGACCGGCATCCGAGCAATCTTATGCTGCACAGATACAGGTCATTATGAGAAACTATTGAAAATTTTATGATGTCTGTTCCTATTTGTTAAAATTTTGGCTGGCTTTGCAGTGGAAAAATTCTGCATATTGACTTTGGAGATTGCTTCGAGGCCTCAATGAATCGGGAGAAATTTCCTGAAAAGGTACCAGTTTCTGAATATTGTGAAGGATCTTACAAATTGACTTGACAATTTACCATTTCGAGCTGAGTTTTAACACCTTTGCATTTGCCATTGATTTGTTACTCCCAAATTGACTTATATCTGGTAATGTACAAGTATGTGTACTTAATTGGAATGGATTGTTAGTAAAGGGCAGTAGTCTCAGTAGTGGGTAAATGGTTTGTAGTTGTTAAGACATGAAATATGAAGTTCTAATTTTTTGTTTCCATTTCAACATAAATGGGCATGTCTGTGAGCCTTTTCTATAAAAAGGTCACATCATCAGTCATTCTTGTTCTGCTAAAATAGTCCAACCACTGGAAAGATGTTCTAATCTAAGCAAAATAAAAATAATTGTTTGCTTAAATTTCCATCTTGATTTCTCCATATATCCGGTGCCCAATCATGTTGATTTGTATTTGTTAACGGTAGTATAAAGGAAAGTCTCATTGAGTTAATGCAGAATGAACAGTATTTAAGGGTCCATATTTTCATTTTCCAGTCCATGTCTGTAAGTGAGGTGCTATTTATATTTATCTCAACAATTGAAGCTTTGCCACAACTATGAAACTCGGGCCTTTGTCTAGAAATGAACTAATGATTCTTTTTATTATTATTATTTCATTTGTGAACCCTTATTTTTGTAAACACCAATTTTATAAGTATTGCTCATCTTCTGGGAAACTTTTAGAAGAGAAAAACCATGTGCTAAAGTAAGTACATTCTCAGGTCCCATTCAGATTGACACGCATGCTCGTTAATGCAATGGAGGTAAGTGGTATAGAAGGTAACTTCAGATCGACCTGTGAGAATGTCATGCATGTACTTCGCACCAACAAAGACAGTGTCATGGCGATGATGGAGGTACCATTTGTAGCTTCTCATTGTTTATTTCCTTAAACTTGGGCAAATTTTCTTATAACTGTGCTTCTTTGAGCAACGATGGTCTTTCACTGGCATTTATTTTGTAATCCGGGGCATTTTCTATATTCCAAATAAACCCAAAGAAATTTTAATTGGACTGAAATTGGGTACCAAAGAATCCAGAATCTGATTCCTTGAAGCATTTATTGAAATTTTCCCTTGTTTTGATTTTCAGGCTTTTGTTCATGATCCTCTCATCAATTGGCGTCTGTTTAATTTCAATGAGGTTCCTCAAGTTTCAAATGTTGGAAATGCATATGTTCATCCTATTGTGAATGGTGAAGAACCTAATTCACAAAGCAAAGACCTTGCCCATCCTCCCCGCGGAGCTCGTGAGAGAGAGTTACTTCAGGTAATTTGTTTACCCCCGCAGACTATAATTGAACTAATATGAAATTTGCTTTGTTGTTTTATGTTGGGTTGATTCCAGTCAAAACTAAAGTTTCATTTGGTGAGTTGCTCAGCTTCATCTGTTAGTTATACATGTGGTACCGTTACTGAACCTTACATTTGTATCGGTTGACCTTAATTAAATAGGGGGTAACAAAGATATCACAATGAAAATTTGGTTGTTCATTGTTTTCTGGGCTACAAAAGAAGTGTCCTCTCAAGAAACACTTACCTGACTAATTGGGATTAAATGCTATTGGTGCATATACTAACACATTCTTTATTTCTTGCTGTTAATTCACGGTTTCTTAAAAACAAAAAAATGACTAATTATTACCTACAATTATGGCTCCTTTTCTTCATAAATCCAGGCCGTGAATCAACTAGGGGATGCCAACGAAGTGCTAAATGTGCGTGCAGTGGCTGTAATGGAAAGGATGAGCAACAAACTCACAGGCCGCGACTTCTCATCAGGATCGTTGCTGTCCTCAGCTTATTCTGGCCCAGGGCCCACATTGCCAGGGACTGAACATGGCGGTGGCTATACGGTTACCGGAGATGCAGTTCGCGATGTGGAGCATGGTTTGTCGGTGAAAGATCAGGTTCAGAAGCTCATCTTACAAGCCAGATCCTCTGAGAACCTATGCGAGAGCTATGTTGGGTATGTACATGCATTGGTATTTTTGTTTTGTGGTAACCATTTCAAATTGTATTTGTTCTTTTTCCTTCTCTTTTCATTCTAGTTCATGGAACTAGTACCAAACAAAGAACCAGGATTAGCAAATACTTTGGATTGACCTTTGCCGTTTATTTTTTTATACTGGCCAACAAATCTCAATGCTGACCAACAAATTTCAATGCTGTGATGGTTTGAACTTGGTAAAACATTACCATGACAAATTAGCCACGGTTAATTTTGGTAGATGTGAAGTGCTACTTGAGGCTAAAAGTACATTGTTCCAAAATTCTGATGTGATTTATTTATTTCTTTGAAGGTGGTGCCCTTTTTGGTGAACGTTTACTTAATGTGTATATACTTGCATATGCTGTACATAGCTATTGCTTCACATGTATGCAATTGTTTACTTCATATTCTAAATATTTAGTCAATGTATACCAGATATACAAGGGAAATATTTCAATGATGTACCCCTTTTATTTGCTATTTATCGCCCCTGAGAATGAAAATATATTGTATTTCTTTATTAAGCCTAGTAATGAGAAGTTCATTGCTAACTATCATATTTTAATTTAATTAGTTTTACAAATGGAAGAAATTTCCAAGATTATAAAACATATTAGGCAAATTCTTCTGGGAATCAATGAACATCTGATAATGTAAATGTGAATTTGTATTCATTATTATAATGTTTTGATTTGAAATTGATCGTGTTTAATACTTTAATTAAAATATTCAAAATTACAAAATGTGTGTAAAGTGACTAACTGGTTTTAATTATTTTATATTAAAAATGTATATGAAAAAAAAGCAAGTTATCGTACTTTGTAAAGCACATGTTTTGTGAGTTTTGATCGTTGGATTTTTTGTCAAAATTGTTTTTATTGTAAATGATTCAAAATTCAAAGGTTTAAAATCACAAAGCATGTGCTTAACAAAATACAATAGTTTTGGTCATGCAAAAATAATAGTGACTTAATTTGCAAAATCAAGAAAATTTAAATATCTTAAAATTTCCTAAATTAAACAAAGAAATTTCAACAAAAATTTGCTAAGAAAAATATTCAGTTATTAAAGAAATAGAATTTAATTTAAGTGATACAATTATCTCATCATAATGTTTTGTGGATTTAAGAGTTAAAAGTTACTTAGATTGAAATTATTGTAAAAATTATTGTCAAACAAAACAATTTTCATTTAAAAAACTTCACAAAATACTCAAAAGTTAAATTACAAAATTTTAAAATTTTGTAACTTCTTGTGCTTGGGATGTTAGTATACCCCATGAGCCCATCAGTCCGCTCATGCCTACTCAGCTCAATTTTGTGCTAACATGAGTTGGATAGGGTCGGATTGATTGAGGAGTTGGGTTGGATAATGGGTTGCCAGTTCATACTCATAGGTATGGGTTTGTTGAATATGATTATTTAGGCTCATATAGCTATGTTTAGGGTTATAACTTTTTAGTTATTTAATGAATTTATTGATATAATTTTGTTGTTTAATAAATATATTGATGTTGTTTTGTTTGTATGGCATAATATTTTTTTGTTGTATAAGTAACATATGGCCGCTGTAAGATAAGCTCACGTATGTAAAGATGGCAAGTAGCTCATGGGTGAGGCTGAAATACCCATGGATATCACGACTTCAATTTCATGTCCATTCTCCACGTATGACATTTTGATATGACAGACAGGTTGGCGGGTAAGCTTAGATACATACGAGTAAGGTTCATTGTCATCCATACTTGTGTCGCATCCCACAAGACTCGATGAGTTGAATTGCACCTTGCGGGGAATGAAATTCGTTGTTTTTTCTTTTTTTCTATTCTTCTTGTGATTTTGATCGTTTTAAACTCATCCAACTCTCAAATATCATAAAACAGTTTTCATGTTGTTCATCGTGTTCGTTCATTAAAATCTGATTGTCAGATGAGAGAATAACATAATCTCGAAATGACAACATATATGGACTATAGCGCATCTTTCTGAACCTCTCGCGTCTTAATCTAGGTGCTTTAATGCCAACTACTCTCTACAGAGCTAGGGATGTTAATATAGTTCATCGCCAATGGTTGATCAATGGCCATCCGGCCCAACCTTATGCCTAGTTGACCCAGTGCTATGGTAAGTCAGGTCGGGTAATAGGTTGTGCCTCTATTGTTAGAATGAGATTCTAATTTCAAGTGCTAGTGCGAAGGCATTTTTAACAATTACAATTCAAAGTTTTGGATCTTAATTACCTATCTAAAATCACAATCAAGCAAGTACTAATAACAATTGAGCAAATTAAACAATAAAGTGCAAAAATAGTAAAAATATAGAGTAAAGAGCAAGAGATATCAAGAAAACACAAGAACACGCTATGTAATGTGGTTCAGCCTACAAGCAAACTAGGCCTACGTCCACAAGACTCCCGGAATTAAAATTTCCTTCCGAGACCGATTTCATTATATCACAAGTGTTCTTACAATTGCGAAACCTATCTTTGGTTTCATCTCAATAAGATAATCGATCTTAGATTCATAAATCTATGCAAAGTAAACGTGTCTGACTGACAGCACAATCAAGAACGAGGAAGAACTACTTGACTACACAATGTAGTTAAACAAACAAATCAACAACTAAGTATTCTCGAATCGACAATTAGATAATTTGGCTATCTTATCTCTCTCTAGATCAGGAAGCAAAAGGAGAAGGCCACTGTGTTCTTTTTGGTGCTCAATTTTATGCTTGGAAACTTGGGGAGGGCTTTCTTCATACTTCTGGTTCAAATCCCCAAGGTATTGATAAAGTCAAATTATACATGCATTTATCTCACAAAAAGAGTTCAAGTCACTATCTTGCAGTGTTTTAATGCAAAACATGTACTTGGAGCAAAATGGACACAATAGAAGGCTTTGGAACAAGCTAGGAATCAAGACGACGTAGTTTGACCATCTGCCAGGTCAATTACGGCCGCAGGAACCTTCCTTGCGGCCGCAATCAACCTCTACAAGTCACAGAAGGAAGTTCCAACTTCATTGCGGGCACAAGGTATATCCTTGCGGTCGCAATGCAAGTTGGTAGTGCACAAACAAAGACATGGTAGTTCCCACTCAAGTTCATTGCGGCCGCAATAACAGTCATTGTGCCCGCAATTGAACATGCAGAACGTGGGATGATGAGCAGAACTCCAACTCACAGTTACGTTGCGACCGCAATAGAAGTTATTGCCCCTGCAAGAGACCTGCGCAGAAGCTCAAATTAGCAGTTCCAGAAGTCTGTTTTTAGAATTTTGTTTCCTTATAAATATAGTAGTTATTAACAGCAAGGAAATGCTTTTATCACGAATTTTAGCCAGTTACAAAGGGTTAGAACTAGAGTTTTCACAGAAGAAAGAAGAAGAAGAAGAAGAAGAAGAAGAAGAAGAAGAGAAGAAGAAGTACAATCCTTGGAGTGAAACTTGGTTGTAAATCTCTATCTTTCTCTATTTTTCTTTGGAAATCTATCATGTTTAGCTAAGGTTGAGCAAATAACTCGCAACTTGTGACTCGCTCACAACTCGCTCGGATAAACTCGCTCAAATTCAACTCAAGCCAAATCCAGCTCGAATACTATTCGAGTCGAGTTCGAGTCAGATATGACTCACTCAGTGACCTGAAGACTCGGCTCGTATATGGGCCTTCCAAATTTCGTTAGCATATTGTCTAGTTTAAGCTATTTGGGCCTTTCGAATTGAGTTGCTATTTTAGCTTAAGCTTATTATGAGTTGCTAATTGAGTTGATATGCGAGTAAAGTTATTTGAGTTGCTGATTTGAGCTCAGTTGAGCTATTTGAGTTATTTAAACTATAAAAGAAATTTTTTAACTGAGCTGAATATGAATTGCGAGTTGGCTCGAGTAAAATCCGAGTTGAGTACGAGTTGGCATTTGAACTCGAAAGAGATTCGGTTACTCGAGTTAGCTCAGCTCGAATAACTACCGAGTTGAGTTTGAGTTAGGATCGACAGCCCTATGTTTAGCTCCTTAGCCATGTCCGGCTAAGTTGTATTATGACTTGTTAGGATGACTTGATACTCTTGTTGCAATACTTGTTTGAGTAATGAAATTTCTTATTTGATTCTATGATTTGATTTCTACTTTATTTGTTGCAATCTCATGAATTGTTATCTTAGGATTTAGTATTAAACATTGATCGTAGAAAGTAAAGCAATTAATTGGCTAAGTACCGAGAGGTGACGCTAATTGATTGTGAATTTTATGACTTGCTTTCTATTTGAATTGTTTAAATTTAAGATTTGATATTTACAATAGAGATATTGGATATTAGATCTAGACCATAGAAAGTAGGGTAATTAACGAACCAAGAACCGAGAGGTGACGTTTATTAATTACGGGTCTTACCTAACTATTCTAACGAATTGTACTAAGTACCGAAAGGTGAAATACGATGACTTAGGATAATTATGACGGTATGAACTTAATTGGTATTGACTAGTTTAACCAAGTACTGAAAGGTGAAGGCATAACTAGTGCAAATACAATACCTAAATAGAAATATCACTTGGTACCAAAATCTAAAAACCGTACCCTCATAATACTAAGAAATTGATTACCAAACAAGTATCAACAATTGTGGATAGAAATCTTAACAAGTCATAATTCATTTGTTAATTGAGTTAGAATTCACATCACTTTCAGTTTTTCCTTTAGTTTAAAAAAACGAACAACTCAAATCTGAAACGTTTCTTTTCGCTTTTGTTTTTGCTTAAATCAGAAAGTTTAAATTCGAATTGTTCCTGTGGATTTGATACCTAAGTACTACAATAGACGGTTGTATACTTGCAACCTCTATCTAGCAACTAGGGATAATAAAACTCTACATCAAATTTTTTGCGCCTTTGTCGGGGACAATGGTTGATTTAGTTTCAGATTTTAGTATTTTTTTATTTAAGTTTCAGTTTTAACATTTTCTAGCGTTCTTTTTCTTGTGTTTTGTAGGTTTAAAATTGGAAGGAGAATCATCAACCCCGGACGATACAAACTTGGTTGAGTGGTTCTCTCGACAAGGGTCAACCCACCTCTTCTATGAGAGAAGAAAGAACCACCCTCCAAAGGGGTCAATCTTACACTTGAGTTCACGTCGGTTAGAGATATCTAACACTGACGCGGAAGTCGCACAAATTGCGAATCTTGAAAGGGAGCAAAATCAAATGACCGTCGAGTTGCAATGGTTGAGAGCGGCCACTCTTAATCGTGAAGCCAATGAAATGGAAGACGCAAACTATCTCTTAAGGGAATTCACCGCTCCAAAGGTCGAAGAGATTAGACTAGGCTACACCGCTCCTATCATCAATGCGGGGGAATACCAAATTCCTCCCGCATAGATGAACATGGTGCAACGTAACCTATTCCATGGTCTATCACATGAGGACGCCACTCAACATCTAGCCAACTTTGTGGAGATTTGTAGCACCATAAAGGTACATATTGTTACACATGATGATCTAAAAGTTATGACTTTTACATTTTCTCTTGTAGATAAGGCGAAAAGTTAGATTCGTGGTCAAGGTCCCGAGAACATGAACACCTGACCTAAGGTTACGAATACGTTCCTCAACAAGTTCTTTCCACCATCTAAGACCAACTCCTTGCACCATCAAATTCACAAATTTTGACAAAAGGCGGAGGAAACAATGAGCGAGGCTTGGGAGAGATTCCAAGAACTCCAAAGGTGTTGCCCACATCATGGGATCGAAAAGTGGAACTTGCTTTCGATTTTCTACAATAGTCTCATGCCACAAGACAAATGTATGCTTGATGCTGCTGCTGGTGGTAGTCTCATGAATTAAGGGGCTGTCGATGGCTACAAGTTGGTTGACGGCATGGCTCTCAACCAAAGCCAATGGCACAATCTAAGGGAGACTCTGGTGATTTTGCAAAGAGGTGTGAACGAGGTGAAGGCGAATTCGGAGCTAGCCGACCCAATTGCCGCTTTGAACCGCAAGATTGATCTTCTAAGCGTAAGTGCGAAAAATTCTACTCTTCCTCCTTGTTCTATTTGTAATGGTATGGACCATCTTGCAATAAATTGTGGGGTTAGTAATGATGTTATGTTTGAGGATGTAAATGCCATTAACCAAGGTAATTATAGATCAAACAATCACCCATACTCTAACACCTACAATCCAGGTTGGAGAAACCATCCGAATATTTCGTGGAGGCAAAACGACCAAGGAAACCAACACCAAAGTTTTAATGCACCAAATCAAGGGTATGGTAACCAAGGTCATGGCAACCAACAACCAAAGTCCAATCTTGAAAAGATGTTGGAAACCTTTATGAATAACCAAAACCAAAAGTTTGATGAATTTAGTAAAAAGGTTGACTTGTTAGCAACACAAAATAAGATGCTTGAAACCCAAGTTGCACAACAAGCCACCAAATTTATGCGCCAACCAGGTACACTTCCACCCAAACCCGAAAGCAACCCAAAGGATGTCAAGGCGATCAAACATTCACTTAGGTAAGGGACGTGTTCATCATCCCTTCAATCGGTGTGTCGTTCGCGTTGGTAATAAAAACTTGAGAATATAGTCATACCTAAGCGGAGATTGATCGTTCATCATTCTTATCTGCGAAGAACTTCCAATTTGATATTTCCTTGGTGCTTGATCACCAGATGCGGAGATATGTGCATCATTAACTCTGACTGGCGTTGATTTGACCCTCCAAACTTGAATTGGCTTCTGGACAACCTTCTTGCGGGCGCAAGAAGAGTTGTTGCGGCCGCAATCTGCTTTGTTTGGCCTATTTTTGGGCTCTGGCAAGGGTTGTTGCGGCCCAAAGGTTTATGTTGCGGCCGCAATGGACCTAAGTTTGGCTCTGGCGGAGAGTTGGCCTTTCTGGATTTGACATGTTGCGGCGGCAATAATGTTTGTTGACCCTACAACATACTTGGTTCTGTGCTTTGGTCTCTCTGCTTGTCCTCTATCTGAGTATCTTGCGGCCGCAATGGGGTATTGTTGCGCCCGCAAGGCATCTCGGTAGAGGTCTTGCCTTTTATTTTTGCCCTTTTTGATGCCCGATTCTTCCTCTTCTTTGTGGGCCCTTCTTTGATGTTGTCCTTGGCTTCTCCATCTGTCAACCTAACAAGAGAATCAACACTAAAAACACCAAGATCATTAGATGAATATTTCATAGATCTCCTAACATCAAATGTCACATTGTGTTTCCAATATTCAAGGTGATGATTCTGTCGTGCACATTGATAATTGTCCTAGCGGTATTGAGGAGTCTACCTAACAATAAAGGTGTGTTGGTATCCTCTTTCATGTCAATCACAATGAAATCGATTGGTACATAAAGTTTTCCAATTTAAATCGATAAGTCCTCAACAAACCCCATGAGTAATTTGGCTGATTGGTCCGCTAATTGCAACGTAATCCTAGTTGGCTTAAGTTTCCCAATTCCTAGTTTATGAAACATAGATTTTGGCATTAAACTCATGCTTGCTCCAAGGTCACAAAGTGCATGTTTGAATTGGACATTTCCAATGGAGCAAGGGATAGAGAATTCACCGGGGTCATCCAACTTTTTGGGTAATTCGTTCATGACCAAGGCACTATTGCATGCATCAAGTGCAACAATTTGGACATCTTCTAATCTACGCCTATTTGACAATATATTTTTAAAGAATTTGGTGTAGATGGACATTTGGGTCATATTTAGTTTTGTTAATTAGAGCATGCATCTGTATATTTTTGCACTTAATTAGGATCATAAAAAATAAAAACTCCAAAAATAAAATGTTCCAGGTTTTGAACCTGAAACACACAGAAGTAGCTTTATTGCGGCCGCAAGCCCATTCATTGCGGATGCCATGATGAACGTTTGGGTTAAATATGACATTGTGCTAAAAACAGTCACAACTGCAGCCACAAGCACCTTTGTTGCGGCCGCAACACTTAAATTAGCACAGAAAAACAGCTAAATTAAATGCCAACGTTACCTCTTGCGGCCGCAAGCACCTCTGTTGCGACCGCAAGACACTTGGTTTGCAGCTGTAAAGGGGGAGCACGTGCCCCTTTCCTCTTCATCTCATTTTTTAGCTAATTCTCTCTTTTTCTCTCTTCCAGCAATCAAACAAGAGCCATAAATTCCCAACTAAGCACAACAATTTCCTTTTCTTTCATATTTCCGATTCACGTCTTTAAATCTCATATATTATGTCCCAAGTAACACCAGTTCAACACCAAAATTTCCAAACTCCGAAGTCCAGAAAACAATCAGCCATCAGAGCAAGTCTTGCGGTCGCAACACCTTTATTCCAGCCGCAAGACACTGCATTGTGGCTGCAACAAGTGCTCTTGCACCTGCAAGAGAGTTGCCAGAGGGTTCTACGTGCTGTTTGGAGCTCGTACTTCGCTCGACTCGCTGCTCTTCATCGCATTTTTTTATTGGTCTGGCCAGACCAATATAGGTTACTCTTGATCTTATTATTTACATATTTTTAGGAGTACTTAGAATAGTTTAGCGAGTCTTTCTGATCTGACGAGTCTGGTTTGAACAAAACTTAGGCCAACATGGTTGTTACGACTCGTGGGAAACAACCGATGACAAGAGACGATGATGACACGCGCCTATACAAGGCTCCACATGTAGGTGAGACTTCTTCTTCTGCAACAGCAGAGGAAAAAGTCCAAGACGTAGAGATAAAGAACTTGTTGCCTTGGGCCACCCTTACTTTAGAGGAATGGCTCGAGAATAAGCTTAGAAACTACGACATTCGATTCGCTGAGAGAGAGGACGGGAGGCTTTTCGAGGAGAAGCTGCAGAACCTATACATATACCAGCCTAGATATGTCCACATTCTTACTCTTCAGGATCTAGGTCTGTTAGGTTAGGTACGCGAGTTCATGTCACCTATTGGTATTTGGGACTACGCTACGACCCCATATATCACGTATCACACGATCACGTACAAGTTCCTTATCACTTTTAGTGCTAATGGAAACTATTTCGTCTGGTCTTACTACCTAGACGTCCAACAGTTCATCGTTACGACCGAGCAGGTGTCGAAGATCATAGGATTTCCACGCACGATCGAGATGTTGAGATGATCCGTTTGGGGAGACGACGTAGGGGGGTACGCGAGATTCGTGGAGCAGTTGGCGAGAGCCCCTAGAGATGGCTACAAGGCATCGCAAATCGCTCATCTGGTATTTCGTTATCTTTAGCGAGCCGTAGCCATGACGATCTTCCCGAGAGGCGAGACGGTCGGGACGATGCGTGAGTCAGAGATTTTCTTCATTTATGCAATGATTCACATCCGCAGGCGGCCAGATATGATGCATGACTTCACGTACTTCACGCTACAGCATGTGCTTCGCGTCATACGGAGCACATGTGCTGGTGGGCAAATTATGATCGGCGGGTTTGTCACCCGCTTGGCGATCTACCATGGCGTCATTACTCCACAGGGTACGATTTATCGTACCTTTGTGCTTGTCTTCAAGCGGCAGACTCAGTACATCGACATGCCGTATCTTAGCAGGCGACAATGTTCGTGAGAGAGGGCAACGTTTTTTACTTCTTATATCAAGGTCACACATACTGGGTTCCACTTGATACGCCGGTAGATGACTCTGATTGTTCGACCTAGATCATTCACCCGGAGGACGCTCCACCTCACGTAGATGCGCCACAGCCAGATTCTCAACCACCGCAGCCTCAGCAGATGGACCCATTAGTCCTTGAGATGCTGAGGCAGATCAACGCTCAGCAGACCACTTCATACGACTACATGACGACTCAGATTGGTGCCATTCACACATAGTACACATCACTTAGCACCGAGTTGTCTGACATTAGTAGCAGGTTAGGACGGGTCGAGATGCAGCAGCGTGAGGCACATACATGGATGGACGAGATGGTGGATCAGCACCACACCTTAGCCCACCGCAACTCAGAGATGCATGACTACGCGCATCAGCAGGGATGGGTGCTCGACATGGAGCCCGAGACCCCTCCCTACTACGTAGGGTAGCCGAGGAGAACATCACGCACTCGCCGCACACCCCATGAGCCTTCACCACGCCGTTCTCCACCTCAGTCGTGATTTATCACGGCTCAATGAGCTTTGTCTTTCTCTATTTATCTTCTTTCAATTTATTTATTGCATCAGTCGTTGCATTAGATAGGCTTGGGGGAGTAAAATAGGGAATTGTATCTATATCTTAGGATTTCGTTTGTTTGCTTTATGTTTGTCTACATTATTTGTTTTTACAAGTGTTTTTATTAGAGTTTTAAAAGAAATTTTTGGTATTTTAACTCATTTTCGTGATTTCAATGGTGTAACGTCAGGCACACCAAAGTATTCAGAAACATTTTCTTTGTATCTCAAATAGTAGAGGTGGCAGAACCCGACCAGACCCGACAAACCCGTCCGACCCGGAGTAGCCCGATATGACCCGAAACCCGAAAATGATCCGACAATAGATAACCCGATACCCGACCCGACCTGATTTGATATAACCCGAAACCTGAAAAGACCCGACAGCAGATGACCCGATATCCGACCCGACCTGATTTGATATGACCCGAAACTCGAAAAGACCCGACAGCAGATGACCCGATACCCGACCTGATTTGATATGACCCGAAACCCGAAAAGACCCGAGATCAGATGACCCGGTACCCGACCCGACCCGGACTGACATGACCCGAAACCCAAAATGACCCGAGATCACATTACTCGCCGACCCGACATGACCCGCAATCTGAGATGACCTGACTTGACTCGAACACAACAGATCAGAGACCAAAGATCGACTTAACAAACTAGAATAAACTCTGGTTTGAATATTTGGCCTTATCAAACTGATATCAACCTATCAATTAATATTGTACTTGTACATGTCTTGACTAAAATGAACTCCGCCGCTGCAAGTCGTGTGACGCTGCAACGCTCCTACAATCTGCATGACACCACTACTACACTGCACGCTGCATGATGCCTCTCCGTCGTTGCGCCAATGACACAAGCCGCATGACGCATGACAAATATCAACGCATGATGACCCGAGACCCGACCCGGCCCGACCTGATCAGACCCGTGACTCAATAATATTTTGAAGACAAACTGACCCGACTCTGCCCGACCCGAAAGACCCGAAACCCGAAAATACTCGAAACGAGATAATTGAAACCCGACCCGATCCGAACCCGAAAGACCCGAAACCCGAAAAATACCCGAAACTAGATAATTGAAACCCGACCTGACTCGAACCCGAAATACCCAAAACCCGACAAATATCAACGCATGATGACCCGAGACCCGACCCGACCCGACCTGATCAGACCCGTGACCCGATAATCTTTTGAAGTCAAACTGACCCGACCCGCCCGACCCGCCCGATTTGCCACCTCTATCAAAAAGTTAACCCAAAGTATACCTATTAAAGTCATCATCAATCACAAATACATATATTTCTTGGCTAGGCTAGGTATGTTAATTGGTCCAAACAATTCCATGTGAATGAGTTTCAAAGGTCTTTTGGTTGAGATATGTTCTTTAGACTTAAAACTAGTCTTGGTTAATTTACCTTTCATACAAGCATCACACATGCTATCAACATTTACCCTAGATAGTGGTAAACACGTACTAACTCAAGATTGACTAGTTTTTTAATATAATTGAATGAGATATGACCTAACCTTCGGTGCCATAACCATGAGTTTGAATTGGTTGCATTTAGACAAAGTTCACCTGTGATAAAATGGTTGATGTGAAGGTAATAAACATTCTTGGTTCTCTTACCGGTATAGGCTAACTTATTGGAGTGGTTATGGTACAATGAGCATTCTTGGTCAATAAAACTAAGATGAAAACCAACATCACACAACTTACTCACACTCAATAAGTTGAAACTTTAAACCATCAACTAGATATACATTATCAATGGTCACATGCACATTACCAATGGAACCAATTCTAATGATCTTGCTCTCACGTTCGTTACATCCAAAGATGACTTGACCTTCATCAAATGGCTTAAAACACTTAAAAATAAATTTATTCTCATTCATGTAGTGTGAGCAACCACTATCTGTAATCCAAGAATATCCCATATATGTGTTGGGTCATGACGGTTCAAAACTGTTAATTAGCTTAAGCTGCAGAAAGACCGTAAAACAAAAATTTTACTTCTAACTTAAGCCAAGAATTATGAGGTATGTCAGATAAACAACCGAGGGTGTCCACCTCCAGTTTATCTTTGGCATCAAAACCCGATTTAATCCTTTTACAGATCTACTCCATAAATGATTTCTAAAACTTTAATCTACTTATAAATTAAATAGATCAATATAACATATTTATACCTTGATCCAAATTCCAATTGGATTGCAGCAGACTGAGAAGACCGAATCTGAGAAACGTCTCGCTTCGGAGTATCAGACGTCTGATACCTCTATTGGTTATCTACAGGACTGACCAGAGAGCAGTTTATTTCTTTTGCCAGAAATACTGTAAACCGCGAAATTCTGCAAAAACACTATTCACCGAGAAAAGGACAAAATAAATATATTTACGACTCATAGTTATTCAAATAGAAATACCACAACTTTCGCAAATATATATTTTCTGAATCCCGTAAACAACCGTAACCGAGATAGAGAAAAAAATATATTTATCGATTCGATCAGACTGATCAGATACGATTCAAATGAATTTGTGTTTTTCTCTTTACCCATGCCCCTCTATTTATAGGAAAATTAAGCAAGTTGGCTGATTATCGAAATATCCTTAATTTTTGGCATATTTACAAAAATGCCTCTATTGAAGTCGACAATGAAAAAAAATCTAAATTATTTTGGATATTTTATTTCCTTGCCGACATCTTTTTTTATATTTTTAATTAAGATTTTAATTTGATAATGGTTGTCATCCCAAATTCAAATTCAAATTCAAAACCATAATTAATATTTAAAATCTAAATTAAATATATATAATTGTTCTAAATAATTATATTTCTTAGGGTTCGATTTTGGTTTGGTTTCGGTACAATTTTATACAACGCATCGAATACGCTTATAAATTAACTGTTGTTTATGCTTATCATCTTATATGACATATATAATTTAATTATATCACGTATAATTAATTATAACCATCTTAATATTAATTATAATCAATTTATAATTAATCAGTAAGATTCTATGATTAGCTCCTATATGGTGTGAACAAATAGGATCTGTGTTATGTTGGTAAATAGAATTAAAACCATTTTAACTTCTATAATCATAGGAGACATCTGACATCTACACTATGACCATCAATTACACATATGATGTTGTACTGTACAATACCACGATCCAGTAAACTATTTTAGTCGCGTTAATTCTTTTGTCTCGCAGTAGTAGATTAGTTTCAAGGTAGGTGTGTGTCATCCTTGCAAACTTAAATCTTTTTCCGATCTTGAGCAGATTTATCAAATATAATTACTCTTGTAATTATACTGCATGCAGATAATCCTACTCTATCAAGGGGCCCAGTGATACTGTAACTCGTATAGAGATACGAGGGACAACAGTACTTTTGGTAAACCATCACTACCTTAGCTAAGCCATGTATATCGAAAAGCTACCGTTATGATTGTGTTTTACCGACAACATTAGATAAATACCTCATACTTTAGTAGGAAAGTATGAATACCTCATACTTCTCTTAGTAGGAAAGATGAATAACTCATACTTTAGAACTTAACACTGAATGAAAACATTAATGACAGGTACACAATTTCATTTAATGTTGCATTCGAGGTATGTTAAATACCATGTTCCTAGAACATGTATTTATGTGATTAAAATGACATCTCATGTCTATGGTCTGTAAAACTTAACCATATTTTTAATCCACATTCTAACCTTGTAACGGTAAATTAGTGTTCCTGCTAATTACCTTGGTTAGAGACTTTTAAGAGTATATATCATCTATATTATGAAGTTTCATAATTTCAATTATTGACTCTAGTCAGATAAGGGAATGATCCATAAATTCAATAATACTCAAAGTAACAAAATGATAGTTTATTAATTACTCAATTAATGAACAAAGCTTTATGATAATTTGTCGTATTATTGACTTCTAGATTATTACAAACTAACAATATGATGGGCCAAATATACATATATGTTTTAAAAAAATGATATGTGATTACTATTTTGAAAATTCTTTTTAGGGTCTACTTTTTGAAATACTCAAAGTTAACAAAGTTCAATTGAGAGATTTAGAAATTCAAACATAAAGTTTTTTATGTTTTTTATTTTTGAAAGGACATTCAAAGGCCATATGGCCATGATGGTTATAATGATTACAAACAAGATTTGAATTGTTTGATATCCAAAATATTCTTATTGCGCACAAATAGGAAGTTTTATTTTTGTATTCAAAACAAGCTTTCTTGTGATAATGCCTTTTAATTGTTTATATCCTAGATTTCTTGTAATAAAACCCTCCAGAGGTGTTAGCCTTAGGATTCTTATAATAAAGCTTTTGAATTGGTATAGGCTTGTTCATGGATTTAACCTTCTTCACTAATGTATTAGTACTCAAGTTAGCATTGTTTTTATATTTGAATTATTTGTTGGAGAAGAATCTTTTATCATATCTAAAGACATGATGATGATACTTTGACTTGAATTGATTTACCTTTTGATTTATTATAGTTGTTGCACAAGTTTCAACATTGCAATTTCAAGACGTTACCAATCCAGACCACCTTAGAGCGGTTATTTTATTTTTTAAAAATGCTTGCTTAATTTATTTAGTTGCAGTAAAAAATTATCCATATCTTAATACATGAGATATAGCAAGTTGTCTAGCAAGTTGTCTAAAGTTTTAAATTGTAAACACAATTTTGCACATAGCAAGTTTAGAAAACATCTCTGCTGAAGTTATTTTATTCTCTGCATTTCCACAGATTATCGTAGCAGAAGCAGCAAAAAATATTAGAGACATGGCAAGCAGGCCGATCACAACAATGTCTTCTTTTCAGCGCCAGCTCTCCACCCCAATAATGCGATGCCATTCTGACACTTCTGCATTTAACAGATTTCTCTCTCTCCAAGTGGAAAGGTAAGAGTTCTTTCATGGGCTCTAACATGTTAAACATGTATAATGTGTTTGTATAATCTATCAGCGCAGTTACAAAATGTGATGCCAGACGAGAGTCACTTTCCGATGAGAACTCCAAGACATGGTCCATCTGAGGTCGAAGTTGCTTTACCGACTGGCCTCTTACTTCATAAGCCAGATGAAATTGATCAATCAGCAAAGGTGCCGTGTTTTGATATATATAGAGAGTTATGTTATATAAAATACTTTGTAAAATACAAAATTGCATATATTTTAGACGTATATTTTGCATTTCAAAGGACAAATGACCGATTCAAACAGATCAAATGGCCGATCCAAACTATTGCTTCACTTTTTTTTCTGTCTTATTTGTCGATTCTTATGACTGCACATTCTATTGCAGAAAATTGAGTTTCTAATTGTCGTTCAACCTCATTAGTAAACACCTCAAGTGCATCAATAGATTGTGACTTCTCATTTAATAGATAAACAAATTCATAACATGAAAATCATCGATAAATGTGATGAAATACTTTTCTTTATTGAAGGAAGGGACATCAAATGGTTCACAAATATCCGTATGAATTATTTCTAGAAGTTGAGAGCTACGAGTGGCACCTTTCTTAGTATACTTTGTCTGTTTGCCTTTTATACAATTAATACATATATCTAAGTCAGTAAAATTCAAGTTTGGAAGAACTTTAGACTTTACTAAACGTTGCATTCTTTCTTTGGATATATGACCCAATCTTTTGTGTCACAAGTATGCCGACTTTTCATCATTCATATTTCTTTTCATTCCAATAGTATTGTTTACGATAATCAGAGATTCTACATAAGAATTATCTAACTCTAATTTATATAATCCATCAATCAAATTGCCACAACCAATCATGCAATTATTTTTATATAAACTAAAGTATTTAGATCCAAATTTAAATACATAGCCACAATAATCCAACTTAGATACAGATAGTAAGTTGCGAGAAAACAAAGGTACATATAATGTATCATACAAATTGACAACATTGCCAGATCCTAATACAAGTCGATATGTACCGACTCCTTCCACTGGCACCATGTCTCTATTGCCCATAATTACATATAATTACATATCTTTCACTTTGTTGACTTTGGCTTGTGGTTTGGATCGTAAGAAATCCCTGTAAGTTGTTTGAAATATGAGTGGTAGAGCCCGAGTCAATCCACCAAGTATTATTAGGAACATCAATAAAATTTGACTCGAAAGTAACAAAAGTATGATTCATACCTTTCTTTTCGAACCAAGCATTTCTTTTCAAATAATCCTTCTGAAAGTGACCCATCTTACGATAAAAATGACACTTTAATTTGTTCCCTTCTTTCTTAAAACTTGCACTAGAAGACACCTAAAGAGCTTTCCCTTTCTTCTTAGTCTTAGCTTTCCCAAGTTTAGCATTAGAACCCGACCCAGCTTCTAGATTTGAAAAATGAACAGTGTTGGATTTCATTTCCTTAAGCCTCGCCTCTTCCTAAACAAGTTTACTAGTCAATTCATTTATGTTCCATTTCTTTTCTTGAGCATTATAATTAATTTGGAACGGACTATAAACATCATTCGACAAAGAGTTCAAAATAAATTGAACTAGAAATCCTTCATCAACTGTCATTCCCAAACTCTTAAGTTTTGCGGAGGGAGATGTCATTTCTGTGATATGTGCATGCATAGTGCAACTACCATCATACTTCATAGTGGTAAGTTTTGCCATAAGTGCACCAGCAAACGACTTATCGGCTGTTTGTGAGCGTTCCTTGATGTTTGCTAGAAACTCTTGAGCGTTATTCGTATTCGGAAGAGCAACCTTAATATTTTCATCAATCGTCATTCGCAAAAACATAAGGCATAATATGTTAGAACGTTCCCA
This sequence comes from Eleocharis quinqueflora, assembly GCA_964058865.1. Lineage (NCBI taxonomy): Eukaryota > Viridiplantae > Streptophyta > Magnoliopsida > Poales > Cyperaceae > Eleocharis > Eleocharis quinqueflora. The sequence continues at coordinate 163,628 of CAXKVX010000530.1, forward strand.
GTCTGTCATAAGTGCCTTATCTTCCTCGCTGCTTTTATCAGTTAGAGGATTTGACTTGTCAAGTAACAATTTCATGTCCAAATTCTGTGCACCTAAGTGAAATTGAACTTGCTCATTTCATTCAGTAAAGTTAAGATCATTAAAGACTGTCACAGATGATGCATGCGATTGCAACATAGGTACATCAACTATAATTTTCTAAAAGAAAAGGAAAATAAGAAAATAAAATTTAGAAGGTCAGATGAGAAGATACATAATGCAATAATATCATATTTTCGAGCAATAACTTAAATAATATACCCTAATTATCCTTTGGGACTTATTAAGATATATTAAACATAATATTTTACTAGAAAATAAATACTGTAATATGATAATTTTATTGTTTCAATATATGTTGTTGCCTTTGGATAACCAACAATTGAGGAATAATGTAACTTATCAATCTAATTGTGTAAACTATGAGATCATAATTAACCTTTGGACAATTCATAAATCTCATAGTCTACTAATTAATTAATCATTAAATTTGGTATATGACATATCATATAATCATATAATCTTAATAAATGATCAATTAATTATATATATATATATATTTTTATGGTGGTACTTTGATTTCTTTAGGATAATGACACTTTGGTGTCTAGCAATACCGTCATAATTCAAAGTTACCGCAAATTTTAATCACAAACTCTTTAACATAAAAAAATAAAAAAAAGTTTATGAATTTAAACATACACAGTCACGCTACACCCGACCAAACAAAATTCATAATCTAAACCAAATTGAAAACGGGTATACATTAAAAATTTCATAATTTAATTTGATATACATTAAATTATACAGACATAGTTTCTAATGTACAATAATATAGAAGTACAGAAGATGTCGGATATGGATAACCAGATATGGTTTCTAAAGGATATGGTAATAAAGGGATAACATGATATGGTTTCGTCATTTATCATTTCCGTCATAAAATTTGGTTCTTTGCATAATCGTAGATAAAAATAAATAAATAAATAAATAAAATAATTCATAAAGCATATAACTTAATCGGGAGAAAATGAATTCTAAAATCATGTTCTGATACCACATGTAAGTAGACGTTATCGTGCTCAACTACTTACATATATACAATCAATATCATAAGTACTACTAATCATCTTTAAAAGCAGGTTAATGCATTGAACTTTCAATTAGATGCATTGCATTTTTTAATTAATTTTGATGAGGTGCGTCTATCTGTCACGCGCTCCTCTAGATTAATATTTCTTAATCAAATGCAGTTTAATTAAGTCCATTAGCTCAACCTAATTATTTAAGATCCAAGCCTTAACATATAATGGTTTTGCATTTCTTCATTTATGCTTGAATATTTGGAACTCAATTTTAACATTGACGGGGTTATTCATTATTCTACACCTATGGCTATGAGCTAATAACTCAAAGCAAGTATTCAATCCTCTTAATTTCTAAATGTCCATAAAAATCATCCATTGATCGAATGTGCCTGATAAAAACAGAGAATTTTCAATAATTAAAAGAACAACATAATTTTTAGAAGTTTAGGGACTTCCTGAAAATGAAGTTTGTATTTATAATTTGACCCCATTCAAGAAGTGTCTTACGACTTTTGGGTACCTTAAACTTCATTGACACAGCCACCATTTGCAAATTGCAATCAACTCCCTCTATAATTTAATAATAGTCAACCAAGCCCAAAATTAAAGAGGAGTTCGGTACAGATTGCTAGCTAAACAACGGGAGTTGCAAGTTATTTGCAAGAGTATCTTATTATAATATTTTCCAAGTAATTAGTATCAATTTACATACTGTCAACCTAAATAAAATAATTAATTAATTAACATCCAAAGGGGTCTCTAAACCAGGCTTTGATTAGTTGAATTGAATCCAATTAGTTCATTCGAAAGGCTACTTGTCTCTCCACCACCCCCAAGAGCTTCTTTGTCTGATTGTCTCTCTTTAAATCCTCTCAATTCCAACTGTCAATAAAACCAAAAACCCTATTCGTTTCTCAAGAGATCATAGAGGAAACCAACTCGATCGGCCATGGCGCAAGCTCTGTCAGCTCCGGTTAGTCGATCCATTCCAATTCTCGTTTGTTTTGTTCTTTGGCCTCTCTAGTTCAATTATATTCGTGCATTTTTTCTAAGTTGCGAAGATTGAATGATTCCACCATGAGTCGTATTGTGCTCCGTGATGCACTCACTCGATTGAGCTCTCTTCGATCCATTGTTTCTAATTTGAGGGAATTTAGAAGTCGTGAGGAGAGCAGCTGGTACGGTGGTAGCGAGCCAGCCGTTGCTAAAAAATCTCATGGCTTCTCTTTTATATATAATAATAATACATGCAATATTGTTGCCTTGTGGGTTGTCATTATTTTTTTTCTTTACCAATGATCCATGTGGTATCATCTCATTAGTTATTTTTTTCTATTCTCCTTTTGTGTAGGCTTCTTGGTCTGTTGCGATTGGGTCTGATGCTTCTGCGAGCAAAGCTAATGGGTTTAAGGTGTGGTTTTAGTCTCTTTCTTCTTGGACTTTGCTCTATACAAGCAAATAAGCAATCATCTCATCATTTCATTTTTATTTTTAAATTCATCCGCTAGATGATTAGATTTTAGCTCCAACATACTTTTTTGTTCTCCTAGATATTCTCTCAGAACTAACTGACCAATTTGGGTATCCAGGATGGTACAGGTCAGGTTTTTTTTACCAGTATGTACCGGCCAGAATTTTAATACTTTTGTATCATCGATGGCACCGCAGCTCCAGGCACATTGATTACAATCATTTCTGAAAAGATTAGTGCAGTCTGTGTCATTTTCCTTGAACTAACAATGTTGGCTTATCTACCAGGGACATAACAGTATCAGCTTTAACAACAAATCATGGATCTCGACCCCTGTTGGTTTAAAGGCAAAAAACATACAACTTAAATACCAATTAAAGGTACAATGCTCATCATTGCAACAAGCCAGTAAGAGTAAAGTTTCAGTTATGCCTCTTGAGTTAGAAAATGCAAAGGAGCCTCCACTCCACCTGTACAAGGCGAAGGGGCCCTACACTGGCACAATTATCAAGGTTGAAAGGCTTGTGGGTCCAAAAGCACCTGGCGAGACATGCCATATTGTAATTGATCATGGTGGTAATGTCCCTTATTGGGAAGGACAGAGTTATGGCATCATTCCACCGGTATCCTTCTCATTTGAAAAATTCTATTATATTTGCCTAAGAAAGAAGGGGAGCCTTGGCACAGCGGAAAAGCTGTTGCCTTGTGACCAAGAGGTCATGGGTTCGAGTCGTAGAAACAGCCTCTTGCGGAAATACAGGGAAAGGCTGCGTACAAAGACCCCCAAGTGGTCTGACCCTTCCCTGAAATTGGAGTGTCTTGTACTACTCCGATATGTTGTTGTTTAGGCGACAGGAATAATGTCTTGTATCATAAGTATAAGAGGACAAGTTTTTACATCCTCAATGCTAGCATGCTTGTGTGTATATGTAAATAACAAACACCATACCACCTGTTATACATTGCCCGTTGTTTGGTACTACTTTTTTCTACTTTAGTTCCGTTTATATTTTGGGGCCACCTGATAACAATTACCATAAAAAAAGGGTTCTTGATATCTGTTGGATATGAGAACTGTCCACTTATTTATAAAAATGGTATATTAAGAAGGTAGTAGAATGGTCATGAAACTACATGCAAAATAATAGTGTATACAAGAATCATATATGAAAATGACTTTACTTTTTGTTTTGTTAAGGGCGAGAATCCTAAGAAGCCAGGGACACCAAACAATGTAAGGCTCTACTCAATTGCTTCCACTAGGTATGGTGACCATTTTGATGGCAAGACAGCGACCTTTTGTGTGCGCCGTGCTGTCTACTATGACCCTGAGACGGGAAAGGAGGACCCCTCCAAGAAGGGCATATGCAGTAATTTTCTCTGCGACTCCAGGCCTGGTGACAAGGTTCAGATAGCAGGTACTTGCGCATTTTGCTTGTTTCTTCATTTGGGCCTATGAGAGGCAAAGGATGCCTATCCAAGATTAGCACTGTTTTTTGCTATTAATAATGTTTTTTACCTCTCTTAATTGTGTCTATCTGATAAATACTTGATGTTTAAATATCGTATATGGGCAGAAATTATCTCTGAATTTAAATAAGCATAACTGGAACTAGTTACCATTGTAGAACTTTTTTTTTCAATGTATTAACATGAGTAGTGCTTGCTAAAATTCAAACACTTGCTCTAGAAAGGACTTCTATTCTGCCCATCTCAGACAGTTCTCTCTGTCTCTCTCTAACTTGCTTGCCATCTTCATCTCCAATTTTCCCTCTTTATCTCTCTTTTTATCTCATATCTCCCTCTAATGTTGTAACTTCTTTGTTATATATACAGGACCATCAGGAAAAATAATGCTTCTACCAGAGGATCCAAATACTACTCACATCATGATAGCAACTGGTACTGGTGTAGCCCCATTTCGTGGGTACCTGCGCCGCATGTTCATGGAGGATGTACCGACATACCGTTTTGGTGGCCTTGCATGGCTCTTCCTCGGTGTTGCCAACTCTGACAGTCTCCTTTATGACGATGAGTTCACCAACTACCTAAGTAGCTATCCTGACAATTTCAGGTGAACTACAGTAATCTTGTTACTATCTCAAAAAAGATAACAGTAATGTTTTAAAGAATGGAACAATAATGAGTTCCTGATAGATCCCTTTAAAATCCAAAATATCCTCTACACTCCTGGATGCTCGAGAAATCAGACACCCCCTCTGCTAATGTAAAGAATTATCTTTTACAGCATTTCTATCAACCAAACTATCTTTGTTATGGAAGAATGAGGAATAGTTTGCACTTCTTTGAAGGAAAAAAAAGAGCACAGTTATAGGAGAGTGTTTTGAAACCCTTGTCTGTTGGGGACTGCATGGTGTTCTTTAGCAGGTGTACATGAGATATTTTCCTTTGTTTAGTGGAATGTGAAATTTCATGTTGCCCTTTTTGTGTTGACATTCAAAACTTGTCCTCCATAAGATGATGGTTGAGTGAATGTGTGATATTCATATTTTTTTATGGATTTTTGGAGGACCGATGTGTTACCTTCATCTTTAGGAGACCACAAGCATGAATTATTTACTTTTTGGTACTCTTATCCATCCATTGGCTATTGGCTGTTTCTTTTTATTGCTTCTTCTGAAGAGAAGATCTGCGAGTTCATTGCTTAAACTCTGTGGGTTAATTGTAGGTATGACAAGGCATTAAGCCGGGAGCAGAAGAATAAGAGTGGTGGTAAGATGTATGTCCAGGACAAGATAGAAGAGTACAGTGATAAGATATTCAAGCTGCTGGATGATGGAGCACATATTTACTTCTGTGGGTTGAAAGGTATGATGCCTGGCATCCAGGCAACACTGAAGCGGGTTGCTGAGGAACGCGGCGATAACTGGGATGAGAAGCTGTCCCAGCTAAAAAAGAACAAACAATGGCATGTTGAGGTGTATTGAAGACTTGAAATTATAACAGTTATTTAAACTTCTATTTTTTTGTGGATGGGGATATGCGGATGCCGGATGGGGATGAGGTATGAAGGGATGTTATTGTTTGAATTGTGCTCTCTGAGTTGGCATGACTTTTGTTTGCTCCCTTTACCCTTACGTAATTTTGGTAATAATAATGAAACTCAACTTTCGTTGTTCTGTGGTGTTGTATGTTCCTAGAATTACTGCATTGGTACCAGATTCTCAATTTATGATTGGTGATTAGTAGTTCATCTAACATATAGAGCATTCTAATTTTCTATTTAGATTGGAAATGTCTTTGAAAGTTTACATATAAGAAATGTTAACGCTAGGAGAGTAGGAGACTCGAGGTGGATCGGGGAGATTATAATAAAATACAATAGACACCTAAAATAAAAAAAATAAAAAAAGATACAATATAGTTATATTATTTTTTTAATTAATTCGTTTATTGTTTCTTGTCTTCTTTAGGAAACGTTTTCTTTTTGTCGTTCGAGGTATACACAATTGTGTCGTCAACTGCCAACTTATGACGCTACACGTGAACTATCTATATACAAATATTAAGAAAAATATTTTTTTGAAATGGATAATTTAAATCGTTGAAAATGTTGTGCTTTTATGGTATTTATGCAAGCACATGAATTTACGATCATATTTGAAATTTTAAATTGCAAATGAATGATACAACCGTTGAAAATATCTTTCATACTATTACTTGGAATCAAAATTTTAATTTTTTGGAATTTAAATCTACTTGAAACCAATTTTTTTTTTACATACCTCTAATTTAATTAATTTTCTATACATCCCATAAAATAGTAAATAAAATTCAAAAAAATAAATTTTGATTCTTAAGTAGATTTTAGAATGGATAATATTTTCAATGATTCGGATCGAACTTTTGCATTTTGAGACTCGAGATATGATCGTAAGCACAATAGAGCTATGTGCTTACTTAAATATCATAGTCTAATTCATAAACAATGTTCACATAATTAAAGTTCATATTTTACTTGTAAACTAAGCATTTCTGGCACGAGACTATTTTGTTGATGGACGAGTAACCAAATTGTCCCAAAATACATTAGCAGATCTCTTTCTTTTGTAAAATAGATTCTCAAGGGAAAAAAAATCATTACTCGGGAAACTTTAGAAAATATTTAAATTGGGAGGTTTTGAATGCATCTTTACTAAACACAAAAAGGAAAAAAAATGTAAGATATGATAAATCATAACTTCAATTATTCAGTTTATTATTGATGAGGAGGAATTAAATAACAACAACTTTGGTGACATCAACTATAATAACAATCATTTTTTTATTTTTAAAGTTCAAGTTGTTGATCCAAACTGTTGAATATGATCTCCACAATAAAATACACTTGCAGATCAAATTTTACATTTTTAAATTTGTTTCATTATTTATTAAGACGGAAGCAAAAATATGTCAAAGTTACAATTACATAAATCGTTGAATTTTACATCCATCTTAATAAATAGTAAACAATTTAAAAAAAATGTAAAATTTGATCTGTAAGAGTATTTTATTATGAAAATCATGTTTAACGATTCGGATCAATAATTTGAACTTTAAAAATACAAAAATTATTACTATCATAATTAATGTCATCAAAATTGTTGTCGTCTAATTCCTTCACAGATATGCTCTTAGAACGCCAACAGCTTACAAGCAGATGAAAAAGTTGGACCCCATCATCAAGTACTCTTTGAAAAATATTGGATTCACATTTATTAGCTTAGTAATGAATAGCATACATCATTTGAGAATTAAATTTAACAGAATGAGTTCATAATATAAAAAGCCAAGTGCGGCATTAAATGCTTCAGAGCTGGAATATAAATCTGATATGAAAAATGTTTTGCGGATCCCAACTTCGATACCGTCATCGATACCAACTGAACACGTCCAGTTGAGTTTCGCCAAAAATTTGTTTTACTTATGATGCATATTGTTTTCGTTATTATGCATGTTGTTTTCGTTATTGTGCATCTAATAACATGCATAACAGTCAAATATTTATGATTTATATGCTAAGTTAATTATGTTTTCTTGTTATACTTATGATTTATTATGAAAATTTATTTTACTTATGATGCATATTGTTTTCGTTATTATGCATTTTGTTTTTGTTATTGTGCATCTAAAAACATGAATAACAGTCAAATACTTATGATTTATATGCTAAGTTCATTATGTTTTTGTTATTATGCATGATGTTTTTGTTATTATGCATGTTATTTGTATTATTTTGTATGTTATTTACTTGCATAATAACAAAAAACAACATGCACAATAACAAAAACAACATGCATAATAACTAGAATAATTTTTCAAAATAAATGCAACTGGATTCGTCCAGTTCGCATCGATGAGCGTAGCGATCCGTGTCGGTGATCGTAGCGACATTCGTTTTCAGTGGAGCGTCCGATCAATTATATGCATATAACAAAAATAATATGCATAATACAAAAAACAATCATAAAAAAAATAACATGCAAACTGAATTTAACTAGACCTGTTCTGTTGGTATCGATGATGGTATCAATGAAAATATCGATATATCTGCTCCCATGTGATATTTTCCCCTATTTTCCCTTGGCCTCGCCAAATTTCAATATCAATCAATTTCTTGACCTACTCAAGATCCCCTAGTTAGGAATAAAATATCTTATGTGCACATGCAATAGGCATTTTTTTTTAAGATATAATTAAATACGGTTAGGTTCTTAGGTTTTATATGGGGATTAAAAAAAATTGGGGCGGGTCTACCCGCTCGTGGACCTGCCCGTGCCCGACTCGTGCTCGTGCCCGGATCCGCGGATCTATCACGGGTCAGGTTGGCCCCAAATCCTCCAAATCCGTCTAAATCCGTGCCCGTGTAGACCCGTGCCCGACCCGTGTCCGACCCGTCTCAAGATCCGCCCGTGCCCGACCCGTGGACCCGTGGATCCGACCCGTAGATCCGTGCAAAAATTCAAAAAAATTCAAAAAAATACAAAAAAATAAAAACAAATCAGAAAAATTCGAAAATATATATATATATTAAAATAATGTGCAGTTTTATATTCAAAAATTCGAAAAAAATTCAAAAAAATAAAAAAAATTCAAAAAAAATTCAAAAAAATCAAAAATTTGGACGGATCCGTGCCCGACCCGCCCGGATTTATCACGAATCGGGTTGGGGGTTTTGGGTTCGGACCCGTGCATACCCGCCCCGTTGTACCCGTGGATCCGTGGATCCGGACGGATCGGATCCACGAGTACCCGACCCGCCCCGTTTTGAGAACCCTAGGTGTATATAAGAATTAAAAATGAAGAATTAAGACGGACTCTACAAATAAACTTTAATATCACCTTTCCTTTTTCAACGATAATATTTACACTGTGTAGTATGATTTGATTGCCTTAGAATTTCGTTCAAATTTTGTTCACTATGCAATTGATCTTTTTTTCTTTTTTTGTTAAAATTTAAACCATACATGATTTAAACCATACATGATTTAGAAAACATAAATAAAAATCAACTGTGGTGAAAAAATTATAACAGTCTCCTATTTTTATTAGGATATTTTATATAGTACAATTTAAGAGTTTTGATGAGTTGCAGGTTTATACATGTGTAATTAAGCATTGCAAATGCTTCATGTAGCATGTGCAAGTCAAGAGGAGCATGTTGACATCAAGAGCAAGAAAAACAAAGCATCACAAAGGTTTGCATTACAATAACGCATGAGAACCTGTCACAACGGATTTTCAACCCGTCACAACGAATCAAGAAGACATTGTAACGGGTCCCCAAGGAGAGAAGTTCAAAAGTAAGTGCAGAAGAACGTTTTGTCAGAGGCTCGCATTATAGTAATGCAAGCAAACTCGTCACAACATATTGCCAACCCATCATAACGGGTTCCTTACCCGTCACAACGGGATTGAAAAAATTAGGTCCAGATGTCGGTCAGAGATGCAGACAAGGGCAATTCTGAAAAGGTGCGAATCTGTTACAACAAATTCCATAATGGGTTGGACAGTAACGGAAGCGGCCCTGATCAAGATTTCAAGAGTCCAAAAAGTTCTATGCCTTTATAAACTTGGCACCTACATTCCAGCAGAAAAACGAAAGCATCCCCAAAGTTTACAACCACTCAAAGAGCACCAAAAATAGCACTAAAGCCTTCTCTTTCCAGCATCCAAGCAGAGAGAGTGTTTAGGATAGCTAATTCTTTAATTTTCGATTCGTGATTACTCTTAGTTGTTTTTGTTTGGTGAACTAAATTGCGTTGTCAAGTAGTTCATCCTTATCTTGGGTTGTGTTGTCAACCAAGATTGTATCTTTGTAGAGCGGTGTAGCCTCTTGCAAATGTTTGAAACCTTTATGATAGGATCTCTTGTTGTAAAACATTTGATTTTGTGTATTCAGTCCCGAAAGGTATTTTGGATTCGAGGGTTCCGTGGAGTAGGCCTAATTCGTTTGATAGGTCGAACCACGTTATATCGCATGTTCTCTTGCTTTCTTGCTCTTACTCTCTCTTTTACTCTCTTTGCATTTTTGCTTGAATAGTTCAATTGAACCATTACTTGATTGCTTGACTTAGATAGGTGATTAAGATTCTAAAGTAGTATTCGAAATTGTTAAACGCTTCCACAATCATTTTAGGCCTTTAACCCCATGTTCGAAATAACATGGAGGTCCTTTATTGTACAAAAAAGAGAAAAATGAATAGAAAGAGATGGTTATCATGAAGTAATTATGCTAAAATAATGAGACTAATAGAGAAATTTGGTACATGAAGCACATTTGTAAGGTGTATGGAGTGATTACAGAGTGTGAATGAACTTGAACCAATTTGAGAGATGGAGAAGCCAATACCATTTCCTATTTGGAGCTTGTCGGGTCCAATGTAGGCAAAGAGTGAGGAGAGATTGTTTAAATCACTAGTGATATGGTTATTAGCATCCGAGTTAATAACCCAATTGGTTGGATCATTATTTGAAGGAATAGATAGGATAAGGTATGCCTTGAATCTTGGATTTGGCTTCCATTCATTGTTCTTATCATACCTCTTATAGCATAATTTGGCACTATGACCAATTCTAGCTCAAATTTGACAGATGGGTCGAGATTCAGACACACTGTTTGGTGTAACTGTGCCTATAAAATTATTAGGTGTTGTATGATTTGGATAAAACCCACCTTGCATCTTTTTATTATTACTCCCTCCAGTGGTATGATAAGTTCAAACTACATATATTTCAACATAGAGTATTGTATAATTTAAATCAAGTTTCTTTTAATTTAGGTTTAATTAGGTCTAATTAGTGTAAAAGTTCAAGTTTGTGCTTTATAATCTGACGCTAAAAGGACGTAATCGGACGCTTTGGAGCAAACCGAGACGATGAACAGAGCATATTAGAGTCCTGCCAAGTCTTTTTCGATCACAACTCACACCTATGCGGCTGCAACTCACGATCAAGCAGGCAGACAGAGAAGTGCAGGATTCAGCTCAAAGCACTTGTGGTCGCAACAACCCAACTTTGCGATCACAACTGAAAATTTGCTTTCAGATCGAGATCTGGAAATTTCAACGCAAGTCAATTACAGCCAAAAGACCCCATCTTTGCGGCCGCAACTCAAGGGAGCAAATTTCAGCCGAGAATTTCCTAGATCCATCCAAGTCAATTGCGGCCGCAAATCCTGACTCTTGCTGCCGCAAGACAGTTCCCCAGAATACAGATTGAGGCAGTTCCTAAGCAGTTCAAGTCACTTGCGGTCGCAATAGGCGAGTCTTGCGATCGCAAAATGTCTTCCCAAGATCGTTTCCCTCCAAATTAGAGTTCTATTTTTAGGAATTAGCTCTAGTAGAAATACATGTTTATTTTTAGGGTTTGTATCACAGTTTTTAGGCAGAATTCCAGAGCTTTGCAAGGAGGCAATAGGTAGGAAAGAAGAAGGAAGGAGATAGCATTTTCGACCAGGTGTATTTTCTTTATTCCTAATTTCTTACTTAGTTATTTTCATGGGTGCTTTAGGCATGTCCGACTGAAGCTTTTCTAGGGTTTACTAGAGTTGTAACTTGAAACTATCTAGTGTATTTTAGTTGGTATTTATTTTTCACCTTGTTATTTGTTATTTTGATCTATTATTTTGCTTTAATTGTTTGTGATGACTTAACTGAAATCACTTATTTACCTTAGGATTTAGTATTTGCAATTAAGAAAACGAATATTGAATCTTGACCGAAAGAATAATGTATTTAATAGGCTAAGTACTGAGAAGTGACACACGTCTTATACGGGCTTTACTTGATTGTTCTAAAATATTATACCAAGTACAGAAAGGTGAAGTATGGTTTGTAGAATAAATTGAGACAGTAGAGTACTTGATGAGTTTGAATTAGTATAACTAAGTACCGGGAGGTGACGTATATGCTAGTTTGAATATTGGTATTAAAACATATATATCCCTTAGTACCTACATCCAATAAACTATGCCTTCATAGTACAAAAACAAATCCAATTAACAATTTAAACATATTAGTAGTGGATAGTGAATTCTAGGAGCCATAATTCCTCTTACTTGATAAAACTGAGTTTTCTTTAAGAACTTGTGATAATTTTAGTTTAAACCACAAACCAAACAATAACAACTTTAAATTTGAAACCTTTCGTTTACTTAGATTTAAACTACGAAAATCTGAACCTAAGTCCAATTTGTCCATGCGAATTCGACACCTAAGTACCAATGGTTGTTGTATCCTTGCAACATAAAACAGAACTTGGGGAAATTATTTCTTAGTGCGTAAAAATTCTATCGTGATAACAGATCAGGTCTGAGTAAATGGGTTTGAATTTCCTCCTTTTTGGTTGTGATTACCTCCCCTACCCATGTAAAATGCAGTAGATTGTGAAGGTGTTTGATTCTTGAGCAAGGCTTCATGACTGAGAACTAAACCTCTCAGATCGGAGAAGGAGAAGTTGCCATGGCACCTTGTGATGGATAAAGCAGCCACAATGGAATTATACTCGATACCTAGACCATTTATTGTGGCAGTGACTATATCTTCGTCAGGTAGGGGATCACCAATAAAAGTGAGTTCATCAGCTACTCGTTTGAGATGAAGAAGAAACTCGGAGCAAGATGACTCTCCTTTTGTTGTTGTTTATATCTGCCTCTTCAGACTATGTAGTCTTGCAAGAAAGGTGAAGGCATAGACGTCTTCCAAAGTTTTTTAGAAGTCTTTCAAGGTGGTACATGAGATCACCTGAGCTAGGAGACTTTCTGTCAATGAGGATCTGAGTCAGTCAAGAAGCAATTGATCATGTTGATGCCAAGGAAGAAAACTCGGGTTTATTTCAATATGTTTGGTGGCAGTGACTATTGTCATTTTGGGAGGGGAAGCTCAAGAAATTTGGAGAGGTTGTGACCATGAAGAAGAGGAATAATTTGGGACTTCCATGTCAAGAAGTTTGTTTCATTCAATTTGAGAGCTATGGACATATTAATGGAGATGATCGACTCCACAAGAGTAGGATGAATGTTTTGATTTGAATCAACAAAGGAAGGGGATTAATTGAAGTTAGTATTTGTATTTGGCGTTGTTGCCGTGGTGGATCTTGATGAAGCAAGATTGCCTTTCGGCTCTGATATCATAAAGAATAATATGGAGATATGATTTGAGAAAAGGTACCTATTGTAATAAATTCAATTATGTTCAATTATGCTCAATTATGTTCACTAATGTTTAATTATGTTGAATTATTTGATAAAAGATATCTATTATGTCCATCTCAAAAGGACTAGGACAATTTGGCTGCTTTGATGCCTTGTTGAAAGTATTTTATGGTGCCACTATGAAACTAAGTGTCACAAAGTATCTAACCTTGAATCTGTTTTTCATGAGTTCTCTGAAGTATACCTGACTATAAAGAGTATGTAGACTTCTCCTTTTCCTTTTGTTGTCAAGATGGACAGAGAGATGTTTACTAAGTGGGACAAGTATTGGTAATTCACTACTTGGCATTGTTTGTGCTATGAATCCTAGATGCAAATAGGCAGTAGTTGAGTACTACTATCAAATGATGAACCCTAATGACTGTCAGAGATTTATTGAAAACCTCAAAACTTGTCTTGATGCATTGTTCAAAGAGTACTTGGAGGCACACGCCAAATCAATACAGTGACAGTTCATCAAAATGTGGCAGCAGGTTATTCAATTCCATTTTTTTCAATTAACTTTTAATTAAAAAGTTATGAGTACTTTTTTCTTTTACTAACATTAGTTTCTTTATTATGCCATCTAGTAGTGCATCTGGTGATATCAGTGAGATAAGAGCTAGTTTGAAAGACCACCTGAAGGGCAAGAAAAGTGTTAAATTAGAGAAGAGATCAGAACTTGAGGAATATCTCACCAAGTCACTAGATGATGCAAGTCTGAATGAAGACTTTGACATCCTTTCATGGTGGAAATTGAAAGGATATCGATATTGACACTGATAACCAGAGACATTCTAGTTGTACCGATATCGACACTGGCTTTAGAGTCAGCCTTAAGCACTGTTGGCAGAACTATGTCACCAGTCAGAAACTCTCACAATGATGAGATCCTTGAAGATCTCATTTGTGCTCAAGACTGGTTGAAATGTGGAAATATTGGTAATACACACTTCACTTATAAGTTCAATTATTATTTTATCCTAATAGTTGATTATTAACTAATCTTGTTTTGTTATTTGCAGAGGCTGGTGGATAAGTAGGTGATCCATTGTGGTCCAGTAATGAAATTGGGATTCTATATGTTGAATTGAGCATGATACTACACTTGGACACTGGTAATTATATTTTTAGCTTGTTGGCTTTTTGTTGATCATGTCAACTTGTTGCTTGTTGTCAGTAAGGGTTGTATGATGTAGGGGTAATTCAAGATGAAGCCTGGAGTACTAAATTGATTTTTGGCTCCTTAGTTCTCAAGCCATTATCTTTTGTGATGATAGGGGTTTTTTATTTTTATTTATAGCCTTAAGCTGAGATTGATATGATCAGAGAAGTACTCTGAGATCTAGGTTGAGTCTGAGATCAAAATAGAACTCTTGGGTTTAAATCTTATTAGGCAGTTCATGTTATTTTGAGCTTTGAAGGCTTATTCTGTGTACTTGTGTTGTTATTTTGAGCTTTGAGAGTTGCAGAGGCTTAATTCATGTTATGTTGTCAGTTAGGATTGTGTACTTGTGTTGTAATTTCCTAATCAAAGCTTCAACATGTATTATGTATGCGTATATGTATGTTTGTTTGAATTTATCAGGTTTTGAATTCAGCAGTTCAAAAAAAAAATTAACGTTTGAAACATTTATGTCGTTAATAAAAACGAAACGATCAACGACTGAAAATGTGTTATTGTTTAAAAAACGAAACGATCAACGACATTGATTGTTGTATTGTTATTTAAACGATACAGTTAACGACAGTATCCAGCCGTCATCTAAAATAGTATTTATTTTCGTTCATGTCCCCTCTGCAAAGAGTTCGATACGACTGAACTCAATTTTGGCCATTGATTAAAAAATAGTATTAATTTTGGTCGTTGATTTGTTTGTAGAGATTAAATGTGACGAGTTATTTTGTGTAGAGTTTTATGAGATTTCTGCAATTGAAAACATAATTATTATATATTATTTGTCGTATAGTTCTATTCATATTAATTGTGTGTCTTTATTATTATATTTAATGTATTATTAATTATGTTATTTTATTATTGTATGAATATAAAAAATTACTCATTAAATGTATGAATATCAAGATGTATATATTTTCATACTATATACGTATAAAATATTTCTATTATATATACATGTATAGATACATCATATACTATAATAAATATTATGTGTATATTTTCATATTATCTACATATAAAATATTTCATATTATATGTACTTTTTATACCACAATTAATTTAATATTGTAAAATATTTATGTAAATCATATTATGTATTTTAACATTATATACTATAAATCATATTATATGTTTATTTTATATCACATGCATATAACTCATATATTTTCATAAAATAATTCATAAAATTTTATATATATAAAATAATATAAAAATAATTTCAAAAATTTATGGATACATTATTAATTCTAATTAGATTCCAATTAGATTGAGCAAGCTCAAATTTCTATTCTTATAAACGTAAACGTTTGACAGCTCTAAATGGAAATGCTTGCGCATTTTGCTGTCAATTACTCTTTCGTGCTCTCTCCAGCCTCGATCGTGCTCTCTCGAGTCTCGAGTCTTGATTGAAGTATCGAACTACCGTCCTTATTTTACTCTGAATCCATCTATCTCTATCTCTATCTCTCTTCCTGCGACGACTTTGTCTAAAGCGCTATATTTATTTGTGTTAAAAACCCATAGTAGTCTCAGAAAAAAAACTTGTCTTATGTATCACGGTTATTGTTGTGAAATCAATTTTCATGTGCTAGAACCCAACAAGCCCCTGAGAAATAGCGTGAAAGTTAAAAAGATCCCACCTTTTTCGTTTTTTTCGAGGAAGATACAGAGATAAAAGAAGAACACAACAGGGGTTTCAATGTTTACATTTCAGTGTTCGTAAAGGACCTTACCAACTGCCGACTTCATCTTTTCTTCCTCCATGGAGCGGATCCAATCCGTAAGGCTCGATTTTCATTCTTTTCTGAATTTTGTTTTCTTTTCTCTCTCTCTTTTGTGTCAGTTATGGAGCGATACTATTGATGTGAGTTATGATTTTGTCGGGTTAGTTGAGCGGTTCCATCTTTACGACAGCAAGTCAGTTACGAATTTAGCTGTCATTTTTTTAGGTTTCTGTCTTGGGTTTGTAAATCAGAATTGAATCCAGAGAAAGCTTCAAAGTATGCTTACTTTCAATTCTAGATGATATTTATGCTAGCTGTTTTTATAAACACCTGAAAGATTGTTTTTGGAAGTACAACACCTAAAAATCTAAAGTAATTTTGCTAAAAGGAAACCAACAGCATGAAACCAGAATCCTGAGAAGTCATACCCAAAAAAAACGGATTATAAACAAAAAGGTGAGTTTCTGGCACTGCAAACTTGTGGCATTGGAACCATCCTCGTGTTATAATGGGTTTTGCAAATATAAATTAGAGCTCTAGTTTTATCAATTCTTCACTGCTAAAAAGTAAAAAGTATGTCCCTGACAGATTGTCCTGGTAATCAACATCACTAGTAACTGACAAAATATATCAATTGTATATCAGTTCTCCCACAGCAATTAAACACCAAAAATTACATTTTTAACCAGCATGACTGGTAGTCCTAGTATTCAAAATTTTGCACCATGTGCAATTGATGATTTGGTCAAACTGATACTGGTAGCTGTGTTAAAAAAAAAAAGATACTGGTAGCATTGTTCTCAAACTGTTAGACAAAAAAAAGGCACAAAATTGTGTCAAACCAGCACTTTGTACCTGTGTGATGTGTGCATACAATCTCATGTGTTACCTAGCAAGAGGGTACCTAAATTGTTCTTAATGAGGTTCTTTGCGTGTTTTTGTTCAATTATTTCCAAATTTCACTTCTTTAATTTTCAAATGACTTCAGGCTCCGGACAAAAGTGGCAGTCTTTCAATTGATAAACATTCGACTATCCCGTATACCAATTCAACATACCAAGATAACATTTCAAACAATGGATTGGATCTATTTCAAAAGTTTGATCTTGATGAAGATTCATACTGGCAAGGGCTGACTGATGGTTTGCAAAGAACCTTGGTAGGTTCAAGCAAGAGGAACATGCCAATTTCCAACCCAAGTTCTGACAGAAGTCCAGAAAAATTGATTGACAATTTGGTGGAGCTATTTTCTGATACAGAAGATTATTTGGACTCCCTACAATCCACTGTTCAAAATCATATCCAAAATTTGAAACAAGAAATGATAACCCAAAATTCCGAAAATACTAGCAAATTTGATCAACAATTGAATGAAGTAGAGAGATCACTCCAATCAGGATTAGGGAAGGTTCGTGATATGCTCGAATCAATAAGTTCATCTGTGTATGATCTTAATTTGGTACAACAATTTCAAGGAGAAATCATTAATTTGACAACCAGAGATTGTTTCAGAGTGGTTAAAGATGACTTTGAGGCTCGGTGGTGCAAGCAGAGGAGTGTGATTAAGGCCTTAAACTTGCATTGGAAAGAGAAAGTACAGGAACTTGACTTTATGCAAAAGGAATTGCATGAATTATCAAAGACTCTATTGAGCTCAGAAAGTAATAATAAAATTGATAACCCAGAGGATAGAATCATCTCAAAATTCAAAGATAATGTTAGAGTAGGCACGATAGAGGATTTCATAAGTTCTCAAAAAGAAGAAAATGGTGATGTTATTGATGATAATTTTCAAAAGAGCTTGGTTAGGCCTGAAAACCGAGATTTTTCACATGTTAAATTTTTGACAAAGGAGGACATTATAAATTATTTTAGAACAGAGATGATTAATATGAGACGGCAGCATGACCTGCTTTTGCAGAAGAAGACTGAAGAACTTTTTAGGTACAAAAGGGAGATACCTAAGGGTTTGTTGTTTGTCAGAAAAGACAAGGAGTTTGAGTCTTTGAGGAAAAGAATAACAGATGTAATATCAAAGTTGGATGAAATTCGATCGAAGAAAATAGAGGTATTTGTGGTTAGCACTGATCATGATGAGATTAGTAGGTTGAAGAGTAAGGCCGATTCTTTATATTATGAAAATCAACATCTAAAGACGGTAAATTTGGAAACAAATAAGGAGGTAAAGAAATTATTATACGAGCTATCCAATAAGAATGTAAAAATTGAAAAAATTCGGGGTGAATGTGAAGAATTGGAGGTGGAGGGAAGGATAAGAGATGAGATGTATAATACCATACTTAGAAAGGTAGTTGATGAATGCAGCAAAAACATGGAGAACATGAATGAGCAGTTCAGGGCCATTTTGGTGAGTTGTCAGAAAGAGAGGTCTTCTCTTGAGACAAGAGTTTTAGAGAAGGAAAAACAATTGCTTTTGGCAAATGAGGAGAACAAAAAACTGCAGGAGGGCATGAACGAAAAGTGCACCAGCATATTGGCAAATTGTCAAACTGAGATATCCTCTCTTGAAGCAATGGTTGTAGAGAAGGAGAAGCAGTTGGCTTTGGCAAATGAAAAGAACAAAAAATTAGTGGAGGCTATGGATGAAAAGTGCAGGAGCATTTTGGAAAATTGCTGGAAAGAGAGATCTTCCCTTGAGGCAACCATCTTAGAAAAGGAGAAAGCTTTGATATCAGCAAATGAAGAGAACAAAATATTAAAGAGGGCTGTTCACGGTCTCTTAACATCCACGGAGGAAGTCCAAAATCTGGTAGAGAGTAATTCTGAAAATAAATGGGATACATGTGAAAATGATTCACTTGGGTCAGATAATAATCTGGGATGCATTATTATGTCGATGCTAGATTTGTCAAAGAAATTTTCAGAAACTGAAGTCAAATTATCGAAAAACATTTACAAATCAGAGCACAGGTAAACTTTTGCTGCACAATGTTTTTGATATGTGTATTCCAAATTTGAATAAAGTAATAGATTTGCCAAGTTAAACCCTGCATTTTACTCTTTTGCGGAAACGCCCATCTGTTTTTTGTTGATTAAAGTAGTAAGTGTTTTTAATTAACTCAACGCAGTTGCTTAATTGCACCTGCGGATAAGAACTAGGTAATGCAATAGTAAATCCTTTGCTTCCTTATTCTTGCTGAAACTTTTAATGGAATAACGATTTCTTCAACATTAGTTTCAAAGTATGTCTTTGCAACCTTTCCGTCTAAATTTTTTCTGTTAGTTGATATTAAAAGAGTTGGGTGGTCAGTGGAAAATGCTGGTGTATGATTGTCATAGACCTTAATCACTAGTAAGGGAAAAAAAGTTGAATATTATGTTTAACTTGTGTAGATTAGAAGGTCTAAGCAAGGAATGCAAACCGTTAGCTCAACAGGCTGCCTCAATGAGAAAAAATGGTATATTGAATCAAGAAATCCTTAATATCACCCGTACCGAACTTCATAATGCCGAAAATGAGGTACTCGTTTTTTTTCTAAAAAAAGTGATCTGGTATTCTAGTCTATATACGTGAAATTCTATTTTAGTTGCTTCTTTGTGTTAACTCTTGGTTTGGCAAATTATTCACCCTCCTAAATAATTCATCCCAAACACAACCTAATTAAGGCTACGCAATTAGTTGATGGGTTGGATCCTTTTAGAATTCCTGTGTTAGCACATCAGGTCAGGCCAGATCAAACCTAGATATGCTTAGATTTATTAAATAGAATACAAAGAGTGAACTCCTACTAGTCAACCTATAGTCTCATTAGATGATTCACCGGTACTGGCGCTATCTGGCTAAAGGATTACATGAGAAAATGTTGAAAAATCAAATAAATAAGTTTGGTCTTTTGTTTTAGGTTACTGTTTTGGAAAAGGAGGTGGATGCTCTGTCGATGCTTCTTCAGAAGATATACATCACAATCAGTCGTTACTCCCCTGTACTACAATACCATCCAGAGGTATGCATGTTTGAAAACTTTTGGTACTGATACTTGTATCGGTATGGAACATTGGTACAAACAGTACTATGTCATGTTCAGGCATTGATTCATTTTTGTACGATTTGTTTCTTTTTTTGTATTAAAGTTGGCACTAGGTAGATGATTTTTCACCTATTTGTCCCCTACTGAGAAGGTATGGTATAGTTACCTCAAATGAAACACCAAGCAAGTGAAAAAAGGTTCGAAGAAGTAGACTTGACTGCTTGATATTGGTCAAAGTGAAAAAAGGTTCGAAGAAGTAGACTTGACTGCTTGATATTGGTCAAACCGGCAGTCAGTTGCTAGTATGTTTCTTTGATAATTGATGGGTATACAAGAGAAATAATTATCATGTCTATGCATGGATGTAGTTGTTAGGTGCTTTCATGAAGACATGCAACCTCGTCACAAGTTTAAGAAGTAACCGAAATGCAGATGTAAATGGATTCAGAGGACACTAAAATGACTAGGTTGAGCTCCTATTTTTCTGTCTCCCTACTTACCTAAACGGGTAGGATAATACCAGAGAAAGACTGAAAGAGTTATGCTGTTATTCTTGTAGTTGATGTTTTACATATTTGTATTCTTGTAGATAGTTGTAGTCTTGCTAGTATGTTTCTTTGATAATTGATGGGTATACAAGAGAAATAATTATCATGTCTATGCATGGATGTAGTTGTTAGGTGCTTTCATGAAGACATGCAACCTCGTCACAAGTTTAAGAAGTAACCGAAATGCAGATGTAAATGGATTCAGAGGACACTAAAATGACTAGGTTGAGCTCCTATTTTTCTGTCTCCCTACTTACCTAAACGGGTAGGATAATACCAGAGAAAGACTGAAAGAGTTATGCTGTTATTCTTGTAGTTGATGTTTTACATATTTGTAGTCTTGTAGATAGTGGTAGTTCGTAAATTCAAGCTGAAAGAGGAATAGTAAAGGGGTTCAACTTGTGGGAGCAATAGCAGCATGTATTTGTCCCGGCATGAGAGTTAGCATGCTTTACGGGTTTGTACCTTGAAGGAATATAGATTCTAGTGATGAGATGGTTGCAACCAATATGTGCAAAAGAAAGAACTGCAAATAGTTTGGAATTAAGAGGGTATAGGTTTTGTAAGATTGGAGTTATAGCAATATAGTTTTGGTTTTCATTCTTTCTTTTTAACGGACATATGTTTGTTTTGAGTGTCCTGAAATGCTGTAAATTATAATCAAGTTGAGAATTCCCACTTTGGTATAGCATTAAGAATCAACATTCTTGTTTTCATTTATTTCATTTTCAGAGTTGAAATACACCATGCATTGATGCGGAATTTTGTTTTATTTGACCCTTATTTTAAGGATTACATCCGTGATCCTCATTTCAAAAATTTACATTTATGTCATGTTTTTTTGCGTTTACAGTTTAGACTAAACGCATGCGTTCACGTTGAAAAATAGATAACAAAATGATTAAGTATAGTGCAAAATTTCAAATATGCGTTCACGTCGGAATGTTGCGTCTGAACGCCGCCTTCAGGCAACGTGTGAAAGCTACGTCTAGATGCACGTTCAGACGCTGCGTTTAGACATGAACGCAAATTTCGAAAGTACTTGATATTTTTTGCTTTGTAAACTCGAGTGACATTTATTTCTAAACGTGTGCATTTAAAAACACGTCTGAACGCTAAATGCAGAAAAAGAATTTCATTGATGCATTCATTCTAGAAAGCGGCTCTAGCTTTTCACTAGAAACCCAACTGCCGTAAATAAAATGACAGTCCATTAATAAAAAAAGAAATCTGGTACAGAGTTCCATTATACTTACTGGACCTACAACGAATACTTGGGCTAAGACGAAAGCCTGAACCATTTTGGTACGGCGTATCTTTTTTCATTTAAAACGAATAATTCATGACCCGGATTCTTTGAAACTACTGGTGTCTCGTATCACTATCCGATACGAATTCGCGTGTAATACGCATTCAATACTGGTGTATTCAGTCATAGTACATTACTACTAGAACAAGCTTGCTTTTGTGTTCACTAAGTTTACAAATTATATACATTATTTTATTATATATATTATTTATTATACATGTCGAATTCTAATATTTTATTTTTTATTATTTTTTATAGCCGCACTTGCATCGTATCATATACGATACCCGCACCTCCACCCATGCAACATAGCACGCCTACCTCCGGCGGCACAGCAAAGATTGCAACCAACAAGCTTAAATGAGTTGAGACTTCAAAATATAGCAAGCACAGACATGAGATACTGTACGCACACGAACAAAACAGTGTGTGATCATGAAGCTTTTGACAATTTGGGACGACATGAATAACAAATCTCACTTTGAAGCTTGTGGTTGATTGGAATCGAATCTGGTACTGCGCAGTACTGTGTAGCGCAATATCAGAATCGTTCGATTTTTTATTTGCTTTAAAATTCGTGTTAAAATTTAAAAACTCTTCTGCGTAGTACCAGATTCGATTTGCCTATGAATATAACGAGAAGACTCCCTTCACTTGGGGCACGAACGGTCGTTTTGCTTGCATGTGTCCTGCAGAACCTTAATTTATTTATAATTGTTTTTATGTGTCATTTTCTTTCAAAAAATTAATATCTGTAGAATTAATGCACAAATTCTTCAAGCTTGGGACGCAGTAACAATCCATGAAAGCAACTTGTTACGGATCTTACTAATTTACTACAAAAATATTAACATGCATAATTATTTACCTGAACTAATTAATTTATGGGAGCTGATACAGTGATACGCAATTGATATGCTCGTCCATTTCGTTCTAAAATCCTCTCCATTTTTTACAAACTGTTCTTTCCAGTTAATTTGTAATGCATGTTAATTGTTTTGAGTTACGATTTGTAATACATGTTAATATATAATAGATTTTCATTTTGTATATATACGAATTTGTAATGCATATTAATTTTTTTATGCATATTCATATTTTCCCAGTTGTTATGCATATTAATTTTTTTCAATTGTTATGCATGTTATTACAGCAAACATGCATATTAAATTGACTAACATGTATAAAAGAACAAAATTAAATTTAAGCTGCACAAAAACTAGAAAAACATCCGTAATACCAAAAAGAACTTGCATAATAACAAATATAACATGCATAACAACAAAAATGACATGCATAATAACAACTAAATAAGTATGCATGTGTGTTTCAATTAACACGAATAACAACAGAAAATTAAATTTAAACTACATTACATCACAAAAACTACTATAACAACTAAATAAGTATGCATAGTAAATTAACTAACAAGCATAACAATAGCAAAATGAAATTTAACATGCATAACTAGAATAAGTAAGTATGCATAATAAATCAAATAACAAACATAACAACTAGAATAACATGCACGACACTAGAATAACATGCATAACAACTTATAACAAAAAATAAGTATGCATAGTAAAATCAATCAACATGCATGACAACTAGAATAACATGCCTGACAACCATATTTTGTATGCTGGCGTTTTCAATTAACATGCATAACCAAATTAAGTATTCCTATTAAAATCAATCAACATGCATGACAACTATAATAACATGCCTGACAACCATATTTTGTATGCTGACGTTTTCAATTAATATGCATAACCAAATAAGTATGCATAGTAAATCAACTAACATGCATGACAACTAAAATAACATGCTTGAAAACCATATTTTGTATGCTGACGTTTTCAATTAACATGCATAACAAAATTAGTAAAATCAATCAACATGCATGACAACTAGAATAAAATGCCTGACAACCATATTTTGTATGCTGACGTTTTCAATTAACATACATAAGTAAATAAGTATGTATAGTAAATCAACTAACATGCATAACAACTAGAATAACATGCATATATAACATGCTTTTCAGAGAAGAAGAGATCGCGATGCAAAGATGAAAACATGAATCAATTGGAACGATGGCGCGATGAAACAGTTTCAAATAGGAAATAAAATGAAACTGTCCTGTTGTCAAAGTGAAAAAATTACTAGAGACGTTCATTTTCTGAAAACGTCCATTCGATATCAATTGTGTATCAAATTCGGTATCCAGAACATTTTCCCTAGAAAATAGTCGGACCATTTTTCTATGCCAGAAAAAGAAACCAATATATATTTTATATATAAATTTTTTTTGGATACCTCCGATATCTATTACTAAATGGCTCTTAGCTAGCTCACCTTTATGCTCACGAAGGATTTAACCCATGACCCCATGAAAGTCTTCCTATCACTACACTACACTACTCGACCATTTGAAAGAAACCAATATATCCACAGGCCCAAAAAAAATATACAAGGTAATATGTGCCACGATCCACTCTATACTAAAAGACCGATATATATTACAAAATTGCCATTCCACTATAAGAAGAATAATGATATTATGATAGTGCGTACAAAGTTAAATACATGAACTGGAGGCAAGCATTCAGCGACATAAAAACGATTAGTCTTCTCATATATATATTTTTTTTGTTTCTAAGCTCAATAGAAAATAAAAATATGAGGGCCATCAATGGCCCTTGTCATTCTTAAATTAACCTCTCCACGATCACCGTACCATGCTAGTTGGCTTTGATTTTGTGATCGACTCGATAATTAGAAACATCCACCTATCAAGCATTCCTGTACAAGGAGTTAAAGAAACTAGTCACAATTGGACACACAGGTGTTATCTTAAACACACTGTCGTTGTATTGTAGCTATACCATACTGTCCATACCTAGACTTGCAGGCAGTTTGACTAGCCGGCAATTAAGCTGCCTTTTGTCTAGATATAGACATCAAGCCTTAAAACCCTAACTATACCTCTATCTTAAAACCCTAAATATACCTTAATCTTAAAACAGAGAGTGACAAAAAAAAATTATAAATAGATCAATTGTACTGTAACAAACATTTGTAGTAGAATAAAAAAAGGTAAGAGTTAAGGAAGAAATTAACATACCGGTCATTGCAAAGGTGCCTCCAAGGACAGCACAGAGCCGGGTCAGAAAATGGAGAAAACTACGTCTTTCTTCTTTGATTGTAACAGTGATAGGTGATAGATCATACAGGAAATATACAGCTGTATCATCAAAGGGAAACAAAACTTGTCATTATAAGTTATAACACGTAGAGAATAAAAGTGGCACCTTAACTCTTAGATGTAGTACCTGGCCAAGATTTATCATTCTGTTTCATAGGGACAAAGTACTCATTTACAGAAAACTGATTTGTCGGCAACACTTCTTTAGAGAGATATCTGTATTCTGTTGGAACAACCTGCAGATGGCAACATTATACTATTGGTTTGAGAAAATGGGAAAATGAGAAAAGAAAAGATGAATTTTTGAAAGCACCTCATCTATACCTTTTGAGCAATGAAAAATTATAATTTTCAAATACGCCGTGGCAAGACACTCAAATTATCACATATATGTAGCAGAATGAGAAACATCTCATCTATACCTTTTGAAACATGCTAAGACCACACATATCTGTCCTAGCATAATTTCCTTAAACATCCAAACTAGCATGGTAGCAATGCTCTGAGTAAGGGTAATATGCATATTTTGAAGTAGATGGGGAACGGACAATTGTTAAGAGAATTTGCATGGTTCTTATTGTGTAATCAACAATTTTTCCATGCTCCTGAGTTTCATGTATGGTTTTTCTCATATTTGAATATGTTATGTGGCGATGATGAAATTTTCCCTATTGTTTTTTTTTGCTATTTGGTAGTTTGAGTAAAAATGATCCCAACAATGAAAATAATTCATAGTGAGTGCCTTTGTGTGATAGTGCATTGAACGGATGTGAGAGGATATGTTGGGTCAGGCAAGGAGAATCGCAGTCCTTCATCCTTTGATAATACAAATTTTTAGTCGTTCATTAGCTACTGAACCATTGTATCACAAGGCAGATCAATCAAGCCATAGAAAAGGACAAGGTTGTAAAATAGTGTACAAATAAGTACCTTGATATAATACTTGAAGGTACCACTTGCGTCACGCAAAATTCTAGAAGTATCATCAAGAGGGTTATGAATTCCAGGGTACTTTGGTCCAAATGACAAGTCATGAATCATGTGGCTGACATTGACATGATTTGATCCTTCAAAGATCTACATGCATAGCAATTAAGAAAACTCTGATTAGGCTAGAGAGAGCATGAGCAGGAAGGCATGCTAATATCTGCCAAAATACTTAATTTTCCTGATATCATCATGAAAATATACACGCAAAATCACAAACTTTCCCAACAAAATTATTTACATTGCAAGGACACAAATAAACATTGTTTAACTAATATTGATCAACTTAATGATCGGCTATCCATGCATACAACAGTAATAAGAAGGATTATTTTATTGCAAAGGCAATGAAACAAATCATTGTTCGAGTCTTTATAGAAAAAAACACTGAAAGAAAGAGAAGGGGCATGCTGGTTAAATAACTAAAGTTGAGCCATTCAACTTTATGACTATAACATAAATAATGTTCCATGTTAGCTGACAGATAATTATTCTTTCCTTCTCTTCACAGAGAAGGAAAATTTATGAGCCATATAAACACTCAATATTCTGCGTGATTGCATAAAACAAATCAAATCAAGTGGATGATGCAAATTGCAAGTCAAAAACTAAATCAAAATTCAGTAACCTGTTGAGCAACAAAGATGTTTAATCCATGCACTGAGATATGGAAGTTGCCAGCAACTCTTTGCACATCTAGAACTCCATAAACCTATTAAATTTGATACTTCCAACGCATTCAAAGCTCAAAATAATAAGATAAAAAAATCTTAACCTTAGAAAATATTAGAGAAAAGGTACTTGTGATTAGGCGAATTAACAATTGTTGGATTTAATACAATCTTGGTCCAACTTAAAATAACTACTATGTACTAGCCGTTAAGGATCAATAGGATTCAGACATGTTCTTCTTTTATTTCCTTTTACAGGGCTTGTTAAATGCCATATTTTGCCAAAACCAATAACCGTCGGCTTTGATGGCTAAATTAAGGATTCGATGAAGAAGTTGCAGGACCCCATATAATACTGGATTTAAAGCTGGCAGGTACAAATGAGAACTGAAAAGGGAAAGAACACATAATACCCGGCAGCCTTCTCCATCTTCCATAGCTTGTTTTACTTTCTTTATCATAATCTCGGCATCCTCATTAAATAAATTCTCATGCTTCTTTTCAGCATGTTCTTCATGGTGTTCATCATGGTGGTCTGTTTGGTTATTTCATTTAAGTTAGCAAAAGGTAACCACATTCAATCTGACAAAATAAGTAGTCATCTAAAAAATAAGCGAGTGGTTTGAGTTTCAATATTCACCTTGTAATTAGCCAAACAACAAGATTATATGTTATGAAATGAATTGAGAAAAGCTCTAGCTCCTCTCAGTGGAATTACATAATTATACACTTATACATGCCAATTATTGGCATTATCTTTGACAATGGTATAATAGAAACAAATACAAAGAGATGCCAGCTAAAAAGCACAGAGGCTGTAGCTAATGCCAGACGTACCATGCTTGTGACTATGCTCCTTTTCCACTAGATCTGACAAGTATTCAGTGCCAATTATGCGGCCCTCATTATTCAAGCGAAGCTACATTGGAGAAATGAGAAAATATATTACAGAGTCAAAGGACTACAATACTACACGCTGATTAACTATGTGTATTTATATGGTTTCATGGTTAATGGAATTGGTCGTCCTGGAGACCACTTATTTTAAAAAAAGGGGACTACAATAATTTCATTTTCTCAATATTGCAAATTATGTCAAACAATGTGTTTGCAAGTGACACTGTAATGTTTCTCATTAATGGAACAGATACATAAGTTTTTGCATGTGTTTGAAATTAAATCCTAACCTTCAAATTACCAAGGTGCAAATGTTCAGCCACCCAGGAACGAAAGCAGTTTAGGTGACTTAACAATAATGAAACAGGGAATATTTAGATACAAATTGCTAAATACTTAAAAGACCACTTAGCAGTAATACTATGTGATTTATAAAAGACCATGTAACAAATTGCAATTGTTTGTTATCGAATGGCTAATAATTAAATAATGAATCATGTGCAATTGGTAGGGTAATGCAACCACTCAGCAGTAATACTATTTGTTCCATTTGTTCCATTCATAACAGACAAAAATAAAAGATTATTTGAATGCTTCAGTTTTATAATTACTACTTTTTACCTTCCAAATGTTTGTATCCAGATCCACCTCATGCTTCCCTGACATATCAATGGCATCCATACTAACAACTGAAAACAAAGGAAACATAACTTCAGTTAGCCTAAATTAAACATAACATCAATTACAAACAATAGATGATCTAAAATGATGCAAATAATATACAATGAATGCACTCACCATCACATGGTAAAGCAGGAAAAGTCATATTAATATGGATTGGAAGAGTTTCCCCTCTTTTTAAATCTACTGACATCTGAAAACAACAAATTGATAAATATATTCAGAAAATACAAAACCTCAGAACAGTGCAGTACTATACCCGGCAGAAAGCCACTATTATATTCATATGTCCAGAGCATTTTTATTTATTTTTCAGATGGGACTTAAAAGCTAGTTATTATTAAGCGTCAATTATGCAAGACCATAAACCAAGCCAAAACTCCCCAGACAAATTAACAAGGAATGTCCACAACAATAACAGGAATAAATATATAGAAAATAATAAACAAATTTGGATGTAGTGTTACCTGGTGAACAGTATAAGTGGTGAGATAATATTGAAGTTCATGCACAAACAGAGTCGCCATTATAACAAAGCCAACAATAGATACTTGAAACGAAAAAAAAGGAAAAAAGAGATGAAACTATGTTATTCTCTTGCCATTGAACACTAAATAAAACCTTTTATGTCTTAAGTTATTCACACCTTACAATATAAAATTGACAATACAATTGAATAAGTTATAAAAGCAGCAGTTTTGAAACCCATAAAAAGTAACTTGCAAACACCTAAATAAACAAAGAATAGACCCGAGAATATGGATGTAAACGGATCGGATATAGATGGATAATTGTCTTATCGTATCTTTATCCGCTAAAAATTTTCGGATACGGATACAAATTCGGATAGTCTCGGATACGGATACGGATCGAACATTAATCGGATACCGGATACGGATCGAATATCGGATGGATACGGATACGAAAGTAATTCGGTAATTAAAAATATCTTCATTTGCTATATGTTTATCCAAATGCATCGATGACTTATAAAAAAAAATATGATACATAAACACAAATTATATCCAAAATTAATTAGATTTGTAATCTACATACAGAATCCAGCAAAATATATGTATAATAGGAATTTTTTAGTTATGAATATGGTTATCGGATAATATCGGATACGGATACCTTGGATAATTTCGGATACTATTAGATAATAGCTAAATGATCAAATACAGATAGATGATAGCCAAACCGTATTCTTATTCGTTAAAATTTTTTGGATACGGATCCGGATAAAATGGGATATTATCCGATCCGTTTACACCCCTACCCGAGAATCGCGTGGATATATTGCTTATACAATTGAACTTCTTTGGAGATTGAACATTAGAAACACAAGCCAAAGTCAGTCATACAACATTTGACATTTCCGTTCAACAAAAATATTTTGAACTTCAAATAATAGCATAAGGAACTTCCTCAAACAACGTTAATTTATTTGGTAATATGTGCCATTGTCTAACTATAATATAAAACATGCCAGAGGTCTCCTTGATATTTCCAAGAAACATAGGATTGAAAACTTGAAATTGTGGTATACTGATTTTCTGAAAGCTTCTCCACTTCCTTGGGATGAATTAGAGGAATCCTGGTACTAAGTTTTGTTTCCAATACAGTATTGGACCATGACAGAACAGTGCCGTAATAGTGCTCAGCTAGCTGTCGTATAGCGGTAACTGGTACATAGGAAGAGGTACACTATTTTGTAACAAGACTTACCCCTAATTATCCACCTAAATAAACAAGAAGAAATTAATTAGTTACATACCGATAGCTCCAGAAAATGTCTTCTGAAGCAAGTGATCTTCAGCATGAGGAAATGCATTGAAATTTTTCAAAGCCTGGAACCTCATCCCCATCACTCTACATACAAAAAAAAAAAAATATTACATCAAATAAAACTACAAACGACCGTACCAGCAACCCTTAATTACCTAGAGTTACCTTCGTTCTTCAAAATTGACCGATTAATTGCAATTTATCAGTTGAAGGTAGGTATAGGAGAAGGAGAACTAAAAAATGAAACAGGATCGTACTCTCGAATACAATTAAGAGGAGATCAAACCCTAATATGACGAACAGTGATAAACAACAAAAATAAAATAAAAGAACAGAACAGCCTCTATGCCTCTATGGAGATTCAATATTCATCTTTACAAGCTAAATTAATATTGGTTGGAGGTTCGATCAGCGAAAGCGTGCACGAGAAAAGAATTGAACCTTGGTGTGAGACGCCAGGCGAGAGCGATAGTACGATCGAGATGGAGGATCAATTTCGGATTCGGATCCGAGTCTCTCTTTCCTGATAGATCTAATCTATAGCACTGAGTATAGAGATACACTGGTAGTGGGTCCCGTTGAAGAATATTTTTGACGGGTATGATTTCAAAGACTTGCTAGATAACCAGCTTTAGGGAATCAAAGAAGCGAAATAAGGATCCTTCTGGAAATCTGCCTTTGACCTGCGTTTTTTCCTTTTCTTTTCGGTACTTCCAACGGGTTGAACAGTTGTTCTCTTTTTTTTTTTTATCGAGAAGGGAATCCATCGGCTGTCGAATTTTTTTGTTTGAGATGCTCACGAGTTATGTTCAGGAGTTATGATACGAGATGAACCGGTTTAAGTTATAAATGAGATAGACTTGTGGTGGTGTATCTTTTAAGTTCGCGATCTGATAACTAGACGAGCTAGTTCGATTTGTTAGTATTTCGAGATGAGTTCGAATATCGTTCGTGTTTGACTCGTTTGTACCTTTAAATTCACGAAGAGAGCTGATATACTAATTTCGTCATCAATCACGCGATCAATATGCGCGTCACTCTGAATGTTAAAAGAGTTATTTTACATGTTATTTTGTACTAAAAAAATAGTTATGTATTTTATTTGATTAGTATGCATGTTATTTTTTAACATGCATAACAACTCAAATAACATGCATAATAATTTTTCAGTATAAAATTGTTGGCTCAAATAATGTCTTATATTTGTTGATTTGCAAAATTATTTGAATTTTTTCATTTCTTGTGTTTGAGAATATTTGTAGGAACATTCAAGCAAAAGCATAAGAAGCATAAGAAATGATCAAGGAAGACTTAAGATCAAGATGAAGAACTGCTTAGGTTAATTATAATTTAATTTGTTTAAATTTGGGATTAAAAATAGCAAGGAAAACCAAATCTAATAGTATAACCCGTTATAATGCTAGAAATATCGTTATAACGCTGGACCATAAATTACAAACAAAACAGCCAAAAACTTGCAGAAATTCCTTGTAGCGTTATAACGCTATTATCTAGCGTATAACGGTAGGGAAATTTTCAGGGACAAACTTTCAAACCAAAACAGTTTTGTATAGTGTTATAACGCTAGGGAATTTTTCAGGGATGAATTGTTCAGCCAAAAACATCCAGATTAAACTATTATAATGCTAGACCAAAGTTCCAACGGTAAAATATTTTGTCCTAACCTAGCATAGAGTTATAACGGTACAACTTATACATAATCTAGCATTATAACGTTATACAAAAGTTACAGAATTGAAATCCAACGGTCAAATATTTTGTTCTCACTCTAGATAGCATTATAATGCTATGATTTGTACAGAAGATAGCGTTATAAAGCTATACCTCGTAGATTTACTTTTTAGCCATATTTCAACACCTATTTAAATACTTCCTTTCCAACAATCAATAATGTTGTTGTTCTATTCAATCAATACCTTTACCAGCAATCATTGTTGTGCTCTTTGAGCTCTAGTTTCATAGCCAAATCCTTGGTCAATTCCCAAGTTTAAATTAGATAAATCTAATCTAGAAATTATTGAGAGTTTGTTTGAGTGATTAGTTTTATCCTTTCATCATCTATCTTTGTGTGTGTTAAATTTTATCTTTTCCAAGTTTAAATATGCAAACAAGAGTTACATTGTTTGAAAATTGAAGAGTCATTGTAGTTTCTTCTTAGTTGCATAAACCATATTAATTTGTAGGGTTAGTTGCCGACGTGCCATCAAAATGTTCAAAATAGCCAATTTGCCCATCAAAATTCAAAATATTTAATAGCTTATTTACCCATTTAAACTTAGCATCATTTCTTTTATCCAGTTTTTACTATCTGATTTATTATCAAATTCTTGTAAAAATAAGGGTTAATTGCCGAGATACCCATCAAAACATTCAAAGTAGCCGATTTGCCCACCAAAACATTCAAAATAGTTTATTTACCCATTCAAAGTTAACAAAATTATGAAAAAAATTGCATTTTTTTTGTAAATTTTGAATTTCTAACAAATTTTGTGACAATTTTGAATTTCTCACAAATTTTGAATTTCTCATATATTTTGTGAAAATTTTGAATTTCCACATATTTTAACATTGTTTTTTTAATTTATGATAAATTTTATTAAGAAAATGTTGAATGGAAATGATAGATTGAAGAAAATGGAAAGAACGTTGAAATGGATGAATTATTTATTGTAAAATGAAGAAAATAGTTGATATGACAGTTGCCTCCAGTTGAGATCAATGGAGGGATCGACTCGCAGATCACCATATCAACTCCCTTATTGTATTTTCATTTGATTTCCTTTTGTACTTCCTGTTAGAGAGAGGATACTTTTTTTTTTAGATCAGAGAAAAGATACTTATCCAAGAATCAGACTCTCCAAGTGAACTTTTCTCTTTAACCCTTCTCTTTTTTTTCTAATAAAGAAACATGATCTTTCCACCAACAATTGACTTCATTGTGAAACAATGTCACCTTTGCTCATCACTGATGTTGTGACCAGTTTCGCCAACGTCAAGTCCTAATGCTACCTTGCCAGATGTTCTTTGCCATCTTCATCTGCTATTACATATATTTGTTGTTGACATATGTCACCATTAATCTCCATCTCCCTCTTTCACAATCTATGTCAATTTGTCCTGCAATCGTGCCTAAAAATGTCCTTTGTCGTTGTCAGAGATGATTTGTAAGCACAATTCATCAAATTTAAGCCTTACTCAACCCTACTCTATCATCCAACTAAAAAACCATAAGTCCGTATGTAGAAGTCGAAACCCTAGGCTGATTCTGATCTAGGTCTGGTACTTTCACAATCTCTTTCTCTCTCTTTCTTTTTGAAATTCTTGGTAGAAATTGTCAAGCAGAATTGCATTGAAAAAATAAAGTTACATCCAGCATTCAACAACAACAATCATCTTCTTCATCACAACAATGAGCTATCCAACTCGCGACATCAAACATCTATAAAAAATATAAAAGAAAATAAAAAAACTGCCTAAATACAAACTGAAATATCGTCATTTATGCATTTCTTCGAATCAAATTGTCGAGTCGTCCGACCATCTTGGTTGAAGCTACCAAGTGCTTCTTCTAACGTCTTCGACAACCTGAAAGAAGAATGAAGTATGGTTGATGAGAAGGGAGTATGGTCAAGGCTAAAACCGAATCGAAGCAAGAGGCACTACTGGGAGAATCCGCGGTGCGATTTTCCTCCACGACAAAGTGCAAAAGAGAAAAACGAAACTGTGTTAGAGCGAGAGGTGGCTAATGGGAGAACCCACACAACGTTTTCCCTCCTCTCCTTCTTTTACAACTACAAATCTCTTTCTTTGGGCTAAGGTTAGTGTGGTACGCGAGGCGGAGGTGACGGCAAATCTGAAAGCAAAACAAAAAGGTGACAACGGAGGCTGGGTCGAGTAAGGGACGGAGCGGAGGTAGCTGTCCGGAGGGCGAAACTGAGGTATGTCAGTCAGTGCGGCAGCAACAACGGCAACAAGACAAAAACCTAGATTTTTTGCGAAGATGAAAGAGATAAAAGAAAAGTAAGAGGAGAAGAAGCTAAAAGAGGAGGGGGCGACGAGGGAGGTCGGCAGCAGCCTCCCAACCTAGAGTTTCTGCAGTGGGTATTTCTCTCTGAAAATCGCCAAGAGTTTCTGCCTCGCAAGACGTCTCTCTTTTGAAGATCCTCTCTCTATACACATTTCCTGATTTACTGATTCAGCAAGTTAGACGCTCTTGGCATGTTGTGGCAAGGCACATGAAACTCACTTACATGATTAATCTCAGTAAATTATTATTAATTTTCTCTCAAATTTCTATTATTGTATATATTTATTTGTTGCGCGCAATTGGAGATTAATTATATGAATTACAAAGTCTCTGTAGGTTTAGGTATCACCATGATAGACTTAAGCATATAGGTCGAAATTCCAGTAGCATATTTTTTTCGTTTCATAAGATTTTCAGTTTCTAAATTTAATTTATACTAATAGGTACTGCTAAGGCGTCAGTACTGACCCAACAATAGTATGCACCATTTTCTCATATGATCACACTTTTACATGTAGTCTTTTTTTCTAATATTATATATGTATTTCTTTCAAAAGTTTCGTATTTTACTCCGTAAAAATGAAGATAATTCTTTAATTTAATTTTAGACCTCATGTATTTCGAAATCTAATCATTTACCTCCCAGATATATGCAATAAATTTTAACGTTAACTTTAAAAAAATATATATACAATACGTTATAACTTGGATTCAGAATATATTGCCGTGTAAAATATCTTTGTCAACACATCGTCAACCATATCATCAAACAATTCTCTCCTCTCTATTGTAATTCTTGTTTACATACAATTTAATTTGTAAGAATATTACTGAAACCACCGCACTCTTTTTGTTTACTTTGGCAACAATTGCAGTCATGAAAATGTAGATCAAATAAGAAAGAAGCGGAGTCCCCGCAGGAGAGAAAAAGAGAGGAAAAAACATAGATTTTCAAAATCCTAAATTTAGGTGGGGAGATCGCGTCGTCGGCCACTAGAACAAACCGTCGGCCTCCTCCCGCCTCTTTCTTCTACGCTCTTCCTCCTTACCCCTTTCCTCCACCTCCTCTCCGTCTTTTCTCTTCTACCACCAAAGCCGAGAGTGATTAGTCGCGGGAGAAGAAAGAGAAGAGAGAACCGCTCAGCGAGTTCTCTCAGTGGCCACTTCTCGCTCCGATCTGACCTCTTTTTTTGCTCAAAGTCCTCTGCCGTCGAGAATAAGAGAAGGGAAATCAAACCTCCGGTTCCTCCCAGTAGCTGCCTCTTACTCTCGACTCGGTCTCACACTCCACCCCTCTTTTCCTTCCCTCCCTCTTCCCCTCAGCACCACCTGATGGAGTTCTCCTCAACAGAGGCGGTACCGAGCTCCAAGTCTAGGAGGTGGTTGTTAGGAGATCCAAACCCTAGCCCTAACCGAAGGAGATCCGCACTCGGCAGAGCTGGACAGACAGTGGTTCCTTACATCAAACAGGGCCATTAGGAGGTGCGAGCACCTACAAGCACAGCCAAACAGGAATTTTCGGCTACTAGCGCCAGAGATCTCTGATGATGGAAGGCCGCCACCGACGGTCGTGGGTCGCACTGGGCGGTGCAGACCGCAAGGAGCGGTGTAGGTCTTGGGTGTCCGGTAGTGATTGAGAAGAATTTCCCTATCTTCTCAAAATCTAAACTTTATTTGTGTTGTGCTATGTTATTATTTCTTAGTTCCTTTTGTTTCGTGTTTTTTCGTTCGTGTTTTCTCTTGTTTCGTGTATTTCTCTCATTTTTTTCCCTGTAATTCAAATCATCACATTTATGTGATCATATATAAAATTTGGGAGGCTTGACCTCCCATCTTTTTCTCAAAAAAAAAAACAAAAAAAAATAAAGGGCTTCATGTTGATTCTGGTTCGAGTTAATTAGCTTGTCTGATTTCAAATTGACTAGCTCGTATAATTCGAGAATGGAATGCAAGTCACTGGCTGTGAAATTAGCTCGTATAATTTTCGAGCTGACTGGCTCATACATAATGTTCGAGTCGAATACAAGTTAGGTTGTGCTCCAGCAAGAAAATAAGCAAGGGAAGAAATATAAAAAAAGAGGAAGTAGGAAAAAAATGCGTCCCCAATTTAAGGGCCCGTTCGGACCTTTCCCATCTGCACAGTGGCAGATGGAAAGGGTCCGAACACGGCCTAAGATTGTGCTCCGATGGGAAAAAATGTGCGCGAGGAGAAGGAAGAAGAGAGCAGGAAAAAATGGCAATCAATAGGTAATTTCACTACCCCGATATTAGAATTAAATTGCAAAAACTTCGGATATTGAAAAATACGTATGACCAACTACTTGAATATTCTTGATCTTTGAGATAGTGTCACCATTAGATACACAACGGAATTGAACCCTAAGACCAATAAATTAACTACTAACTCTTTGATAAAGAAGAGGGAAAATGAACATGCAGTAAATGCGATTCTATCATCTATACATAAGTCAATTGCACCAATTCTTAGAGAGGCAATGAATGCCTATGATATGTGGCAAGCATTACTTCAAAAGTACGAAGGAAATGCGTTGCTTAAATGATCTAGAGGAGCCAGATTGCAATCGTAATTCGAAAACTTTAGAATAGGAGAAAATGAGTCCATTGAAGACATGTATATAAGGCTTACAATTTTAACTAATGAATTCAATGAAATTTGTGATCCTTTGGAGCCTAGCAAGATAGCTACAAAGCTCATAAGGATCATGCAATGGAGAACTTTGTGGAGAGTCTACATGAGTTCTTTGGAGGCCATGAATAATGCAAGAGAAGTTTCTTTTACATCCGAGGAAGTCTACTCATTTCTCAAAACCTATGAAGAAACACTACAACAACTTGGGGAACATGATCATCAATCCAAATCCATGGCATTATCGGCTCAAAATTCAAATCATTATCATGCCTCCACCTCCAATCAAGATTGCCATTTTGTATCCCCCTTTCAAAATTTCGGGATAGATGCAAGCAAAGAGATACTCATCCTTACCAAGATGCTTGAAGAAATCTTCAACAATTGGGGGCATCAATTGAGAGACAACAAAACGATGATCATCATGCATTTGTTGCCTTGGTGGATGAAGGCAAGATCGACTTTGACGTCATCATCTCCAAGAACAATGTAACCGACTCGGGAATGATCGAGCTTATCAAGAAGTTTGCTCTTGGACGGGTTGAGGGAGATGGTGTAGCGGAGGAAGAGCAACCGGTGGAGGGAGCCAAGGATGAAGCTAGCACAACCTCAACTAGCAAAAATATAGTGATAGAAGCTAGCACATCAACCTCTAACGATGAGGCTAAGGTATTTCTAGACTCAAAGCCCGTTGAGGTTACTTATTGTCTAGGGATTGAATCCGATAGTGAGTCGGATGATGATTGTCGTGACACAAGTAACATGTCTAATGAGGAGTCTTTAAAACTTGAGATTGTAAGGTTAAACAAACTCCTCATTGACTCAAACCAAGCCCCCATGAGAAAAGATTGCGCTATTGGGGGGTTAAATGACAAAATTCTTGAGCTTGAGTCCAAAGCAAATAAATTAGAAATTGAAAATAAGACTTTGACGTATTCTAGTACTTTGAGAAAAACCAAATTGGACTTGAGCAAGTTGTATGAGGGACAAGGCCCGCATAACAAGTCGAATTTGGATTATAAGAGGATTTCACTCTCTTCTTTGCCACCCAAGAAACGTCAAAGCCCTAAAAATGAGAGAAAACGTATCAAACTTGACAATGGTAAATGTGCAAAATACCAAAAGAAGAGCAATATATCAACTTATGCATTTAGGTACCGGTTCAACAATGGAAGCCATACCAAATCCAAACCGGTATATAGGTACTTCAACCCATCATGGTCCAACAATGCATATTACAAGGGACCAATCAGGTGGGCATATGAACCAAAATTCAAGAATTTTGCCCAACTTGGTGTTAACCATAATCAAGCACCAAGGATTGTATCTCAATCAACAAAATTGCCAACTCCTGCTAATCAACCAAAGAACAAGCTCAATAGTTGAGAAAAGATTATCACGCTATGTTTTTAAGGCTAGTTTTAATCATCCTACTAGTGTCATGTGTAACTTTTATTGTAAACATGACCACATTTCATTAGATTGCACTCTTAGGAAGGAAAACAACCAATCAAAGGTTGCTTGGGTGCCTAAATGTCATACTTAGATGGTTTGTAGGTTGATGCCTCCAATACCAATTGCCACATATTTAGGGGAGTAAATTGAATGAATTGAGCCTTTACAAAACTCAAACAAACACTTATACTTGTAAGCCCTAAATCCAAACAACGCTTCTGAAAAACTTTAAAGAAAATTATTATCTAGGGATAGAACATTGAATTTGTCTACATAATATAAGATGATGCATAAGTTTAGGGGGAGCTTCATTGCTCAAATTATAATTGTGCACAAATTGAGGGGGAGTTATCCAATAGCCGAGGCATATGGAACCATACTCATCTTCTCTCTTTGCTCACGTGTCCTAGGACACTGAGACACACTAAGGGAAATGCCATGTGGCATAGGTAGGAAACCTCTCTTGAAATCATGCATGGTGAATCTCTCCAACACCCTTCATATGTATGTACTTTGACTCAAACCTATGAGTCTCTTAGATCTATCACGAAAGATCCTGATACCTAAAATATAGGTAGCCTCGCCCGAGTCTTTTATTGGGGAAGTCTTACTCAATGATGACTTCACAGATTCAAGCATAGAAATATCATTTCCAATTAAAAGAATGTTATCGACATACAACACCAAAAACACAATTGAGCTCACACTCATCTTCTTGTAAACACAAGGTTCTTTTGGGTTTCTCATGAATCCCAAAACTTTGACCTCGTCATCGAACCTTATATTCCAAGTCCGAGATGCTTGTTTTAATCCATAAATAGATCTCTTAAGGCTTGCATACCTTCTCAACTTTTTTAGGATCGACAAAACCATCAGGTTGTATCATGTACACATCCTCATCTAGAACCTCGTTCAGAAATGCGGTTTTGACATCCATTTGCCAAATCTCATAATCATGAAATGCGACAATCGCTAGAAGGATCCTAATTGATTGAAACTTGGCCACTGGTGAAAAGGTCTCATCGTAGTCGATCCCCTCGACTCGAGTAAAACCTTTCGCCACTAGACGTGCCTTGTACACAGTCAAGTTGCCATCCATGTTGGTCTTTCTCTTGAAGACCCATTTATTTTTGACAGGTTTTATCCCATCAGGTAGGTCAACCAGGTCCCACACATGGTTGTCCTCCATGGATTGCAATTCGGAATTCATGGCTTTGTGCCATTCATCGGAGTCTTCTCTTGACATTGCCTCGTGATATGTCAAGGGATCAATATCACCAATAAGTAATATTTGATGTAGTCCTAAGTACCTCTCAAGCGCATGGACTATCCTCCCTGACCTTCTAACATGTGGTGTCTGCTGAACTTGTTCCAAAGTCTCGCTTGGAACTTGTTCCACTTCAGTTTAACTCGAAGTATTAAGAAGTGGGTCTCGAATTTCTTCGTGTGTTACCTTGCTCCCACTACTTTCTTTGGAGATGAACTCCTCCTCCAAAAATGCACCATGTCGAGCAACAAATATTTTGTTATCCGACTTATGATAGAAGTAATAACCCTTGTTTTCCCTCGGATAACCTATGAATAAGCATTTGTCAGATTTAGGACCAAGCTTGTCTGGTATTAAACGCCTAACATAAGCTTCACAGCCCCAAATTTTGAGAAAAGACAAGTTGGAGACCCTCCCCATCCACACCTCGTATGGAGTCTTGTCTACAGATTTGGTGGGTATTCTATTTAAGGTGAAAGGAGCAGTCTCAAGAGCATATCCCCAAAAGAATATAAGTAGTTCTGCCCGACTCATCATCGATCATACCATGTCCAACAATGTATGATTTCTCCGCTCGGACACACCATTCTAATGTGGTGTTTCAGGTGGAGTGAGTTGTGGAATGATCTCATACTCTTTGAGATGATTGCTAAACTCAATACTTACATATTCGCCACCACAATCTGATCGTAGTGCCTTAATCTTCTTTCCAAGTTGATTCTCGACTTCATTTTGGAACTCCTTGAACTTTTCAAGGATTCCGACTTATGTCTCATCATAAACACATATCCATATCTACTGAAATCATCAATAAATGTAATGAAGTACGAATATCCACCTCTTGCGCTAGTGCTAAAAGGACCACACACGTTTGTATGCATAAGTGCTAACAGTTCTGTAGTCCTTTCATTAACCTTATTGAAAGGTGCTTTGGTCATCTTCCCAACTAAACATGATTTGTATCGATTAATTGATTCCCAGTCAAAATGACCTAGAAGTCCATCCTCTTGGAGCTTCTTGATGTGTTTCTCGTTTATATGACCTAAGCGGCAATGCCACATGAGGGTAGAGTTATTGCAATTTAATTTGAGTCGCTTGGTATTCCAAGGTCAATCACATAAAGACCATTAATAAAAGAAGCACTAGCATAGAACAAACCATTTCGAGAAATAATACAACATTTGTTCTTAAAAGAAAACTCAAAACCATGAGAATCTAAGCAAGATACAGACATAATGTTTCTACTAGCACAAGGAACATAATAGACACTCAGTTCTATTACAAGCCCACTGAACAAAGTCAACTCCAAGTCTCCAACAGCTATGGCCGCAACCAATGCGCCATTGCCAAACTTGAATTGCATTTCACCCTTCGCTAACCGTATATTTCTTTTTAGTGCCTACACATTTGAACAAATATGAGCACCTGCTTCTGAGTCCACGACCCAAGAGGTAGAAGATGATGTAGCGAAATTGATTTCAACAACATGAATACCTGAGGAAGATGACATTTCCAATGCATTCTGCTCCTCCAGAAACTTTGGACACGCTCGCTTGAAATGACCCTTGCCATTACAATAGAAGCACACAGTGTTCGGGGTTGACGTAGAAACTTTCACCGGTTTGGGTGTGCTCTTGCTCCTAGCTTGAGCCTTGCCTTGCCTTTAACCTTCCCTTTTCATTTTCATTTACCTTTCTTCACCTTCTTGCTGTGTCCAGTTACTGCGAGAACATCAGGTGCTCGCCTGATGGATGTCTCAGCCGTAGAGAGCATAGAATGCAACTTATTCAGCGGCTTGACTACTCTTGCCATGTTGTAGTTCATGATGAACATACTAAAACTCGATGGCAAGGAGTGCAGAATGAGATCAGTGCATAGCTCCTGGTCCATATTGCTTTTATAATGAAAAATGTTGATCTTATATTTGATTTGTTTTCTGATGCAAATTAGTCATTTTGTATTTTTGACGTATATTTGGTGACATGTAGGTATGTTGTTGTGTATGTGTAAAAAATAGACAAATGAACATTTTGCTCTCGAAAATCGATAAATACCAGACTGATATCCATATTAAACAAGTAATATTAATTTATACTTTTAATTAAGGATAAAAAAATATGTTTAATGTCACAAGTATACATCAGGAGTACAAACAGGAGCCGAGTCAGAATTTTAGATTGAGGGTTGCTAAATTTTAAAGTCCAAAAAAAGTCGATAATAAATAACAACACATGAATTAACTTGGGAGACGAAGGGTCACACCAGATGCCCAGATGCAAAATAAAAACAAAGAAAGGAATAGATGATTCTAGCCTTGGCTGCGCTTGGACTTTTTCGAATTTTATCCGTTAGATGGTTCTGACCTTCTGGGCTTTAATTTAACAACATAGAGGAATAGAGACATGTCTTTAATTTAACATACTGATTTGGAATTTAATAATTTAGTTGGGGAATATATGAATCTTTAATTTAACAAAATAGAGAGAATTTATGCAATAATTTATGAGGTTACCAAAATATCGGGGGATGCCAGGCTCTCCCGTGCATCCCCTTGAATCTGCCTCTGAGTACAAAGTGACTAATTAGTCCTGAGAAACTGATCAAATATAAGACCGGTATTTTTCATTAAACAAGCTACATTTTTAATACTTTTAATGAATGATAAAATT
Organism: Eleocharis quinqueflora; assembly: GCA_964058865.1. NCBI lineage: Eukaryota > Viridiplantae > Streptophyta > Magnoliopsida > Poales > Cyperaceae > Eleocharis > Eleocharis quinqueflora. The sequence continues at coordinate 205,987 of CAXKVX010000530.1, forward strand.
ACTATATTACACACTTAAAATGAGTTTTAACATTAAAAAATTTAAAATTGAGTAAACTTTTGAGTATATAAAATTTTGAAGGAAAATACATAATATTCAAATCTAGAGAGAAAAATACGCAATTTTGAAGTTGTTAAAGGATACACGTAAAATTCGGCCTATTGAATTTGTAGGCCTCCAATTCCAACAAGTGATACTTATATTACATATCGGAGATGCATATCAGATCAATGCATCGAGTTGCTGATCTGAATCATTTAAAGGAGGAACTATTAATTAAGATACTCAATGCGACCTGGATTACTGTACGGTTTGTTCATTTGGAGAAACAGAGGTGTGTGTCAGTGTGTGGCACTGTGGCGTGAGTTACAGCAAATGGCCCCACAATTTAATTATAGAAAAGTCCGCAAATTGCCTGCACAAAATTTACCAGTAAGATGGCAAAACAGATCTTCTACCGCGCAGTACAAACACTATGCGTGATGTGCGGTAAATTTCAGCTTTGATTTGCATCGAGATTCGTGCAAGCTAAATTTTATAATATCACTCCTGAATCAAATATAAGCCGTCCGTAACCTACAGCGCATGAAATTTTGGACGCCGTTGCGCTTCCGTAAGATGGAGGCAAGCGAAATTATCTCACGTGGAATGTGAGACAGTTGATGCAGTGAGATGCCCATGTCATTTATTTCTTCTATTTCATATTTATTCATTTTTGTTCTCTTCACTGTTTGTCAGTGGACCTTAGCCTCGGATTCCGCTGTTACTAATAATTGCATATGGCATATGTCAGTTTTTTGGGGGTAAATATCTGAATGTTTAATATAGAAAGAGAAGGGAAAAGATGTGAATAAAAAATAATAATAAAATAGTATGTCCGGACATGCATATCATGGAACATTTTCTCTTTAATCGGAAGAGAATTAAGTAGTGCAACATATTGATTTTGAGGAGACGTTCTTTTAAAGAGAACGGAGAGTTACAAGTTTTTAGTTACATTTAATTGTGTTCAATTTATGAGATTTGTTTTCATTCTTATCAAACTTATAGTATATTGTATAGTTAGTTTGATTTTATCGTCTGCATTGTGTACAAATAACAATGAAATAATGTTCGACCTCTTAAAGTTTTTGACTCAAAAGTGGGGATATATCCATCTATTTCATTGAAATATTTGTCTGAATCAGAAACTAAACTAAACTAAACTAATATCTAAACACAAACTAGATCTAGTTTAATCTCTACTAGTAACAAACCTACACTAATCAAGCATATATCTACCTAGAAATCAGTATAGAATATTACAGACCATAGTTTTAAAATGTCTTCAGCATCTTACCTCAAAATACTTCTACTTAAAACTTCAAAATACACTACTTAAAATCTTCACAAAAGAACATAACAATGTATCTCTCACTCACCAATCAATTACATCACACAAAAGAACATTGTCTTTCAAATATTCAAGGACCGGAGTTAGGGTCAAAAGGGAAGGGAGAATGCCCTTTTTCTCCGAGAGGAACCTCCATGCCAGTCAGATACACTTTTTTTTGTAGACAATTTCTGTGTCAGAAACCTCCTCATCATCGATATCATTGATATTCTCATCAGAGTATCCAGAGCTTGAGTCTGTTCTTGATTCTATATAAAAAAAATATATATTCTATTTTAATAGTAAATTCGAGTTTTCTAATATGTCTCTTTGTATATCTAAAGCATTGTTTTTTTTTAAAATAAATGGGGGAACACCCCATCACTTTCATTTTTGCAAACAAAAGTAATACAAAGAGTTCAACGGCTATGTATTGTCAATAGCGCCCCCTTCCTATCTACTTTATCCTCTCAGTAAGCTATGCACTGGTAATACTATCAATAATATCAGTGCATTACTGTTATCTGATGGCATCAATTGCCCTATATAGACCATTTCTCAACACTATAAGAACTACCCTACTAATCTTTATATTCCTTGTCTTCCCATTCCCGACATCATAGAGTCTGACAATTATACCCCTTATAAATGTAACATAAAACGACCCCAACAGCACTGGCCATAAGAAAAATACAAAGCCAACATTATCCATAGCAAAGGATTTTCTCCCTTCACGTGTCTTCCTTCTCCTCTCTGGTGGCATTATCTTCATCAACATATTGTAATTCCAGCAATTTGCATCCTTCTGCCTTGTTTCTTATCCAGGTCGGTCCTGAGGAGTTTGAGGCCCTGGGCGAAAAAAAATTTGAATCCTACGTCGAGTTTTTATTATTATCAATATTATAATCTCTAATAAGTCTTCTTAATAAACAAATTTCAATTTTAAATTTAGACCATTCCATACTCTACGATCAGTGTTGCTGCAATTTTAATTCTCATGATTGCTTACGCATATCTAGAATTTCAAATGTAAATAAAAAAATTTATTTTTTTCTCTTTTTTTGAATGGATAAAAATTTATTAAATTAGAAGTCGTAAATCGTCGAACTATTCAACTTTCTACCTATCTGATGTAGTAGTAAAAATTCCATTAAAATAAAAACTTTGATTTTCTTTTTCAAATTAATTTTAGTATGAATAATATTTTTAACGATTTGAATCGTTGCTTTGTATTTTAAAATTCAAAATATAAGTGTAATTATATAAATATCATAATCTAACTCTTCACTGTTTACAATTACATTATACTTTTTGTTATTTTTTATTTTTTTGTGTTTGGTAATTATTGAGATGGAATATGCTTACAGCTTATATGCTCGAAGCAGCCAGAGAAGAGAGAACGAGAATTAGAGGAATAGGAGGTGGGTGGTCCAATTTGGTCCATACGTGTGGAGAGTGACACACTGACACTTCTTCTTACTTTGTATTTATTGTTGCAATGTTGCTAAACTGGAAAAGAAGAAAATTGAGTAATGAGGCCCATGATCTAAATTCGAGTCCCAAAGCCCAATAGATATAGATCTTCCTCGTACATTGATATTTTCTTCTCTTATCAGTTGTCACTTATTAGTATCGACCTATCCTATTTCTATACACACAAAAAAATATTTGAGGCCCAGGGCCGTCGCCCTGGCTGCCCTGGGTCAGGGCCGACACTGTTCTTATCCACACCAGAAGTTGATTGCTCAGTTCAAACTTCCAGTTCCCTGTCCAGTATAATGTGCATCTGTTTCTTTCCAGCCATCTGGTCCAGATGATGGTAGCACTAATTGTTGCCAGTTCTACATTTTCATGTATTTTTTTTAAGTAAAAGTGTCAGATCACCTAAACATCTAATTTTACCTTTTCACCCTAAATCTGTCAAAAACATATCCCATATCTGAGACATGTATGAACATTGAAACACCAGGTGATCTAGATCCTCTATGTGTTGGCAAAATTGACATATTATGTCTCCTTTCCACCCTTTTCTCTTTAAAGTGGCTTTAGTCAGAATTTTATCATAACTAATTAGCCATAAAAACACTTTGATCTTCACAGGTATTTTTAGTTCCCAGATGATATTTCTACTGCTGTCCACAATACCCATATGCATCAACCAATGGTATATACATTTATTTTTTATTGGGTCCCCCTTTTCCTTCTTGCCATTGAATCACATCCCTATTTGTTGTCAAAGGTAAGATTTTGAGAACTAATCTACACAGATCCTCTAAATTTTCTTTATGTTGTGGTGACAGTTGCCCACTAAATTTCAAGCTCCTCAAGTGAGAATTCAAAGCCTATGCAATTGTGATATCTTTATTAGTGCAGATAGTATAAAGAGAAGAAAAGGTGATATATAAAGGGACTCCCCCACACTAGTTATCCTTCCAGAATTTAAAGCTCTCTCCATTTCCTATTTTCACTTGTTTGTTAATCTCAACAATTGCTTCATTATCCTTTAGCACTTTCCATAGTGGTGACCATCTGTTCCTATTTTTTCTATTTTGTATTTATTGTTTAAGATCTCTTTCCACCAGCCATTACATGCTGGATCCCTTAACCTCCACAACCATTTACATAATAATGAGATATTCAATTCTTTGATACTAGTTATCCTCAGCCCCCCTTTATCTCTTGGTCTACATACCATATCCCATCCACACAAACTATATCCTTTATGTTTACCATGGTACCACAAGAATTTGTCCCTTATTTGATCTAGTCTCCTTCTTATTTTGGGTGGAATTAGATGAAAACTCATCATATATATAGGTAAAGATGAGAGCACATTATTTATTAAAACCAATCTCTCCCTAGTGACAAAAATGCCCATTTCCAAGTTTGTAATCTATATTGAAAGTTCTCAATTACTTCTATCCAATGTTTATCTCTAATTTGTTTCTCGTGAATAGGAATGCCTAAGTATCTTAAAGGCCATTCCCCTATTTTACATCCAAATATGTCAGCTAAATTCTTGCATTGTTGTTCTGTAATAGTAATAGGGTATGCCTCACATTATGAGTAATTAACTCTCATATCTGTTAGAGCTTCAAAGGCAATAAAAGTCCATTTTATAGCATGCATCATATGTTCATCTCTTTGACAAAATACAATAGTATCATCATCATAATGGAGCTTTATAATTTCATTACCATTATTAATTTTTGGGCCTAAGCCTTTGATTAGATTCATATTCCTTGCTTTATTCAGAAAAATGTTAAGAGTGTCAGCTACCAAATTAAACAATAAAGGTGAAACAGGGTCACCTTGTTTTATCCCTCTTTTTACCTCGAAATAATATGTCAGTGATCCATTTATATTGATACACACCTGGCCCCCTTTTAGTAACCTTTCTAACCAGTGTACCCATTTTACAGGAAACCCTCTTTTGATCAACATTTCAAATAGAAATTCCCAATGGACCCTATCATATGCCTTTTCTAAATCGATTTTCAATACCATACCCTCTTTTTTATCAGTTTTTGTGGAGTGTATAATCTCTGATGCACATAGAACATTATCTAGGATGTATCTATTTTTCATAAAAGCTGATTGAGAAGAGTCTATCAGTTCATTCACCACAGATTCCAATCTGTCTGTGAGAACTTTAGTAATCAACTTGTATATACAGTTGATTAGAGAAATAGGCCTAAAATGTTTGATCTCCACTGCATCATGCTTTTTTTGGTATAAGGCATATCATGGCCCTATTTATCTTTGAAATGTCTATCTTATCATCATAGAAACCTTGGAATATATCTAGGACATCTTTTTTAATCATTGGCCAATATTTTTGTAAGAAGTTGAACCCTATCCATCTGGTCCTGGTGATTTGGTCCCATTTGATGAAAAAAGTGCATCTGTAATTTCTTTATATGAAAATGGGGCAGTTAATTGATCCCTCTTATTACTAGGTACTTTTTCATCTTCTTTCCAAAAATCATCCCCCATATTCACATATTGCTATCCCTCTTTAGTAAATAGGTTCTTATAGAATTCAATTATATGTTTCTCTATTGTTTCTTTATCTTCTTGGATATTTTCCTTCAATTTTTAGCCTTGATATTGCTTTCCTCTTTTTTGACTGAGTAGCTATCTTGTGAAAATATGAAGTGTTATTATCTCGTTCCAATAGCCATTTTTGTTTTGCTCTTTCTTCCTAGTATTTTTGTTCTTCTGTATATATATCATCTAAATCTTTATGCAGTTGCAAAAACTCTCTATGTTCATTCTCAGACCAATCTCTATTTTCCTGTGTTTTTTTTGTAAATTATCTAATTTCCCTAACAGATCTCTTTTGTTTCTGTTTTTATTTCCATAATAGTTTTTAGCCCAGCCTTTCATCTTTTTCCTTACAAATTTTATCTTTCTACACCATCTCAGTATAGGGTCTTGAGTATGCATACTTGTATCCCACCATTTGGGGAGTAGTTTGTTAAATTCCTCAATATCTCCCCAAGTACTACTGAATCTAAATAAATCTGATTTATGATTTTTCTTTTTCATTTGTAGTAACAATGGAGTGTGATCAGATTTGTATCTAACTAAAGCTTTCAACTCTACATCTGTGTAATGCAATTCCCAATCAGTAGAGCAAAAAATTGTTGTGATGGGTGAGGAAGCTGTTATGACGGGTTGGCAACCCATTGTGACGGGTTTGCCTTGCGTTACAACAATGCAAATCTCTGTCAAATCCTTCTTTTGTACAGTCTTCTGACTCTTCTCCTTAGTAACTCGTTGTAACGCCTTGCTCATGCGTTGTGATAAGTTGACAACCCGTTGTGATGGGTTTGGCTTGCGTTACAATAACCCAAGCCTCTGTGAGACTCTGCTTTTGCTTGTTGTTGATGTCTTCTTATTTCTCTTGACTTGTACATGCTTCATGAAGTCTTTGCAACACTTAATTGTGTCTATATAAACTCGCAACTCACCCAAAACTCAATTGTGCAAGATTAATATTGATTTGTTACAAATTGTCAAACCAAAGAAAAGTTTAATCTAACAACAACATCTGTAACATCCAAAGACTTCTTGGACTCATCAAGTAACTCTTTAAGCTTAGTCATATTAAACGATTCATGATCTTTATTCAAATCACTTGACTCATCACATAACTCACAATCATCATCATGAAATTTAGACATATCGAATATTATCATTTTAGCTCGCTAGGTGCCTCCATTGCTTGACCATTTGCAATTCTTCCTTTTTCTTGAACGATCTTATATTTTGCGCATGCATCTCCTTTTGCAAGACTCAAAGGCTTCTCAATTCTTCTTGAGACATATTCTTTTGCAAGACTCAAATGCTTCCCAATTCTTCTTTAGGCATCTTCTTTTGCAAGAGCTTCTTCTCTTTCTTTTGCACAGTTTTCATCTTTAGCTCGACCCTAATTCTTTATCATCTGAATCATCTCCAGATTTGTTATATTGTTCTCCTCTATTGCTTCGAGTGCTTGCTCCATACACGTCTTCTTCACATTGACAACTAAGGCTAGCTTGCATTGCCTTCTTGTTAGCTATCTCGAATCTTCCTTCTTGTCATCCTCTTCTCTTTGAAGTAAAGATGGCATAGTAATTTTGGATGCAATGACCTTCCTTGTTGCATGTGAGACACACCACCTTCTTGCCTTGATCTATTATTTGCTCATTCACTTTCCTTTTGAAGCTTTTGCCTCCTTTGATAAGCTTGGTAAGTAGATCATTATCCTTGGAAATCACTTGATAGAGGTTTTGGTATATGTCTTTGCTTGACTCAAACTTGCATGTAGGATTGTATGTAGATTGTGCTGGTAACGCCAAGGTCTTGGCGGAAGTTGAACTTCTTACTTCCTTGTGGTTCTCCTCGTATGAGCATAGTTGTGCATACATCTCTTCGAGATGATATGTGAGACCATTAGCTTGTAATTCTTCAATGAAACTAATCATAGTCCCAACTCGACCTTTGAGAAACCATTCATAGTAGTTTACCTACAAAATCTTCATCATTAATGTTAGAACCTACTTCAACAAATTCATTTCTCAAAGAGAAAAACCTAAAGAATAAGTTCTCAAAAGACTCATTTTCGTCAAATTTCATGTTTTCTAGTTTAGTGGCTAAATCCACTTTTCGAGTCTTATTCATGTGTTCATTATTCTCATACCTTAGTATCAAAACATTCAAAATTTTCTTAGCATTTATAGAGGAAAAGCAATAGTTTAATGAATTGAGCTAAGTATGGTATTAATAACATTATCATTAGAGTATTTGAGGTTTTTGAATTCTTTGGTTAAGGTGATATCATCAATTTTATACTTAGGTGTTCAACCAACCTCAACTACTTCTCAAAGCTTAAGTAAACCAAGATAGTTAACCATACATCTCTTCCAAAAAAAGAGAAATTCTTACATCCTACCTCAAAGATTGGTAGTTTTTCACAAACTTCAAGTGTGTTATTTCACAAGATGTGGTAAAAACTATCAAGAATTGATCTAATTTGCTAGGTATGACCACAGAATCCCTCGTCACAAAGCATCTCTTAATCCTCCTCCCGATGCAGACAACTTGCAATGCATGTCGGGCCACCTCGACCTCAGGTAGCTCTGGCATGGTTCAGATTTTGAGTCGATCGAGAGACATGGGTGACATGGCAAACGAGAGAATATAGAGCCTATTGGTCGATTTTGAATTGTCTCTTTCAAGCATGAGAAATTTTGTTCAAATTGATTTGAATTTTGAAACGAAAGACGAATGAGAGACGTGAAGGGAGGAGGGAGGGAAGTGGGAACGAGGACGGAGAGGAAAACTTAATTAGGAAGGGAAGGGTTAGATCAGCATGGAGAGAGGATTGTCTATGGTAAGGCTTTTGCACGCGCATTAGTTGAAGATAAAAAATTGTTCGATAATCTGAACTATCGGTGGATTAAGACAAGTAGATTTACGATTATTATTTAGATCCAAATTTTTAATTAATCTTGACCGTTGATGTATCTAGAGAGCAATGTGCTTACTAAGGAGGAGAGTTAATTATATCGCAAATCTTTGTGTCATTGACTAATTATGTAGGATATTTTGTTTGAAAATGATGAACTTAAATAGTTGTTTTTGAGCATCAATGGAAAATGTTTTCTACACTCTTAATCTCATATTAATAAATTTTAAACAAAATGAACTTTGAGAATACAAATGTTTAGATTATAAAATAAATTAAAATTAGTATTTTGAATTTACATTTGAAGTCAATTAACTAACTTTTACTTAAAATTTTATTAGCATCATCCTTACTTAAGTTAAATTCGCATTACTGAACTAAAAAAAGAAACAGGCTATTGTGACAATTATGAAAATTGGGTTTCAAATATATTTAAAAAATATAAAAAATAGAACTAGACATATCTTGAATTTATAGATTTATTGTGTTTAAAACAATTTATATTTAATAGTTTTTATTGAGTATCACATAAATTACACTAATTAAGTACAAAATTTCAAACAAATTCTATAAATCTTTTTAGTTTGTTTAAATTTTTAATTTTACTTGAAAATTATTTTCAAATTATATGCATAACTATTATTGTGCAATTCTCATTCTTATGTAAAGAAGGGAAAAAAAAAATAGAAAGTAGTTACTTAAATAGAAAAGCAGCAGCAAAAATGCAGGCAGAGTAACATTGAGTTACTAAAACCAAGAACACCTAGAAAAGACAAACAAACACAGAAAAGAAGAAGAAAAAAAACAGAGCAGTAAAAATCCTAATATGTGGTGAATAGTTGGAGTGATCAAATCTGTGAATCGCATTTAATAATCAGTAAATAAATCGATAGATAAATGGTAACATTGGATCCTCTCCTCCGACAGTGGGACGTGACGGCGATCCAATATTTCGTGGTGCTACCTGGTAAAGCTCTCTCTTGCCTCTGGCCTCTCTCTGTGTATACATTTGTTTTATCATATATTCATATGGGGGTTTTCTGGGAAAAGCAAGAGATTAATTATTGTTTTGTTTATATAAACTGACACAAAATCAATTATGTGGCAAATTAATTAAAATCATACCGAGGTCAGCGGCGTGTCTAGTGCTGGCTCAACACCATCTCTGATTCGCATCACATCTCTTAATATTAAATCCTTTTCTCGTGTGTGTGCCTGCGTGTTATATGTATATGTGTGTGTGTGTGTGTGTGATCGGATCCCTAAATAATTTACCAGTATTGAATGAATAAATAAACCATAATGTTGTATGTATGTTTCTTAATTGCTACGTATAGTGTTTTACATGGTGTTATGTTTTGACTTGGGTTTGTGCATGTGAGGAGTGAACCAAGGAAGCGTCGGTGGGAACTGGGAAGAGGATGCATGCACACAACACAGAATGAGATCTTCTACCACGCAGCACAAATACTGTGCGTGCTACGCGATAAATCTCAACTTTCGATTTGCATCGAGATTCGTGCAAACTAAATTTTATAATATCAGACCTCTTGAATCAAATCTGAGCCGTCCGTAACATACAACGCAGAGAATCTTAGACGTCCGTTACTATTGCGCGGAAGAGAATCTGCTTCCACACAGCACACGTGGGGTCAGCGAAGAATATATGAGAAGCATAAACCTTCTTTGATACATGGCAACTCCAGTTCTTCCGGCCACCGTCTTTTTTCTGGTACGTAATCGTTGACAAGAATATTTTGGAGTGGCTGAACTATTGGCTATTGCCTTAAATTATTACATGGGGGTTTTCAATGTCAGTAAAACTAAATGCTGGCTAAATTTTCATTGCAAAGTGATACAGGCTCCCTACTGAACATTTAGGGAGTGTTTGGATCACCAAAAATAGCACTAATCATGGATAAGTGTTGCTATCCACACAAAAATGTGATCCAAACATGATTTAGTAAGTTGTGAGTAGTGTTGGTTAGTGCTATTTTGCTAATCCAACAAAATGGTAGGATTAGCAAATTAGCACATGTCATGGTTAGCAAAATTATTATTTTATTACATTGTAATCATCATCTTGATGTTATTATTATTTAATATTATTATTATTATTATTTTAATTGTCATTATTTTATTATTATTATTATTGTCATTATTATTTTATTATTATTATAATTGTCATTATTATTATTTTATTATTATTATTGTAATTATTATTATTATTTTATTATTATAATTACCATTATTACTATTATTTTATTATTATTATTATTTTAATTGTCATTATTTTATTATTATTATTATTATTATTGTCATTATTATTTTATTAGTATTATTATAATTGTCATTATTATTATTATTTTATTATTATTGGTCATATTATTATTATTTTATTATTATTATTTTAATTGTCATTATTTTATTAATATTATTATTGTCATTATTATTTTATTAGTATTATTATAATTGTCTTTATTATTATGTTTATTATTATTGTAATTATCATTATTTTATTATTATTATAATTGTCATTAATATTATTTTTTATTATTTTGATTGTGATTATTTTATTACTATTATAATTGTCATTATTATTTTATTATTATTATTATTATTATAATTGTAATTATCATTATTTTTATTATTATTGTAATTATCATTATTTTATTATTATAATTTTCATTAATATTATTTTATTATTATTTTAATTGTCATTATTTTATTATTATTATTGTCATTATTATTATTATTATAATTGTCATTATTATTATTCTTATTATTTTTATTGTAATTATCATTATTTTATTATTATAACAATTGTCATTATTATTATTTTATTAATATTATTTTAGTTGTCATTATTTTATTATTATTATTATTGTCATTATTATTTTATTAGTATTATTATAATTATTTTTATTGTCATTATTTTATTATTATTATTTTATTACTATTATCATTTGTTATTATTGTATTATTATTATATTATAAATTGATATTAATATTTTATTATTTTATTATTATTATCGTTAAAAAAACTAAAATAATTTATTATTTTACTAACTCGCTATCACTACTCCAAATGTGCAATCCAAACAACATTTCACTAACCTAGATAGAACAAAATTAGCACTATTTTTGCACTAACCTAGATAGCAAAAAGTAACCACTATTTCAACCACTAATCTAGATAGCACTATTTTTGCACTAATCATGACATGATCCAAACGCACCCTTAATGTAAGATATTAGTTTCACTAAATGCTAGCTATGAATATTTTAGTCACTTCAGACCGTCTGATTTCCATGTATGATATGTATTTTGATGTATTTGCTTGATATTCGATGTCACTCCTGCAGAAAGGGGCATTAACAATCCTTATTTAAAAGCGGACCAACATAAATTCCGCTATTAAAAGTTTTTAAACTGGACTACAACACTCATCCGATTTAAAAACTGACTTTTTATAGCGGACAACAGTAACTCTTCGGTTTTAAAACTCTTTTAAAGCGGATTGCGTCAAAGTTCGTTTTAGAAGTTTTCTTTTATTGTGGATGGCTTGGGTGATCCGGTTTTAAAGAGGTCTTTTAAAGCGGAGGTTAAAATAGGTCCGGTTTTAAAATATTATGAAAAAACCCCACGGATTGCTCTCGTTTTCTTCAATCTGTATCGTCCATTTGAGATCAATCCAATGCTCATTAATCACTTAGATAATACTCATGAATTGCTTTCTTCTTTTGTCTCTCTCATCTCTTTATAATCTCTTTAATTTCCATTTCATCTTTCATTTCTCTCTATCTCTTCACAACTAAGACCTTGCTACTTGAAAGAAGATTTCAAGTACATTTAAAGATTTAAAAAATATGTGAAATTATTTCATTGTTTTCATAGTTTTCTTGTATTTAGATGATTTTTTCAAATTTATGTGGAATTACATGATTTTTTCATAATTTTCTTGTATTTAAATTATTGTTTGTAAATATGCGATATGATTATATAAAACAAATTATGGTGAGCATTTTTTCAATTCATGTGATGATAAACTTAAAATTTCATGGATCTTAATTATATACATTATATGTTAAAAATTAATGGTTCACCAACCTTGATATTAAATTAATCAAAAAAAATCAAATGGTGTACACAGATGGGTGTACACAGATGTTTTGTTTAATTTTTTTAATCTTTTATAACAGACTCTAAAACAAGCTCCGCTTTTAAAAGAGATCTTAAAAAACGGACCTGTTGCAAGCGCCACTTTTAAAAAACCCTTTAAAAGCATACTTCTGACAGGCTCTGCTATTAAAGGTCCCTTTAAAAGCGAATCGTTCGCAAGCGCTGTTGTTAAAAATGACCTTTAAAAGCTAGCGAACCATTAGCTAAACTTCGGTTTAATAGGTCCGCCTTTAAAATCGGACCACACTATCTTTTAACAACGCCCTCAACAATATCAGACCAACATTCGTTTTTAAAGATCCAATAAATCCGGTTTAATAGATCAAAATTATAGTTGTGTGTATTCATTTTCGAGTTCCCAATTTTTCCCAAATGATACCTCACTGGTCCCGGTACCATGCGCCAACTTCACATACATATATTGATATATTTTTTTCATATATGGATAATATTGTATATCTATTCCTCTTCTTTGCATATGTAATTTGGATAAATATATATCACCTCATGTTTTTCCCCTCCAATGTTCTTATCACTATAATAAAAGGAGTCTCTGCAGTCAAAATTTCGTGAGATTCGAACAGTCCAGATGATAAAGGCAAAGATTGGAGCAAAACACAGGATACTGTAGGGGACTATGTTCTTTTACCGTGCAGTATCGCGCCTCTACCGTCAGATGACAATCAGGAAGGATTTTAAATTTGGGACACGAATCACGAGGAAATCGAACAATCCCGAAAACGTACCGCGCGGTGCCGCGCGTTACACGATCTCGTTTCTACCGTAGGAGCGTCCAATTTGCACATGTAATTTTGTACTTCGGAACCGGATCAGTGATTAATGGAAAGGCCAACTCATCTAAGAACCCAAATAATGTGCCCAACTCATTTAAAAACAAATATTACATGCCAGTTCAGATAAAGATATTAATCTAATTAGTATATCGGAAAATGCCTCGTTAAAAGTAATCAAAATAAAAAATAACAAATATATAGCTTTGTTTTGTCTAGTCGTTAAACAAACAGCAACCAGGTTAAGAAAGACATAAAATTAATTAATATAATAAACTCACTAACACTTTTCCATGATTATATTATAACATGAAGCACTAAAATCAATTTCCACTAGAACCACCACACCAATTCCAAACATAAGTCCATGCCAATGTGTATTGTGTAATAGCAACTTAACAAATGAATAAAAGAAATCTATTTACTAAAAAAACAATATACTACATGGTTTCATATATACAAAGCGCCAAAATCCCAAGGCCCCTCCTTGTCTATTTAAAACCATCTTTGCATCCTCTAAAAGCTTCATAAAACCACCCCGGCACGACCCCTTTCTCTCCTTCCACCTTCCAATGTCAACCACCAGAGTCTCCCCACCAGCACCAGCACCATCCTTCCTCGACCCCTCCTTCGATGTCGACAAACTCAGCTACGAGATCTTCTCCATTCTTGAATCCAAATTTCTTTTCGGGTATGATGACCCCAAGATGTTCATGTCATCCCTTCCTCAGACACCTGCTCACTCCCCCTCCCCTCTCACCACCCCCCGCAACCAACCGTCACCGGGTAAAGTATGTATTCTCTCCATTGATGGTGGAGGCCGTGCAGCAGATGGTCTCTTGGCTGGCGCAGCCCTGGCCCACCTTGAAGCCTCTCTACGGACCCGCACTGGTGACCCGGCTGCACGCATTGCTGATTTTTTCGATGTGCTTGCTGGGTCAGGAGCGGGCGGTGTGCTCGCATGCATATTGTCTACTCGCTCCCCTCATGGCCGCCCCCTCTTCTCGGCTGAGGAGGCGTTACAATTCTTGATAAAGAATCTGAAAAAAACATGGTCAAAGAAACGGAAGGGTCTGATTTTTCGCAATTCCAGTGGGAGGGTGAAGAGTTTCAAAAAATTGTTTGGGGAAATGACCCTGAAGGATACGGTCAGGCCGGTGCTGGTACCCTGTTATGACCTCGCCACTGGGGCCGCATTTTTGTTCTCCCGGGCAGATGCGATTGAGAATGAAGGCTATGATTTCAAGGTCCGGGAGGTGTGCGAGGCAACATGTTGCGACGGGATTGAAGGAGGAGTGGAGGTGAAGTCGGTGGATAGCAAAAGAAGGGTGGTGGCGGTCGGTGGTGGGGTCGCAATGGGGAACCCAACTGCAGCTGCCATAACACACGTCTTGAATAACAAAAAGGAGTTCCCACTTGCGGGAGGGGTTGAAGATTTGCTAGTTGTTTCAATCGGAAGCAGCGATACCGGGATTGCAAAGGCAACCGGAGAAGCCAGCGAGGGGGAAATTGTACGTATTGCGGCCGAGAGTGTAGCAGACATGGTAAGCACATGCATATCTTGGTTATTTTTTTGTATTTCTCTGTTTGGTTTTAATTTTTCAGGTTTTGTGTTTTACTGCTATTCTGCTTTTCCTTCTTTGTTGGTCATGAATATTTGTACTTGGAAGGCTTTTTTTATTCTAGGAATTGGGATCTAATACTTCATATCTGCATGTTTAGATATTGAGATCTCAAAAGTTATAAAACATGCTGCAGCCAGGAAGTTTCTTGCTTTTCTTTTTCACTGTTTTTATTTTCTTTTCTACTTTTGACATTTTTGGGGCTTTTTAGAAAGCTTACTACTGTTATCAGGAATATCCGTTGAATTCTTGTGCAAATATTTATCAACAGGTCAAATCTCTTTAATTTCAGTGAATCCTACATAAGTAAATGAATTGAAAGCCATAAATTTTGTGAGGGCCCCCTCATAAAAGAACTTTTGTTTTCTACCCAAGAATCATCTAAGAAAATTAATGTTTGAAGTTATGGTATGAATTTCCCTTTCTATCAATACCAGGTGGATCAGGCAGTTGCAATGGCATTTGGAAGAAGCAGGACAAGCAACTACATCCGAATTCAGGTACCATCAAATTTCCTTTTTGTTTTTAATTCCAGGACAAGCAATTGTATGTTACTTCTGCATAGTTTCATTTTCCTAAAAGTTTACTGCCACCTTTATTTCTTGAATTTGTTCTCTCTGTTTTGCTGCTATTGCTACTAATTAGTACCAATTTCTTATGTGAAACATACGAAAACCTCTCTTATTGTCCGATTAATTATGAAATTAATTGAATTAAACATGTAGGCATCTGGACCTTCTCTGGCAAAATCGAAGGGAGCCAATGGTAGTTTCAGTGACATGAAGAAAGTGGCCGAGGAGGCCAAGGATATGCTGTCACAGAGAAATATCGAATCGGTGCTCTTTCGAGGGAAAAAACTAGCAGACCAGACAAATGCTGAGAAACTTGAATGGTTTGCACACGAGTTAATGAAAGAACACGACCGAAGAATGGCGAGCCCCTTACCAACAGTTTTTGTCAAGCAACAACCAACCACACCTCGGCAGCCAATCACCCCTACCACGCCAACAACTGCTCCAAGCACAGCTGCCACTACACCGGCACGTACTGCTGCTACAACACCTGTTCGAACTGCCGCCTCTTCCCCATCCTACTCAAGCCTCGTCGGTCAAGTGCTGACGACAATTTTATAGAAGATATCGTCGTCCAATTAAATGAGCTTGTTACGGCATACTTGCTGGTTGTATCTATGTTGGAGCTGTTCTAGCCTTCAGAATAGTAGATGAGTTGTTGATCCATCTAGTTGGTGTAAGTAGAGGTTAGAGTTTGGGGCAATTCTACAAATTAGGGAATTTGGTTGAAGGTTGTATCAAAATTAATTTTGCTGATTTTGTACATGTAATTAATTGACTAGTTGTTTTGCATGTTAACTAATAACTCTTGTTGCTTCTCTTGGAAATATTTGATTTTGGGCGGGAAGCAGTTAAAGCATCGGTTAGCTAATTTTCTCTAGTTTTGTGCAAGCATCTCCTTTTCCTTTTCCTTTTCCATTTTGTTTTTTCTTCTTCCTTCTTTATTAGTTTTATAATTGAGAAAAATAATTAATAATACTGCTGTAAGAACTCCAAAGTTGTTTGCACGTTCAATGCAAGTTAGTGACAGTTATGATGATTAAATTTTAATGTGAGTGACCACTTCAATTCTCTGTTTTCCTTTATTTAAAAAGATCAATTTAATCCAGCAATTAATGTGCAGGCTAGTTATGACACCGTTTTCAATCAAAATAATGTCAACTTATTAATTTTTCAACTTGTCAACTTATTAAGCTTTCAACTTTCAATTTATTACCACAGAAATAGCTCCGAGTTGGGAAGTTTTGTCACATCTGAGATGGAAATTTTTCTCATCCTCAGTATTCTCTGCATATCTCATCCGCTCCGCACTCTGCGTATTGCAATATGGACCGTCGAATTGAAGATCGACGCTCGACCGCCACTAATATGATTCAGGAGCCTCCTTGTATTATTGGATCAGAACAGTTGATATCAATCGGACGATCATATCAAAAGATACGCATTCTGAATAGCGATTTCGCTATGCAGAGGATATCGTTCCGACTTGACTCCCCCTCTCATAGGACATATTATTGATTATTTAAAGTTGGCACGTGCATCTGACGTGTCTCATATGTACAACTAATTACTTGTAATAAATTAATTTCTCTCAAATAGATTATTCCATATAACTAACCTAATATCAAGCCCTGAAATTTGGGAACTTGCATCCTGAACTTTTTTGTCACTCCAATTTTTTTACATTTGCTATCATTATAATTCATTTACATCATCATCAGTTCGTAGGTTGGGTACTATGAGAATTTGCATTATTTATTATCAAATAATAACTTGTCTGAAATCCCTGAACTTAGTTCACTCCAAATCCATTTTTAGTCTCTGAAAACCCAAAGAAAAAAAAATCATTGTTTGATTATTTATTATCAAAAGAAAATACAAATGACCTAATAGTTTAGTGGTAGATAACTAGCATAATTTTCATGAGTTCAATTATCCGTGATCACAAAGGTGAGAATTCCGTTACGAGAAGGATCCGTGGCCTCCTTCTCGTAGCCTCCTCTCTGTAGACTCCTGTACTATTTTCCACCAAAATCAATGAATATGGCCGATTCGGACCGTTCAAAACATTACTCATATTAATATAGACTTGAAGACTAAATTTGACATTTTTTTAATATTTTTACTATTTTATCGGACGGGTTGAAAATTGGATGTCTATAAATCGTTAGATAAATTCAATTTTCAACCCGTCCAATAAAATAGTAAAAAAAAATCTAAAATTTGGTCTCTAAGTCTATATTAGTATGAAAAATATTTTCAACGGTCCGGATCGACCATTTTCGTTGACTTTGATGAAGAGGCTACATGAGGCTAGAAAAATGGAGGCTAATGGATCCCCTCATATATATATATATATGCTGGAGATTTTGAAAATCCCTGTATATATTAAAAAAAAAACCAAAGAAAAATCTCAAATTAATAAAAATCAGAAATCAGAACTTACCAGGACCAAATGCTGGCAGTTAAGTTACCATAGTAAATTTGGGTGCCTGGATTTCATGCAGCGCAATCAATTAAATGTTGGATTGACACTTTAAATAGATTTAATCACGGGTTGATGTATGCATGAATTGAATCTATGAAACAGAAGTAACCAATGAGCACAGCTTTATCCTGTCACTTGTTGGGATGATATATCTAGATCTGTCTTGTTCTAATGCAGTACCAACATTAGTTTGAGGACAGGTCATTTCAGCTTAGATTTGGTACCACAGGTATGAATGTATAATACCAACATTAGTTTTCATGTTTTTATCTCTTATGCTAGTTCATCGGTTAGTAATTATTACCATCTAAACTATATATATGGTCATATATATCTGTAAATTGTAAGTTTTATTTGTATTTCTGTTTGTAAGAATTCTATAGTATAATCTCTTTTACTCAAATTTTGTATCTGTCTATTCTCTCTTCCTAGCTCCTACGAATTCCAAGGAACACAGCTAAGTTGGACAAAGATTTTGTATTTGTCTTGGCGTTTTCGAAAAATGTTCATAATAATGAATCGGAGTTAAAAGTTACATTTGTTTGAAGATTAAACGCTCTTTCGTGCTTGTTTTTCATCAAAAATAACATTTAAAACAATTATAATTTGTCAAAAAAGCTATTGATCTGTTTGACCAGTCATGGATAGTGCGTGGGTACCTGAAACAAAAAAAAATCTTTGAAGAGAAGCTAATGGTTATTTAAAATAATCGTTGACGTATAGGTGGAGCTACGCCAACGGTTATTTTAAAAATTGTTGCTCTAAAATTTTGAAAAATAAAAACAAATCCTGAAAAAAAGATAATGGTTATTTAAAATAACCATTGCCTTAATTTTTTTGCATTTCTGCCAACAGTGTTTAATAATTTTTCTTCAATAATCGTTGTTTTATTAAGTTTGCTAAATCTCCTTTCTGTTGTAGTGATTTATCGTTTGTGCATCCAATTTTTTCAAAAAAAATTGGAAGCTGACTAAATAGCAAAACCATTATTGTGAATGAAACGCTCTAGAAAATAGATTTAATAAATATTACTTTGTCAAAAAAAAAAAAATACGGACACTAGAAGTAAATAAGCATGTCAAAAAAAGATTGCTCTGGCCTCTGGGGATGAAATGATGAATACGGAATACTCTTGGGATCAAAAGATTTCTTCTTGTTAATACTATCTGTTAATTATCAATTAATCTATCAATAGTATTTAATTTTATATTCACTTAATTATGGTAATTTTGAACTTTAATACGGGTACGAGATTATCGCCGGCATTAAAGTTGTATGATTTAAGCGCGTTGTTGATTGGTCTATTTAGGAAAAATCTCATAATGGATTTAATTTTTAGTGAGATTAAAAGTAATAGTTTAAGACTTTTTTAAATTTTACAAATGACCGGAGACGCTATTAGAGTTTCGAAATTTCTTATATTATTTTATTATTTTTTATGTTTTTAACTTATTTGTTTTTTCAAATTTTTAGAAAATAATGACACGATTAACAATTACAATGAATTTCAATTATGATTTATCTGAAAGTTCCAGAATTATTTCAACTTCTTAAGAACACGACTAACAATAGTGACTCTATTTTCTGCTTCGAAATGGAAACTATACAAAAAAGAAAACAGAAGAAAATAATAAAATATTGAATAAATTTAGAGAGAGTAGTATTAATCTGATCCAAAATTAGATTCATTAAAAAATTTATCCGTTTATTTAATTATCTTGTGAAAATGTTACACCTCTTCATTTTGAAAAGCACGGGACATCCTCGGATGGATAAAATGCTTCTTGTTGTACCTCCTGATGCCTCCCATCAACACTCGATGAATGGAGACGATTTATCACAGACCACCTCGGAAAATTTTTAATAAAGGATCAGAAAAAAAAGAATTAACAAATAAAGTCAATGGCAACTCAAAATTTTCACAAAGTATTAGAGGTGAAGTAATACTTGAGTCACTAAAGTATAAAATTTATTTTGAAATCTTTAGAAAAATGCACGGGAATTAGAAAAAAAAATAAAAAATTTAGGAGCGCAAGTATTATTTGTGCATGTTGGACCAAACAATTTCTTTGTATTTGTTGATTTGCAAAACAATTTGAATTTTACCATTTCTTGTGTTTAAGAATAATTGTAGGAATATTTAAGCAAAAAGCAAAAATGAGCATAAGAAATGATCAAAGAAGACTTAATAACAAGTTCATAAGATCAAGATAAAGAATTGGTTAGGTTAATTAGAATTTAGATAGTTTAAATTTGAAATTGAAAAGAGCAAGGAAACCACAAAATCAGTACATAGTGTTATAACGCTAACCGTGCCTTTATAATTCTATCTGACCAAAACCCTGAAATCTGACCATACACAAAACAACCCGTGAAAATCGTTAAGTAATGCCAAAGAGGCGTTAAAGCGCTAGACCAAGAAAACAAGGCTAAAATGACTAAGTACCAACTTGTAGGGTTTACAGTTATAATGCTAGAGTTGGTGTTAAAGCAGTAGGTTTGTCCAAGAACAAAAATGGCTAAGTCAGTACAACCCAGACTATATATATGTGGTGGAAAAAAAAAAGAAAATTTGAGCAAAAAAGTTGAAGAATAACTTAAAAATGAGATTTGGAGGCTTTAGAAGCATTTTTGGAGACAAAACAACGTTGTTACTGGGTTATATCCGATTAACACATGTGTGTCGTGTCTTGTTGTTTCCAAAAAGTACTCACACGAGCGAATTAGAGCTACGAGTCAAAAGTTACGTCTGTTCGGAGATCAAACGTTATTTTGTGCTTGTTTTCAAGTTTGTTTTGCACAGAAATGTAACGCAAACTAAATAAAATAGATGTTCAACCTAAATAAAATAGGTGTTCATACTAAATAAAACATATGTTCATACTAGCTAATTGTTTCAAGTCTAATCTGTACTATATAAGAATGTGCTCGTACTAACTAAGGATATGGTCATACTAACTCATATGATTGTCATATTAACATCTCAGGTGGTTATACTAACTCCTCTGATGGTCATACTAACTCCCCTGATGGTGATACTAACATCTCAGATGGTCATACGAACACCTCTGGTGGTCCTACTAACATCTCAGTTGATCATACTAACTCCTCCGGTGGTCATACTAACCTCTCAGGTGATAATACTAGCGATGTTTTTCAATGTTTTCATCGATTCATCGATGTTCTCCACCCAATCATTGATGATTTTCATCGATGCAAACCTGTCGTTTATAGATGTTACATCAATTCATCGATGCAAAGAAACATTTCATCGATTCATCGATGTTTTTCACCAACTCATCGATGTTTTCAATGTTTTCATCGATTCATCGATGCAAAACAGCATTTCATTGATTCATTGATGTTTTTCACCAACTCATCGATGCAAATCAATGATTTAGTGATGTTTTTTTCATGTTAAGACTAAATAAAATAGGTGTTCATACTAGCAGTTTTAAGTCAGTTTTTTGCACTGTTTCAAGTCTGTTTTGTACAGAAATGATGTGCATACTAAATAAAATAGGTGTTCATACTAAGTAAAGCAGGTGTTAAGACTAAATAAAGCATGTGTTCATACTATTTGTTTCAAGTCTATTTTGCACAGAAATGAGACACGTACTAAACAAAAGAGATATTCAGACTAAATAAAATAGGTGTTGATACTAAATAAAATATGTGTTCAGACTATATATATGTGTTGGAAAAAATTCAGAAAATTTGAGCAAAAAAGGTGAAGAAAAACTAAAAATGAGATTTGGAGGCTTTATAAGTGTTTTTTGGGGTTAAAACAATGTCTTTACATGTTTACACCTGATTAATGCAAGTGCCTCGTGTCTTGCCGTTTTTGAAAAGTACTCATACGTGTGAATCGGAGTTGCGAGTCAAAAGTTACGCCTGTTCGAAGATCAAACGTTATTTTGTGCTTGTTTTCAAGTCTGTTTTGCACAGAAATGGAGCGCAAACAAAATAAAACAGGTGTTAATACTAAATAAAACAATTGTTCATACTAAATGAAACAGGTGTTCATACTAGCAAACTGATATACTAAATAAAACAGGTTTTCAAGTCGTTTCAAGTCTATTTTGTGCTATTTCAAGTCGAATATGCACTATATAAGAATGTGTTTATACTAACACATGATATAGTCATACTAACTCATCTGATAGTCATACTAACATCTTACGTGATAATACTAACTCTTTTGATGGTCATAATAACTCCTTTGATGATGATACTAACATCTCATATGGTCATACTAACTCCTCTGGTAGTCATAATAACATCTCAGGTCATCATACTAACTTCTATAGTGGTCATTCTAACCTCTCAGGTGGTAATACTAGCGATATTTTTTAATATTTTCATCGATTCATCGATGCTTTTCACCTACTCATCGATGTTTTCCACTCAATCATCGATGATTTTCATCAATGCAAACTTGTCGTTCATCGATTTTTTTTTCATCCATTCATCGATGTTTTTCACCAACTCCTCGATTTTTTCATGATTTTCATCGATTTATCGATGCAAAACAGCATTTCATCGATTCATCGATGTTTTTCACCAACTCATCGACGCAGCGATGTTTTTTAATGTTTTCATCGATAAAAGAAAGAAAAAGGAAGAAGAAAGATGCAGTTGAGAGAGAAAGAAAGAAGTTCAAAAAATGAATAAGACAAAAGATGAAGGAGAGTGGGGGATGGGAGCGTGGGATAGATGTCTGGGGATTTAAAGATTTTCTCATTCAAAAAATATAAAATTTGATCTCTAGTGAGATTTCAATATGGAGATGAGTCGGACGGTTTGGATCGATAATTTGAATTTTGAAATTTAAATTTGAATGTGAAGCCAAAACACATCATGACTTCATGAAGCATAATAGCATAGCTCATTATATATATTCATATACATATATATAGAGAGAGAGATATAGGCTAGGGTGCTCCATGGAGCACCAAATCGCTAATGCTCCACATCGTATCTCCAATTTGAAAATTCCAACGACCGATTCGAACCGTTGAACATGATCTACATATTTAAAACTACTTGGAGATTGAATTTTATATTTTTTGAATTTTTTTGCTATTTTTTAGAGAGATATGAAAATCACAACTTTTGTTGATTTACAAACCGTTTGATTAACAACTTTTCTACCTCTTTAAAAAATAGCAAACAATTTCAAAAAAATATAAAATTCAATCTTCAAATAGATTTTAATATGTAGATCATGTTGAACGGTTCGGATCGGTCATTGGAATTTTCAAATTGAAGATAATGAATGTGAAGCACGAACGGTTTGATGCTCCATGAAGCACCCTAGCCTATCTCTATATAGAGATATACACATATATACATGTCCGAATACATCAATTTTCAAGTTATTTGAGCTTTTATATATGTTTACTTAAGAACCCCCCCCCCCCCCCCCCCCCCCCTCCCAAACACACACACACACAAAATTTTGCACTTCTGTCGATTTTAGATTAGCAAAAATGCAGATCTATGTCCATTATTCCGCCTTGTCTTTAATTAACAGGCACCACACACGAGAAAAATGCAATGGCGGTGGTCCAAAAGGATTGTGTTCTCATACTCCCATTATTGCTAGAATAGCAAACAATGATTGTGACTTTTGCTCTTTTGGATATGGTTCATTTTTTTATATCTACAAACATTGTGGGCACCATTGTTTATTTCTCTTCCTTTGTCCTAATTTAAATTTTATCCTACGAGGCTATGACACCATGCACCTAGTACGTATGACATATTTGAAAATAGTCTGTTGATGTGGTAAATTGTGTTTTATAGTGTTGAATTATAAAATGCATATTGCTCTATATCGATCTTAAAAGAGAATATTTCCTTTGTTTACCTTAATTAATCATCACAGTTTTTAGTATCTAATTATTCTTAATATTTTTTAAACATACCAGTTAGGGCTGATCACAACATCAGACTGGTGGTCAGAATTACAATTGGTTCTAAGAAAACTAATGTACGCAAATAACTTTTGGTATAAACTTTATTAGTGTTAGAAGCTTGTAAATCTTACGTTAAATCCAATTCAAGAAAGAAAAAAGTTTGGCAGTCTGATTTCTGTACTCTCTGGTCTCTAGGACAAAGTTCAAAATTTTCAGTACTTCTGCACCAGATCTACAATAAGTCAATATACAGGCTATCTAATATGAAACAAATAAAAAGGTTATCTAAAAAAGCGCAAGTTCTAACAGTAACTTGCTTTCTCTGGGTCAAGTCCTATCTAGTGTAGTGGTGAGGCACAAGACTTCTATGAGAAAAGTTATGAGAAAAGTTCGGGGTTCAAATTCCGCTATGAGCTACTTTTAGAGAGTTTCAAGTTTATTTTTTTATTTGTTTGTGGGTCTGTATTGTAAGCCTACGGATAATGAATAAAAAAAAAATTTGCTTTCTCTGAAACTGAGGAGTATACCAGCAGTCAAGTCAACACCTCTCCTTCCAATTCAATCTGGGAGTACATTTCTCAAGTCTATACTGATTCTGCTCAACAAACGAGGCAGATTTTCAAAACTAAAGTTTGGTGATGTTCAAAGAAAAAAAATTCCTAAAGATTGTTAGTCTTTACTTTTGTCTCTCTTAATCTTTGACATTGTTGTCTTGTTGAACACTTCACTGGTTTTAAATTAAAGTGCAAAGTGACACCAATGCAAGAACAAGTGAACAACACTGAAGTATAGGCATAAACTTTTTCCCTTCCATTAGCTTTTTCATCTTTCTCTAATGCCCACAAACACAAAAGATAATCGGAATTTGAGGCATGCGCCAACACAACTTGATTTAGACATAGAAAAGACATGCTACGGAAAAGAAACAGTGACTAGATTTTGCATCTATGCCTTTAGTTAGCTTTTGTATGCTATTCTTTTTTATTATGCTAAAGTAGTGTTTAGAATATTTATTTATATCATTATATGCAATAGGAAGGGTCAAAGTGGGCTCAAAACGAAGCCTCCTAGTATATCAATTTTGCTTAGGCCATGTATAACGTACTTCAATGAAGTAATAATTCCAGTATTTAACTTAGGAATTGCTGCTGAATAAACGAATATATTAAACCCTCTTTTTTATTTTATTTTTGAAAATCCTGTCAACATATACAGCAAATAACAATAGCACACAGTAATTACTAATAGAAAAAAAAACATATATACAAGTAAATTTTCTCTAAGAATCCCCTCATCATTTAAAAAACACACATAAACCAACAATATCATTTTATTTCATGGTTCTATCAAGTTATGAACTTGGGACAATGCCAATTTTGATTTGGAAAAACAAAATAAATAAATAAAACCTGATAAGTACTTAAAGTCCACATGAGATTTTCAAACTCATCAAGAATTTGGAAGCGGCTCCAATGCCACTAAGAATTGCACCTTCCACATTCGGGCTTACGCAAAAATCTCCACATATTGCTAACTTCGTATCATTGTCCCAAAGGCATTTCTCCTCAGGACTAACAGACAAAGCTGGAAATGCACTTCCCCTGTAAACAGAAAACAAAAATGAGAAACATACCATCTTATTTTCAAAAGGGCCCAATTTGCCGAAGATGAGAATAAATAGGCCCAGTTCAAACAAGGCCCAAAATGTGACACTAACGAAGTGCCAGTTGCAATTAAACTTCAGTAATGCAAGCACGGCTCAAATTATATCATTTTGAATCAACTAGTCTCAGTTTGCAATTGTGCCTGAATTTACCATAGTTCTAAAAGATCTCTTATTAAGCATAAGACATTTAAAACGGTCCACAGAAAAGATAATTGTGCCTGAATTAAGCCTTTAAATAGTTTTTGTTTCGATCAAATAACTCTCTACATTTGAATGTATACTCAAATTTCATCCCAATCAGCATCTCAATTCAACCCTACTTGTAAAATACATTGAAATACTAACCATCGATGAGCCTTCATGAAAAGTGGTTTTGGTATGCTCAACCCTGAAGCTTTAAATTCTTGAAATAGCTCGTCTGCTATTTTTGACAGAATTTCATTCGACGGTTTCTTTAAGCTGCTCTTTTCTATGATAGAAGCTGCATACTCGCTTGTAGAGTACAATACCCAAGACTGACTAGACACACACACACACACACACGAGATATTATAAACTATATAGCAAGGGAAATGTATCAACAATTTTATTTTCGGCCAAATTATAGTTCCACTACTCAGTAAGCCCCAAGTTTGCCAATTAAGCCTTGGGATGTCAAGCAAGCCCCAATTCAATTGGACAGTTTAAATGGCTAAATCTCAAGTGTACAACTTCAGTTGTCCTCATTTAACCCAATTTAACCTTATAGCCACAATGCAAACTGAAGAACAAATTATCCCAAAAGAGAAACTAGCACTAGAATCCTTTGGTCAAACCAGTAATTGACTAGAGTGAAATGGTATTAAAACTGAAATGAGAAATCTTGCAATCTGTTTGAGCAAATCAAGTTAGTTGAGAACAAACTATTTACCCATTTGGAGGTATAAAAGCACGGCTTGGCTTACTGCTATCACGAAAAGCATAGCTTAGTATGTCTGAATTCAGAAAAGAAATCCCTTTCTCTTGCACCTAACAATAGTAAAGGATAATCTCAAACTACTTGAAACAATGACATTGAACTTTTCACCTTTAAATTTAAAATATATTTATGACGATTTTCAAGATTGCAGACTAAATCTGATGTCAAGTGGTCTTGCCTCTGTGGATATACTGTTTAGCCTCTCTTTTATTTTTCTCAGATCTGATGGTGCTCATTTGCCCTATGGATGATGAACTAAGCCAAGTTGGGTATGTATTAGCTTAACTGAGGCAACCTTGAGTTGAATGGAAGCTTATTTTGCACATGTAGAATTAAATTAAGCCTCAATTGGATCATTCTGCATAATTGAAGAAAAATGATGCGCCAAAATATTTCTTACCAAAGAAAGAGGTTCTGTAAAGGCTAACATAAGAGCAAAGCATGCTCGAACGGGGATTCCTTGTGATAAAACTGACAAATCTCTGTATGGTGATACATCTAACAACAAAATATTGTGAAAATACTAAATAAATACATTGTTCAAGACCGTTCGGATGTGTAAATGAAAAATGCATATAAGGACCATAAGTTCTGAACCTGCTTGAGTGGACATTTGATCTTGTTGATGGCATTATTTTAGTTCAATTGATTGCTATGTATGAAGTAATCAAGGTTTATTTTTAGGCATATCTAACAAATTAACAAGACAACCACGCAACTAGAAGTACCTATTTAGTATTTACACTATTTACAATGCGGTTCCCATGCCAAACATTACCTTTCAAATGCAGACACTGAAGTATTTTGGAACAATGAGTAAAAATTGTGCAATACTGTTGAAAGACGGATAGAAGGAACAAACCAAGAGGAGGTGGTACCCCATGGACTTCTCTAAATCGTGGTGAAACTAAGTTCTTATCTGATGCAACAACACCATCAAATTGGCCCAGTTCTTTTCCATCTAATCCAATTAAGGACCATGAGCTCCTGTCCTGAATCCAATTCATTTTCCCAACTGTGACCCCAAATTTGGCCTCCACGCCTAAATGGCAAAGAAAAAGACAGAAAGATAAATGCATCTTAATTAGATATTCCAAAAAGGTAAATGTAATTTTTTTTTTCTTGATCACTAAAAAATTCTCGGTGCAGCACTGGCTAAGAAAACAGTATGCTAGTCGCTCCCACCATTGTAAAGTAAGCACAACCTAACCAAAAAGCCTCAATGAGACTCAACTTCGGGAGATATCTTGTATCGATTTTTTTTTTTTTTTTTGAACTGAATTACCTTCTTATTATCATTAGTTTCCACTCGAAAAGGCCAAAGTATAAACCAAAACACAAAAATACAATGCAAAAATGGTTTCACTTGGTACTGCAATTGGTGATGTAACATAATACTGCTGTCTATTCCCCGAATTTTACAATTGGAAGTCCAATTGAGGCTCTTTTGAGATGGCATCGCAACTATTTGTCAATTGAGCTCATAGTTATGTGGTATAACAAGTAACGGTGGAGAACATTAACAACCAAAGATGCAACACCAAAAAAGAAGAAGAAGAAGAATGGAGAGGGGTCAAATGGTTCAATGTCTTTTGAACCAAACTAAAAATAGGATCAAGATGTTACAATCCCTGCAGCTAACCATCTGCTTTGCATAGTGCTTTGCAAATTGAATTCATAGCTGGTACACCGACATATTTTGGCATTTTGTCCTGAGGAAAAAATAAAATAAAATGAAATTAACTTGTGTATTTTAGAAAACTAAGAAGAAGTCTACATCTATCATTTTTCAGTAAGCTAAATGACTTGTGTCGTTTTAAAAGATATAAAATGTTTGGTGTTATTGAAGAAGTCAATTTACCAGTACTGAACATTTCTTGATTCTATAATCAATGAACTGTGTGAGAAAGGTTCCAGGAGGCCATTCTATGCATAGCATACTATAAGCAACTATTTGGCATTATTTTATTACCATGTTATATAATTACATTAGACATTTGGATCTATGTTGCAGAAAATCTTGGATAATGATTCACAAAGTTTTGATTGAGTTTATAGGGTACAGAGACAAATTCTAACTTGAATTGTAAATTATAATGAAGTAAAAAGGAGGATCTTTTTAATTAGGATAATTCTAGCATACATTCAACTTTTATGGTAGATCCCATTGATGTATTCAAAAATACTGTTTAAACTAAAAAAAGCTGAAATGTAGATGCATTCTTCATTAATCATTACTCAAGTAGGTCTTGTGCTCTTGTCTATGAAATTTGGAAGTCATTTTGCCTTCCATCAAATAAAATTTATAATTCAAATTTAATGATTTTTGGGTGAATAACCAATCAAACTCAAATTGACTCACAGTTGATATACATCATATCTAAATGACGGAGAACATTTTTTTAACTGTTTGAGTGGAACAATAATGTTGTTCAAGATATCAAATGGATGTACCATAACTGTTGGACATACTTAAAAGAACTTCAAATTGGCTAAAAATTGCTAACAGGAGTGGTCCGGAAATACCAATGAATCATTCAGGATAAAAGAAGAATATTGAAATGACCTTCTCAGCATCAACTAATTTGTTTGTTCTTTTATCAAAAACACCAAATCTTGCATCCCACTCAGCAACTAGACCTTGGGACTCCCATGACTTCACCATTTTCACCACCTCATCATTGTTAATTGTGAAATAAGGCACTCCATGGTCAAAACAAAGCTCTGTACCATCTTCCATTATTTCTCTAAGTTAGCACAAAAGTAGAACTGAATATTTAAACTTGAAATGGATTTCTGTGATGCAAGTGCACTTATAGCATATGCATCTGCCAATTTACATAATTTCATTGAACTTCTTATTGCATTGCTGTTATCTTTTTTGCCCTTCATGCATAGCGAAAAAGAAAAAAAAAAACTCAAATTTTCTCTACATTGATCCAGAAAGTAAGTGGAGATAAAAAGCCTCTTGAACTTAAAAAGAAAAGGATCACAAATCCATTGCCCTTAAATATGCAATTTTTTTAAAAAAAAAATAGTGGTTATACCACCAGTTTCACTAAAATTTCTTAAGAACCTACAGACTAATAGTCTGCTCACACTCCTATTGAAAGTCTGGTATCACCCACGGTACCAATATGCTCAAACCTTCAAATGCTAAAATGGTTCAGCCTATTAGTTAAAATTGATGTTACACCTGACATCTACAAATTACATATTTCCATATACTGCATATCCCGAATAAGTTTCCCAAATTTTGCTTACACAAAAAGGGGAGAATAATAAATCAAACCAAATCAAATAAATCACCTCCTGCTAGACATTCTCCCCCCAGGTCCTCTTCCTGACTCGAAAATTGTTACAGAAATTCCTTTCGAAGCAAGAATCGAAGCGCACACAGCTCCTGAAACTGTAATTAATTCAAAAGAAGAGGTGAATTGAGATCCGATAAAAGGGAAACAAAGAAGCTATTTTCAGGATCAGAGAAGGAAATTAGACACAAGCTTACTTCCGCTTCCTATTACTGCTATTTTCGCCATTCCAGAGTTCGCCATTTGCATGAGAGAGATGTGATCGCGAGAGAGAAATCTATGTCAAGAGTATGTCAGAGTAGTAATCATGAGAGCAATGATCGTATTCGTATCTTGTGGTGAATAAATAGGTAACGTCGACTTGGCGCAATTTCGAGCCCAATATCGGACCCGGCTGCTGTTAAGGTCATAATTGATCCGATCCGATGAGGCGATTATTGAGTTAACCCGATTCACTTTGTTTTTTTTTTCAGATCCGATCCATTTCCAAAGTTTACTTGGTTTCATGCGGGTCTCCACATGAATTTGTTCCATTCTGGATCGGGTCATATCATGACCTCTTAACCTAATCCATTCATTTTTTTAATTCTTTGCATAAACTGTTTAGTTAAACAATTGATTCGGGTCATACTAAGTTGATCTAAAATCCAGACAGATCAAATATAATTGAGGTCAATTTTTTTACGTGAATCGAATAAAATTAAAAAAAAAGTTAACATACTTTCAACCTTCCGGAGCTCAAGTTCAATGTGATCCATGGCCATAATTCGCATCCTCTAATCACAATGCTATTATTAATCAAGACAAAAATACGTTTTTTATGAATTTTCACGAGTATTATTGGATCATTTTGAATGTGTGAGAATAATATTTATCAACTTTGTTTTGATATGAATAATATAGAGTAAATATTGCCTTTGTATCAATTTAAAAATATCATTGAATTTCAAATTTAGCATATGGATCTGGTTTTTAACAAAAAGATGCATATTAAGATTTCATAAAAGTATTTAAAAATTAATAAATATCGACATTAGTTAAATTTCTCTTATGAAAAAAAATCGGAGGCAGATTTTAAATTGTCAAAATAATCTCTTTCTATGTTGCTCTGTATATAGGAATATGCCATAAGCTCTTGGCCTCTAGCCCGCCCCTGTAAAGTCCCTGTCAGACTCGGCTCTAATTCGGTCCTTAGTAAGATTTTGAAAGGGTCAGGTCTTAGAAGGGCCGATCTTTATTCCAAAAATGCAGACCCCTATTTACCCGATCCTTTCAAGTCCCGACCCCGTCCGACCCTGATCCGGCCCTCTGCAACCCTTATTCATGCCAGCTCCTCAGACCCTTATCAACCATTTCACAATTAAAAAAATTAAAAAAAAAGAGACCAAAGCCGTTATTACTCGGCCCTGATCTGGCCCTCTGCAACCCCGAGGGCCTGATAAGGGTCGGACCTATTTTCTTAGAACAAAACCCTTATTACCCGGCCCCTATTAAGCCCTTCTTTAGACCCGGCCCTTTAGGCCCGACCCTTGTAAAGTCCGACTCGGCCCTTTAGATTTCTCTATATGTATACCACAGAACTGGATCATTTTCTGGACCATACTGCTGTGAGCGGCGGATCAGTATTCTCTGCGTATTTTTTTGCACTTTGCGTATCGCAATATGAATCGTCGGATTGACGATCGATGCTCGACTGCTACTGATATGATCTGGGCCCCTTGTATTATTGAATCAGAAACCGTTGATATCAGATCAATCGGACGGTCCAGAGGATATCGTTCCTATGAGCCGCACGAGAAATTCGACGGAGCCAGAGTAGAATCCTTTTATACCTTTTATCATTGCTGTACTAATCTACTACCTGGAATCGGTTTTTACACACTTGCGTAGAACACTAATAACACCGAGCACTGAATGGTCCGAAAGTGTGCAATAAAATCCGGTTCACTGTAAACCAACCCCACCCCTCCTTCAGACCCCAACAAATATCTTCCTTCCCTTGAAAAGAACCATTCAAGGAGGGTTTAAGGCGCACCATTTGTTTCTCTCCTCGACTGTGATCCCAACCCTAGCCGCTATATCTAGGGTTTAAGCTCAATTCCATTTGCATCCTTACACTTCAGTGATGAGTTCTCTCCTCCGTCGTTGTTCCCATGGAGCTTCCCGGCGGGTTCTCTCCGCGCTTATATGGTCTGACCCGACCCGACTGGTCTCCTCCTCCACTTCCGCAATTATTTCGCAATCACGAGAGTTAGTGAGAGATCTAGCTGGTGCGGTTCCTCGGCGGGAATTTCATATCTCGCCAGGTCCGTTGGAGTTTAGAGCCACGTTCGCTACACGTGCGGCGTTTGCTGTTGATGATCTGTTCGAGGACGAGAAAAATGGCGCCCCTAAGAAAGGGGATGAGGGTTTAGAAATTGCCAAGCTCGGGATTTCAGACGAGATCGTCTCTCGTCTCGCTAAGAAAGGGATCAATAAGCTCTTCCCAATTCAGGTTTTCTTCATTGTTTTGTTAGTGATTATGTCTACAATTAGGTCATCGCTTCCATCAATGTTTAATTGATGGTATATAGACTATAGACATCTAGTAATCTAATGCTCTTGATTTGATCTTATGTACGTATATATTCTTCATCTGCGGGTTTAAACCTTGTACAGTGTATATTTTCTAAGTCGGATATGCTTGAAATCATCTCAAGGTAGGAATTCAAACTCTCGTGAAGAAGTGTATTGTTAATGTATAGAATTATGATTTATGAATGGGTTTGAAGTGACTCTGATTTGGTTGTATTTGGTTAGATTGTTCTTATATACATCTCATTTTGATAGTGTAATATATACTGATTTATTTGTGAAATTATCGGTTAAACTATTTTTTCTATTTACTTTTCTAGAGAGCTGTGCTAGAGCCTGCAATGCAAGGGAAGGACATGATTGGCCGTGCCAGAACAGGAACTGGCAAAACACTTGCTTTTGGTATCCCTATAATTGATAAAATCATTCAGTACAACAAGAAACACGGGTTTGTTTTACTACTCATTCACTTTAATGAGCTTACTTGATACTTCAGCACTGGTATGAACTGATATCATGCACCAACTACTACAGTAAACAGTATCACTAATTTAACCTCCAAATTTTTCTTATCCTGCTGGTTCTTGAAATCGTGATTAATTTAAGCTGATTATCAAAATCTTAGAGGGACTGTTAGCTTGGAATTCTGTATGTATGAACTAGAAGTTTGGTTACTCCCTGCTTAAAAGCTAAAAATATTTTGACATGAAAATTAGCAGTTTAGTTTATGTAATGCATGTAGCTGCTCTAAACTTGAGGTCTTTTCCATTACTCATAAAGGATTGACACAGAATCTATTTATTTCTTTTTTTATTTTGAGAAAAGAACCTATCTATTTCTGACACATCATTTATATATTTTCCAGTGTTGGTAGAAATCCCCTTGCTATAGCCCTGGCACCAACCAGAGAACTTGCACGGCAGGTGGAGAAGGAATTCTCTGAATCATCGCCTCTTGATACAATATGTGTCTATGGTGGCTCCCCCATCATGCAGCAGACTAGGAAGCTCAATTATGGTGTTGATGTGGTCGTAGGTATGTACCCATTTGTCTAATCCTATGAGCTGATCTTATTCTTGTGGTTATTGATATATTTTTTTTTCTGGTCTCCTGTGCTTGTATAGACGAAACCTCAACTGGTAGCCTTACCAGAAATATGTTTTAGCAGTATATTGATGTTTCAATGCATGATTTGGTTAACAAGTATAGATCTATTTTATTGTAAAACAACTTAACCTTATTTTACAACAGAAATAAATTAATATTTGCAAAACAATCTTCTGATATCAACAAAGTTCCTGGGTTATTTGCAAATTATGGACATTTCATTAATAATATGGACCTTTGCTGTAATCTTAGGTTGATACAAACTAAAACATCACAAAAGAAATTAGGTGCTGTGTCAGATAAGAGAAACATTGGTTGGTATCTGGAAATATAGCAAGGTGTTGTTCTTAAGGTGCTATAAGGAAATCAAATTTTCCATGAAAGCATCATATTAATGTTTTTCATCAATATCTCTGAACACTCACATTACTATGCTAGGTACACCGGGCCGTGTTATTGACCTTCTGAAAAGAGGCGCACTGAATCTCTCAGAAATACAATTTGTTGTTCTAGACGAAGCTGATCAGATGCTTAATGTGGGATTTGCCGAAGATGTGGAGGTAATTCTGGAGAGGGTGCCACAAAAGCGACAGACTTTGATGTTCTCTGCCACCATGCCACAATGGATACAGAAGATCACACGCAGATACTTAAAAGATCCAGTTGTGATTGATCTGGTGAGTTGTTATTTTCTTTTTATTTCTTTGTTCAATATGTTATTTTTTTTTTCGTTATTCAATATGCCAGTTCTGTACCATTATATAGTATCATTACATGGAACGAACTGTCACACACACTCACACAGAGAGAGATCCATGGTTATTGATGGGATTGGAGTATGATACTTAATCTTGCAGACAACTTGGAAAGTATGAGATTTGCTGTGAATAACCTTTCTCAATTTTTGTTTAACTTCTAATTTTTGGTATTATATTGATTTGTCTTGCAGGTTGGTGACTCGGACCAGAAGCTAGCAGAGGGCATCACTCTATATTCAATAGCTGCTGATAAGTATGATAGAACTGCTATTCTTGGACCACTAATTGAGGTGAGCTTTTTTGTTTGGGACTGAATGAGGGTCTTTATGCATTGAGTTAAAAGTATATCATGGAAGATATGCATAATTAAAAAATGCATTCCAGCTAGGGGTGTAAACGGAATGGATATTTATCTGTTCTGTCCAGGTCCGTTTTCAAATTGTATCTGTAAATTTTAGCTCCAGATATGCAAATAAATTATTCGTGTTCACAATTTCATATCCAAAAAAATTATGTGGATGCAAATACAGAGTAATGCGGATATCCGGATTATAAGAATCCGAAATAATAACAGACACCATAGTTCCTTATTTGCATTAAGGTGCAAAAATTCTATTTGTGGATCTCAATTTATAGTTTTCTCATCTGTTTTATTTTGCTGTAGTCTCCTCATATTTTGTATGCTTGTTATCCATACTGAAGATCAACTAATATCCCCTTAATGAGATACATATACGAATATGGTTTAGCAATGTCCGTTCCAAATTTACTTGGTTTACACTCCTGATTCCATCGCAGTCTGGCAAAGGATTTTTTACATTGAGGACAGGATAGGTTCATCAATGAAGGACAAGATGTGTTTCTGAACCAAGTATATTTTGTTAATTCACATATTTGGTATGTTACAACTAATGGCACATTATTGAACAGGAGCATGCTAAAGGTGGGAAGTGCATAGTGTTCACACAGACAAAACGAGAAGCTGACAAGCTGTCATGTTCCATGGAACGCAGTTTCAGGTGCCAAGCTCTGCATGGAGATATTTCACAGAGCCAGCGAGAACGCACCCTCATGGATTTCAGAGATGGCCGTATCAACATACTCATTGCAACTGATGTGGCAGCCCGTGGTCTTGACATACCTAATGTCGATCTGGTATATTATTTTGTTATGTTTCATCTGTGAGAAGTAAAAAATGACTGCTGATTTTTCATGTTTTGTTTGTTGTCTCCATGAAGTTTATTGTTTTTATTTTGTGGTGCCTTCTGGGTAGTTCTGGTTGTGCTAGCAACTAATGTTTTAAATTCTCGAAGCTGGATTCAAATGTTAGAGCCAGAATCAAACTGATTCTAATGTTAAGGTTCTCATTAGGGTGGAACTTACAGAGAGGCATTATCAGAGTTGTCATTTTCTATTGATTGCTTGAGGTTGACTATAGTGTCAGTTTTAGAGTTTGCAGGTAAATTGGAGGATTGTTCTATCTTGTATACTCGGTCATTACACTTTGTAGGTGTACGATCCATCTCCAATAAGATAACTGAACAAGGCCACATTCTTGTAGCCAATAAGATAACTGAAAAGTGAAACATTTTGCTAGTTACACCATATTCAAGCTGCAAGCAAATTATTCTAATAAACAGAACAGGGCAACTTTATTGTCACTTCTTTGAAAAGAAAAATATATTTCACCTCGGGCCAATGGTGGTGGATGCATATTTCTGGTTATTTTGTGATATCATTTATGTGAATCCTCATATCATAATGTCACATATTATTAATCCTTTTTATGAGTGCATATCTGTTATGCAGGAGCATGACTTAC
The DNA here is from genome assembly GCA_964058865.1 of Eleocharis quinqueflora. Taxonomy (NCBI): domain Eukaryota; kingdom Viridiplantae; phylum Streptophyta; class Magnoliopsida; order Poales; family Cyperaceae; genus Eleocharis; species Eleocharis quinqueflora. The sequence goes on from CAXKVX010000530.1 coordinate 242,087, forward strand.
TTTTTCTTGCCATTGAATGATATTCTAAATCAGGTGATACATTACGAATTGCCAAACACATCAGAGCTATTTGTGCACCGGTCAGGTCGAACAGGCCGTGCTGGGAAAAAAGGCACTGCCATTCTTATTTACTCCCATGATCAAACAAGAGCAGTCAGAATGGTTGAAAATGAAATTGGTTCTCGTTTCACTGAGGTAAATTTGAATATTGATGCTCAAAAGCTGTTTCAGTTGCGCTCTAAATTTGGATACATCCTCTTAGTTCTATCGAATATTAATATATGTCAGGCAAATTAGATGTTGCAAATTTGTCATGTTCAATTGCTTTGGTATTGTTGATCTGGTAATGTTGATTTGTTGTGGTTTGGAGGATTTTAGGGTCATCAAACCAAACCTATTGTCATAGAGTTGATCTGGATTCATTTTCTAATCAGATCAGGTTTTAGTCATCATCTTCTTAAATATTTTAGACCAGGTTTCATTACATGCAGCTTAGTTGATCCCTGCTGGTTTTGACGTATCTAGAAACCATTAACCAGCCATAGTTGTACCTGTTGTTTGAGTATAAAAGATACACAATGTACTGAGCTAAAATTGATAGGAAATCTTTTTTCTACCTTTTAGCTTCCAAAAATAAAAGTTGAACCTGGTGCAAGGGACATGTTTGGTTCAATGGATGGTGGTCGTTATGACTCATATGGAGGGAGCCGTATGGGTGGTGGTCGAGGTGGTTTTGGGGGTGGCTCCAGCTTTGGACGTTCACGTGGCGGGTCTGATTGGGGCTCATCTCGTGGTGGTGGTGGTGGTGGAGGATCCGGCTTTGGTCGTAAGGGTGGATTTGGTGACTCCCGTTCAGGAAGCTTTGGTGGGTTTGACGACTTAGGTTCCCGTTCAGGTGGTTTTGGCAACTCCAGCTCAGGCAGCTCAGGCAGCTTTGGTAGGTTTGGGGACTTGGGTTCGGGCCGTTCAGGCAGTTTTGGCGACTCCAGTTCTAGTTCTGACAACTTGGGCAGGTCTAGGGGTTCAGGTGGTGGATTTGGCAGCTTTGGTAGACAATGAGTTCCTTGAGGTGAGAGGCTATATCACTTTGTAAAACCCTTTTTATATATTCATTTTCCTTTTCATTAAGAAATGAAGGGTTACCATCTTTGTAGGTACCTTTGCTAACTAGTCTTGTACATCTGTCTTTTGGTTTTGTTTCTCGTTATGTTGCTTTTCTTTTTCTTTTTTTCTTTTTTCTTTTTCTTTTGTAAGTTGGTTGCAACCTAAAATACAGAACATTTTTATGCTAAAGAGACCAAGTTGTGTTTTTCTTACCAGGCCTGATTTCAACTACAATAAAGCTTGTCAAATCATCATCGTTAACTCTGTTTTTTTTTTGTATAGGATGGTGGCAGAATGATCTTATATATTGTGGGAAAAGCTATGAAATAAATCCCAGCATATATAATAATAGCTGCATGTTTGGTTTAAAAAGAGGATGAAGATTCTTTCTCAAGAAAGATGGGAGCTTGTGAAGTTTGGGTTAATGGAAGTCCTTTTAAGAGAGATAAATATGTAACTTACTATTTGTTGGTTCTACAAATTGATAGTGCTAAATTAAATTTTGTTCCCACTTTCTGTGTTGTATTACTAATCCCAGGGAGGAATGCTCTCTCTTTCTTAACTCTGCTCTCATTAGGATAGTATATGTATTCCTTTCTTTTGTTTGATTTAGAATGAATAGGAAATATAATGATAACATTTTTGTCTCTGTTATACTTTCCTAATATTGTTGTCTTTGCGAGCTTGTGTTAGAGAGGGTGTGGGTAGTGAGTCTGTTGTATCGTTCACAGCATGACCATCTCATTTGTTAGGTCCTCGTCTCCTTCGTAGAAGAGACGTGGTTATCTGATTGAAATGGATTCTCTCCTTTCTAGTAGATGCTTGTCAGCAGTTCTGTGTTCAGCTAAAAATTTAAACGAGGAAGTATCTGTTGAAGGGAGCTTTGATAAGAATATCGGGTTGAATCATCAAGAGAATCGGACCTAAAACTATCTCATGCCCATTAAATTCATCTTAGCCACAGGCCACAGCTCTCTGTTTGGGAAGTCACTGGATTGATGAAGTACCGAGAGAAATCGACAATAGCAGTGAGACGGAACTGGATGGATGAATAAGTTGTTTCAACCAATTGTATAGAGGCCGTTGGAGCCGCAGAAGCATTTGAACTTTGAAGTGCATTTTACTTTTTACTTTTATTTTTACTAATTAGTAAATAATTTGATATATAAAAGATAATGTGGCTAGACGGAGGTGTGGTTGAATTCCTCTGCAAGCATTACTCTTATTTCTTCTTCTATTTTCCTTTCGTTGTTTCTTCTCCACTGTAACTCGACAAAATTCAATAAAATTGTTATCAAAATCCGAAATTGGGTGTTCATTCTTTAAATTCAGCTTATTCCCTTGTAAATCCTAGCTCTAGGATATTACTATTGGTATCAGAGTCAAATTTTAGTTGTCTAATCTTTATGCCCAAAACTTGAATGGATAAAGTCATGGATGAACTCCGAGCACAAATGACACAGATATCAGATGTGGATAGGACTGTCGCATTTTGAACGTTTTGTGTTTCGTTTTGTCGTGACGTAACGTTAAATACAAGATATTTTTATTCGTTTGTTAAACGAAATGCAATATGCAATTTTTTTGCGTTTATTTGAACGCAACATAAACGCAAGTGATCTGTTACGTTTCATTTTAAACATTTTTTACGTCATGTTTATATAAAGTATATAAAATCATATAAAATCATACTTATATAAGTTAGTAAATCATAGCATATTTGCATTTCTTAAGTTAAGTGTTCTGTAAAGTTGTAAACAATAAAATAATTAAAATATTGATCTTTTCGAAGAGTAAAGTTACAAGATAGTAATTAAATAATTTTGATATAGTGCATTTTAGACTTATGGTGCCATTTAGACTTATAGTGCATTTTTAGTGTCTTTTAGACCTATAATATATTTTTGTTTCCTCTCCTTCTTCTGCACGATTTCTTCTCTTGTCTTGATCGAAACTCGTAAGGTAATTTCATATTTTCTTTCTCTTAAGCTTTCTCTTAGTTAATTATTAGTTATAAGTTCAAAATAATTTCAATGTTCAATGTTCATTAGTCCAAAATAATTAACACAACACTCAATATTCATTATTAGTTATTAGTCCAAAATTGGAAAATGTTGCTTTGCAATTAGTCCAAAATTAGTTGACTAAGCAAATTTGGAATGATTGCACTCTCAATGTGTTCACTGATCGCTTTCATTATTCAGTTAAGTTTAGGTTTTTCATGTTAGGGTTTAGGCTATAATCACTTATGAGTTGGTTTAGAGTTTATGATAGAATCACTTATGTTCATTGAAACACTATTATATTATGGACCAATTGTAGTAATTTGTTAACTAATCGCTTTCAATATTATTTTAGTAATAGATGGACCTGTTAGAGAAAGCGAGAAGAGTGATCCAAATACTTCTAGATGAGCTTCATCCCTTCAATATTGTCTTCCCTGATCTCCAGTCCGTGGCCAAGGCCTGAATTAGTTATTATCAGCCAGGCCTGCTGCACCTGCCCAGCTTCTCAAGCATTCCTAAGTCAAGCACCAAAAGGAAAAAGGTCCAGCTGTAGAGAGCAACAAGAAGAGGAAGAGGTACAGATGCAAGGGTAGGGAGAAGATGATGTTGAAGGTGCAATGGAGGGATGAACTGTGGGACTCTTCATGTGACTCATGTGACTCTCCTCCATCTGACAGTAAGAACTAACTACTAAGAACTTTATTTCTCAATATGAAATACAATTTCTCTATCATTAAGAACTTCCTTTATTTATTTCAACCTCATGTTCAACAAATTGGGGTGAGTTGGAGGCGGATGATGATGATTGGAACAGTCAAAATGATGTTTTTGAATGGGGAAAGTCATGGAAGCGGGATCGAAGTTCTAATTGAAGGACTTCTGTATGTTCGTATAGGATTTTACTCATGTTTTTTATTTGTTTGTATAGGGTTTACTCTTTACAAGAGATTTTTGTTTGTAATCCTGACTTGTTTGAATGTTTTGATATTACTGAAAAATAGATATATGAAACAATTCATTTTAATGTTAACATGTTATGTACTTATGTTTTGATTTATTGTGATTTGTTGTTGATGTGGCTTTAATGTTGATGTGGGTTTACATGTATTTTTTCTATTTTTCAGGATTTTTCTCTTAATTTTTTTAGCTCTGTTGTGCACCATTAGTAGCAAGTTGAATGTTCAAAAAATTAAACGTTTTTAACGTTTCTTACGTTTATCTAAACGCAAACGTAAACACAAGAAAAATTCCTTAAACGTGACGTAATATGACGTATCTCCGCACCCGCACCGTATTTTGTAAAACATAATATGATTTTTTATTATTTTATATATACTCCGTTGTATTCTATTATTTTATAAAATGATGTATCGCCGCACTCATACTGTATCAGATACGATATTCGCACCTGTACAACATAGCGTAAGATGCAAGAGAAAATCCTTATCCTCTTAAAACACAACATAAGACGCAAGAAGGTATTTACATGATTGTTTCATGCGTTTGACAGCGCTAGATGTGGATAAGAATTCGATGCTGCCATCGAACAACTACGTCACAAGGAAACTCAGACGCAAGAGCTCCTTTTAAGATATGCAAATGTAGAGATCCAAGAAGGCCAGGCTCATATCAATTGAGATCTCACTGAAAAACTTAATGAGATAGAAGTTAGGTGGGAAGCCATTCTGAGGGGTCATACTAGTAGGTATGGTGATGAAGGTGAAGAAGAAAAAACCCCTCGATTCTCACTCTCTAATCATAGAAATCCTCATCTCAGAAATGCTAATAATCAAAGGGGCAAATGAAGAAATTATCCACAATGAATGTAGGTTTTTCCTACCCATATCTGATTGTCCCCTATTTGTTGGTGAGAATCCTATGAAGTGGATTAAAAAATGCAGCTCATATTTTGAGTTGTATCATGTATTAGAACAGTTCAAAACTAGCTTAGCCACCTTGCATTTTAAGGAAAAGGCTAATGACTTGTATGATGGGTATTTGATGGAACATGACCCTCTTGAATGGAAAGAACTAACAATATTAGTACTAAAAATGTTCCAAAAATGCAACTCTAAAAATGCATTGGAAGAATTAAAGGGCTTAAATCACCGACATGATCATAAAAATCTTTCTTTGTTTTCCAACATCTATAACCCTCTCCCACAAAACTAGCTCGTCCACCTGAACCGACATTCTCCGGTCTAAATAGATAGCAACAAAGGCAAAATGCTGCATCTTTAGAAATGCTATATTCCAACCAAGTATTGTATTGACCAAATCAGTCTTTGTTGAATATCCTCATTTTACCATTTATGTCTCTTTGGGAAAAACTATAGTCGTTAGGTTGAAATGGACCTTTACCAAGATAAAAGCTACGCATACGATCTTGCTCATTTGGGTTATATTGAGATAGAGGTGGTCTTAAATCTGGATCAGAAGGAGAATCTTGTTCGGCGCTATTAATCTCACGAGAAGAATTGGAGCCTATGTTAGATCCAGTTTGCCTCGACTCTTGTGAACTTGAACCAATTGGAAAATTGAGTGCCTTCTTAAAGTACTTGTCCATTTAAAGTAATATGAAATATCAAATTCAAAATCAAAGTTAGTACAAATATATCAATTTGGGTGCCTTCATGACTTCGTAAATACCATAAAAGTACTAATCCTGATTCTGATTTTACTGAAATTCACAAATTGCATGAATGCATAATGAGAAGTTGTGTTTATCTTGCTGTCTCATTATTAACAATAAGTTTTGATTTTGAATCTGCAGTAAATCATACAACAATTAAAAATAATTGAGACAGTTAATCACATGATTCACATAAGTAAATCGAACGACAATTAGCAAATCAACTTTTCCATCTATTAATCACAGCAACAAATTGGACAACAATTAGTAAATAAATTTCCAGCAAATGGCCAAATAGGGCATCAATTAATTTTCCAGCTAATTAATCACAACAGGACTAAAACTATCAAAGCTGTTAGGCAGTAGGATGTAGGCACTTTAGCACTTACTAGCAAATTGAAAAGAGAAGAGAGGGGCGGAGTCACGGTCGTGCCATCGCGGGGATCAGAAAACCGAGAGAAGATAGAGGTGGAGATCGGCAAGACGAGCGGAGATCGATGGCTGGGATCAATTTCTCGCACGTCGACGTGACTGGCTGAACGTCACGCAGCGTCTAGGGTTCATGAATGGCGGAATGGGTGACAGCGTCGAATGGGTGACATGGTGACTGGCTGAGTGTCGCGCAGCGTCTAGGGTTCGCGAATGGCGGAATGGGTGACAACGTAGAATGGGTGACACCGTCGACGTCGCGAGTCTGATTGAGCTTCGTGATTTGCGAATAGGTTTTTTTATTTAGGCGGATCTTGTGATCAATGTCGCGCCCGTTAACTCAATCCATCAGTCAATTTGGGCAGAAAATTTGTAGCTTGTTCTAGATTCAGAGTCAGACCCAAATTGAATTTAGGGTCAAACACAATCAGCAGAGACTACAGAGTTATTGAAAAATATCAGAATCCAAGGTCAGGCACTTGCCTGACCCTGATATACTGTAGATTCGCCCCTGATTCTAGAAGGAGAAGAAACAAAAATGCGCCATAATGAACTTTCAGTATAAGTCTATGACTATAAAGAAGTGAAAAGACACTTTACTCTTTGAAAAAATTGATATTTTAATTATTTTATTATTTACAACTTTCCAGAACGCTTAACGCTTGAGGAATGTGAAAGGACGATGATTTACTAACTTATATAAGCATTATTTTATATATATGATTTTATATACTTCATATAGACGTAAGAAACAGTTAAAACAAAATACAACGAATCCCTTGCGTTTTTGTTGTGTTTAACTAAACGCAACAAAAATTATTTGCGTCTTACGTTGAGTTTAACAAATACAACAAAATCTCTTGCGTTTAATGTTACGTCACTACAAAGAAATACAAAACGTTCAGAACACAATTCGTTGACATATCTATAGACAATGTCTCAACTTCAGTCATGTGTAGTTGGTTGAGTTCTTGTTTTGTGTCTCAGGGTTGATATTATGTCATGTAATAGAATAGTACTTTCATTTTCGTTATTATTTTATTTTTTATTATACAGTACAGGAGCAGATTCAGGATTTCCGTCAGAAAGAGACAAGATCTATTACTTTTTTTCAAGGAGGGGCAAAATGATGTACATTTTTAAATATACATGGTTATTTTGCAAAAAAATTTAACAAATCGTACAAATACACAAGCTTATTTTAAAAAAAAATTCCAGAATGGAGCGACTGCCCCTCACTAGCCTAATGTAGCTCCGTCCTTGATACAATATGGATATTCTATACAGTAAGACTATGTATGTTTGTTTTCACCATATTTTTAATGTGGAAGTCAGTTCCCTAGACGAGTTGCTCTTAAAAAAAACCACTTTTGACCGTTCCATTGTGGAACCTGATTTTTCAAATGGACCGGATTTATCGCTGATTCTGCTTCGGTCTGAATCGGGTCGAATTTTGTGTACGAATTTGCTCGCACGGAGTTAAAGGACGATTTTTTTCAAACCACTGGATTCGATCCTACCCGACAGCACAAACCCGTTTTCTTGCTCGTTTTAATTGATGAAACAAAAAAGAGAGAAGAAATATTCACGGCCGACGCTCAAATCTCCCTTCGAACATAATCGATCCCATCCCCTTTGCTCTATTTCCTTTTGAAGAATCAAATCGGTATATATCAAAACTGAAGAATCAATCAGTCACAATAAGCTATACGCAAGAATCGTCGCGAGGTGATCTAGATCTCTTTTCTCCTCCTGGTTTGCGGGATCTGTCGTGTAATTCTGATTTAGATTCAGATTTCTTACCGCGTCATATGAATTGTTGATATATTAGCAGGATCTAATTTGGCTGGGAAGATATATGTTATCGTTTGGATTGGAGAAGTGAGCTTGAAATCTTACAATGGTAAGACTTATTAGATCTGGTTTCTTTTACGTATTGGAGGTTATCAGTTCTTTGCTTTTGTGTGTGTTATTTCAGTGGTACTAATCGAAATCAAGCCCAGTTAACTATCGGTTTTACCCAGTTTACCTGAATTGTGTCTCGATAACTTATAAAAAATAGTTGAGGCTCAATAATGACCTTGATCAGCTAAAATATGCGAGGTAAATCCAATATAAAAATAGAATCTGTGCTGAATTGTATTAAAAACTAGTAGTGCCAAGTACTTGGGCCTATCAGACTAAATACTGTAATCCAGTAAAATGCTTTGATGCATTGCTCCTGCTATTTAATTTTGTAATACCTAACTAAGAAGATTGGCTTGTCTAGATACACTTTGTTCTTCTGATAAGCCGTCAAGGCAAAGTGAGGCTGACAAAATGGTACTCCCCATATTCCCAAAAGGAAAGATCCAAGGTACCTCTCTAATTTGTACAAAGCTCTCTAATTGGAACCCTTTTTTTTTACTTTTAGGTTTTTTCCTTTACCTCTCTAAACTGTGATTTGTGCTTGGTAGTATGAACTAATTAATATAATTGCATTTTGGTCATCTTTTTTTTATTTTTCTTGTTCTGATTATTTTTGTTTTCTTATTTGGTTTTTCTAAAGGTTTTAAGGGAATTGAGCGGGCTTATTCTGACAAGAGGCCCAAAGTTGTGTAATTTTGTCGAATGGAGAGGCTACAAAGTCGTTTACAGGAGGTATAAATTAGCAACAGAATTTGTTATGAATTGCATTTCTTTTGTTTCAATATCTGATTGCTTTGGACTTTGCATATGAAATCCTAGACGTTACATATTTTCAGTAACACTTTAATTAGTAACCACTGGTGAAAATGGAACAGTTCATTGAATGCTGACTTATTGACATCACCAGAAACGGATCTTGTTCTCTCTCCTTTTTATGCCCAAGGTAATAAAATCAAAGTAGATTTTATTATAATAACCATCACCTGCCCTTGAAGTGAATTGGTTGAGGTCAAACTAGGAAGTCAAGGAATGATTTACTATATGGTTAGTCTTCCATGCTATTCTTGTCTGCAGTAATACATAGTTTATTTGCAATGACATAGAGATGTTTTATCTAGAGCTTTATTGACGGGATAATTAATTTGGAAAAAGAGACTAATTACAGGTATGCAAGTCTATATTTCTGCATGTGCATTGATGCTAATGACAATGAGCTGGAAGTACTTGAGATCATTCATCACTTTGTTGAGATACTAGACCGTTACTTTGGCAGTGTAAGCTAGTACATTTCTTTTGGTTTGTTTATAAGTTCTTAAAATGTACAATGCTGACCTTGTTTTGCTCTCTTATATCTACCTTTATAGGTGTGTGAGTTGGATTTGATCTTCAATTTTCACAAGGTACCTACTATATTCATCTCTTAATATTTGTAGGAAAGCTTCATAATCACTGTTATGATAAATCATGAAAATCATTCTCAATCTTCCCTTTATTTCTTGATTTTTTTAAAATGAAAATATCCAAACAGACCCAGTAAAAGTGGCAGAAGGGTGCGTCTTATAGTTCAGATGAAAAATGGGATACTTTGTTTTGTTTATTTCAATATTTATTTTGGGGAGTGGGGGAGGGCAAAGGAGGAGCCAGAAACTTTTGAATGGGGGTCAAACACTATACTAATGTTAATATTAAAATAATATCACAATAAAATTTATTAAATTCTAATTATGGGGTCAACAATAGAATAATTTTAGAAATTTATGGGTCAAATATGAATTTTCTTAACAAAAGATATAAATTTAACACAAATAGTTTATATATGCATAAAATTTCAAAAAGAATTGGGGGACATTGTCCCCCATTCTCTCTATTTAAATCCACTATTGGGGAAGAGGGTTATTACTTGGGGAAAAACTTAGGTACATCTAGATAGGTGCTTTCTAGATACTCCACTCAATTCGTACCGTTTGATTACATTGAGATTTGCATCATATATTCCAATCAAACGATATGAATTGAGTGCAGTATCTAGGGAACACCTATCTAGGTGTACCTAAGTTTATCCTATTACTTTTTAAGGTTTCAGGAATATCTTATATGAGGTTCAGATGACACCACGACTGTCTCTTGAGTTTCAAGGGTTCATGAAACTGTTATGTAATGCGTACTGAGAAAGTTCTGTTGAATAAACTTTGTAGGCTTACTATATACTGGATGAGATATTGATTGCTGGTGAACTCCAGGAGTCCAGCAAGAAAAATGTTGCACGGGTTATTGCTGCTCAGGTATGCTATTACTAGCTTTTCTCTCTACCCTCTAAGACCAACCAGTATTTCAGTATAATTTAGTTGAAAATGAACAAAACCCAAACAGGTTAACCAGAAACCAGGTGCAATTAACCAAATTAACCTAGTCTTGTTTGGAAACTGCAATCCAGTTAGAAAAAGAGCATTAAATAGCATATTATTTCAAGTCAACTTTGGGTGGGGGCATTACTTCTATTTCATTTTTCAGGATTCATTGGTGGAAGCTGTCAAAGAAGAGGCAAACTCGATAAGCAACATCATTGCTCAAGCTGCAAAATAAATTGTTGCCTCTTTTACATTTCTCCCCCCTTTTCCCCTTATATTGCCTAATGTCTTGCTTGAATAGTGTGTAATTTGATTGATATTTTTATCCGACGTCCTGTCCTGTATTTTTCTTTGTTGGGTATTGTCCATATTGGTCATGCTGGTTAAAAGTTGCAATAGCCTTATATCAGATAAATTTCACTTTTGTTTATAACCGAAATGTTGCTTTGTTACGTGCTAGTAAATAGTAATTCTGATGCTACTAGTGTACTATCAATATAATTATTGTACTATTTTTGTTGCTGGGCTTCTGGCTGTATTTTGGTGGGAAACCAGACGTTTGAAGTACCGTAACTTCACCCATGTATATTACTCTGGTTTTTACAGAACATGCAGCAATAGTAATTATTTTTGTCGTTTGTTTTTTCAGCGTGAACGCATGCGTTTAGTTTAAACGCTGAACACAGAAAAATAGAGTCATGATTGTCAAATGTTTGAAAATAGAGTCGTGAATGTAATTTTTATTTTTTTGAGAATCAGACAGAAAAACAATTCAATAGTAATCGAACTATTATAATTGCATCTTGGATTGGGTTACTATTTGGAATTGGTTATGTTTCTGCCTCTCCATGTCATAGGGATAGGGGTGAAAGACACTACGTCGATAGTACTGGTTCGTAAAGTTGTGTACGCCAGAATGCAAACGAATTGGTTGATTTCTGAACGGGCCGGTACTATTGGGCCGACACAGTTTAGTCTAGTAGCGTACTAGGATGACTTTGAAGAAGTTATAAATTTAAATTTTAGTGAGCACAAAATTTTGTAAAAGATATTTGAAAAGTAATAAATGACAAAAGTAATAACAGATCTTCTTGTATCAAAAAAAAAAGATGACTCAGTATTTCATAGTTTATATGCTTAATTATGTATCATCTTTGTATAGCTATTAATATTTTTAGCAATGAATTTTGTTGAAAAAGTCCTTTCAAAGTTACATTTACGGTGGATCATTAATCCTCTGATACTCACATATATGTTTGTTTATTTAGCGTATTTATACCTGTAATTAAAATTATACATTTGAAAGTTTGATATGAACAATTGTGTATAATCTCAGTTCTGCTCCGTTGTCGCTCTCTGGTTCTAGAGTAGTTTTATGGAAGAACACAAGAGTCTTAATTACTTTGGTATTCTCCATTTAGTGCGATATATATTTCATTTAACAAATAAATAGTTTCATTTAACAGATAACATATTTCATTTAAAACATGTAATTATAATTCTTGAAGTACATTTAGCATTGACATAAAAGATATTATTATATATATACTTTATAATTATAATTAAACAAAACAACTTATTGATTGAGTGTAGCTACTTATCGGTCAAACAGAACATAACGCCAGTATAGAACACCGGATAAATACTGTATCTGCAAACATGAATGAATTGGTCTCACAGCACTTACACTACAACATGTTTGACTTGAGGAAGAACAAATTTAGAGAAATCAACTGGTACGTTACCTAGCTACATCTTGTGACTTGGGTTCTCACTATGGGAAAAATCGGTTTAAACATCGGGTATTTAGAAGCTTATACAACGGTTATATTTAGTTGTAAATACGGGAGTTACAAAAGATAAGTTAAAACATGTCGTAGAGATAGGAGCGCACTCTGTTTTTCTTCAGCTAATCTACATCACATTTTATTAGTTAATACCCACTACCACAGTTTTGGCTTTCTATATGGCATAAAATAACCTTTAATAGCGGACTAAGGTATGCTATTAAAGCTATTAAGGCGAGGCTATAAAATGTCTGAAGGGCCCGCTATAGATTATCAGACTTTCTATAGCGGACTTACAAGAAATGCCGCTATAAAAAGTGTTTTTATATCGGAGTTTTTATAGCGGATCGAGATAGCTTTCAGTCCAATATAGAATCTTTTTTTATATTAAAACTTTCTATAGTGGCCTCTTTAGGAGTCCGCTATTAAATCTATTTTTCTCTAACTGGCTGACAGGATTTTCTGTGGCTAGGCCCAATTTGCTAGCCGTATAAAATCAGAATCCATAAATTACAATTACAATATATAGCAAACAAACAACAATCGATATCAACCGATTATCAATATATCACAAATATATATACACACATACATTCACGCATACAAGAATACATGTTTACATTAATTTATATCATAACAACAATTTTTTTCAAAAAAAAAACAACTACATAATATATTCTCAAAGTATAACATGCATGTATCTCAAACTTACAAACAAAGTTACAAATTATAACTAATAAATTCGCAAAGCATTTGCTTTACCTTTGCGATCTCCCTGTCTGAATACGATTGCAGAAATGGACAAAGCTCCTGCAAAAGGTAAATAAAAAATATGTTATGCTTGTTTGTAACTTAGAGACATTTTGCATCCTCAACTTGTAATTAATTTTGTAACTAGTACAAGATAACAAGACTATTTCTATAACTGGTACAAGACTATATTTATGAAAACATAAATGGTTCAAAGCTACAAACATGAATTAAATCCTAAATCCGAAACTTAAACCCTAAATTCTAAATTCTAAACCCTAAACTCTAGTTTTGTGCAAACATAATTGGTACAATTAAATTAAACCTTCTAAATTCTAAACCCTAAACTCTTGTTTTGTGCAAACATAATTGGTACAATTAAAGTTAAACATTCTATAGCGGACTTACCAATAATGCTAATTTTATGCGCAAACACAACTGGTACAAAGTTAAACCTAACATAAAAATAGACTATTTCTATGTTTTGTACTACAAACATAAATAATAGTAAACCCTAAACTCTAGTTTTGTATTAACATAATTGGTACAATTAAAGTTAAACTTAGCATAAAAAAAGTAAGAGTAACTGAAACCAATAAAGAGTTTACCTTGAGCTTCAACGCTCTCAAGTCTGATGCATCTGAATAGTCAGAGGCTATTTGAAACATCGACCGCATCACATAATATCCACACTCCCAGCTGTTGGGTTGCAGATGACTCTACAATTAAAATTTGAAAGTAACAAGCAAATAACAATAAATTCCTCAATCGAATCAAATTCATCTAATTGTAAATGTATTTCATACAAAGTTCAGAACACGTACCTTAACATACTAGAGGTCGAATTTGCTGGTTTTGCTCGACCCCTGTGCTTGAAATCTAAGCCGCAACGCTCTTTATAAATTAACAAGTCAGAAATCAATATAACTAATAATCTGTAGTTTTTTTTGTAAAATTAGGTAACTTATGCATTCAAGGCCCTAACGACATCGAGTTGCTTATTTGTTGAATTAAGAGAATCAATATGATAAATCTGCAACGACGAGATTTGGAGAACCAAAAGATGCCAATGACCGCTACAATTCATATAATGTAGTTAGTTTTTAGATGTACAAAAGTAAGTTATTCTTTTTTGAAATGAAAATTATTCGAACCCTTGAATGTACGGCACAAAAATGATCGACTTGGGATCTTCGAGTCTAACAAAGAATTGAGCAATGTAATTCACCGTTGAGGAGTAATCGCTCAACACTCTCGATTTTGACATGGAAGAATTGTACCCGACGTGGAAGAATTAACAATTTTACTCATCATCACCTTTATGATTTGATATGACTTGTTACCCAGTAAAATATATATTCTAAATTATACAATTTCTTTGGTAATATTAGTCGTAGAATAACAACGATTTAAGAAAGATTTTTGCTGCTTACGTGGCTAGCCCCTTTTTGCTATCTCGCCAAAATTAACACTAATATATACTAGTAAGCATGCCCGTATACAGCAACGGGAGCCAATTATGTAGTAGAAAATCTAATTCACTAAAGTCTCTACCGATCGCGAAGTTCAACTATTGCTTTTGCTTCATGTGTCGTGATCCTCTAAGAGCATCTACATTGATAATTATTTTACAATTGCTTAATATGATATGGCAATTGTTATTTCAATTACAGGGTTGCAAATGAATTGCTAATTAAGTAAATTTGCTTATTAAGAATTTGTTGTTTAAGTGACACACTGGCAAAACGATTGGACAATATTCTTTCTTTTTATTTAATCTACAATTATTAGCAGATTGTTGGGATGAAGTGTTTAACAATTTATGAATCTGCTTAATTGCTAAAAGTGATGACTTGACTGTCTAACAATATTTAAAATGAATTGCTACGATCTAGATGCTCTAACACTTAACTTCATTTAAGAATTCATCTGGTTCTTTTATGAGACTTTGGCTGTCTGTTAACACTTTTCTGTGAAGATCATCTCGAACAGATGAAGTAATTAATTGCTATTGGCATTTAAATTATCCTGCACAGTAATAGTTATTAGTTTTGTTTGGTTATGCTGAACATGGCACCAGTTTTGCAAAGAGTGTTAGATTGAACATAAAAAAAGATGACATGTTTTTTACTTGACGCATAAACAAAAGAACTTATTTGCTAATTAAGATCCTAATCAGACAATTGATTACTTAATAAACCAACTTATACTGGTATTCATGGCGTTCATGGTATGGACCCTTCATTAAAATCCTCTAAAGACACATCGCCAAAAATAGTGTTCTAACAGATGAAACTGTCAAATGATAGCCTCACATGAATGTTTTGTAAAAGCTCGACTCCAGCAAACAAAAAACAAACCTTTTCTTTTTTTTTTCGAAAAAGAGTAGCCTCAAGATAAGGCTCCGGCTTCTATTTAACCAAACAGAAGCAAAATACAATAATTGTTTCTTAGCACATGATCATGTGCTTATTAAAAAAATAAAAACTGAACTAAAAGAACTATAACACCATGCTATACTCTACTACCTACTCCATTTTTTTGTGTCTAAAATCCTGCTGTATCAACTCATAACTCATCTAAACATTAGTACTTGAATAGCCTTTGTCTGATATCATTTGATGTACACATACATCATTTATTCTAAACTCTAAACAACTCTTGTCTGACATCTTTCTGTGTGTGATGACTTCTAATCTCCTAGCAAATCTTCATCTTCACTAGTAACTTGAACTTGATCCTCTTGGACTACTT
Source organism: Eleocharis quinqueflora (assembly GCA_964058865.1). Taxonomy (NCBI): domain Eukaryota; kingdom Viridiplantae; phylum Streptophyta; class Magnoliopsida; order Poales; family Cyperaceae; genus Eleocharis; species Eleocharis quinqueflora. The sequence continues at coordinate 257,805 of CAXKVX010000530.1, forward strand.
GATTAATAATGTCTCTATCCCTCACTTGAATATTTGGTAAATTCCTCATGTCCTGAAACTTGCGTGCCCATTTAAAAGAGGCACCTGTCCATAATTTGAATAAATTAAAAGCATTCCAATATATGAAATTAGGATTTTTAACCGTAGCTTGTTTAAATATAATTGCATTTCTCTCAATCCAAACAACCCACATAAATGCAGCTAACAATATACCCCAGTGTTTCTTTTCATTAGAATTCATTTGCAAAATTGAAAGCCACAAATCATTAAGAGATAGTAAATTAAAATAATTAGGACTGATGCAGCAATTAGCTATTATAGTCCATAATTGTTGACAAAAAGCACATTTAAGAAACAAATGATCCACAGATTCCTTATCATTACAAAACACACATTTTTCATCCAAATTGCAACCTCTGAGAATTAAGTTATCTTTTGTCAATATTTTATTGTTTAGACTTAACCATAAGAATAATTTGTGTTTTAAAGGGATTTTTAGAAACCATACAGATTGTGACAAATTTACCCTTATACCCCCAAAGTTTAAAAACGAGTATAAGGATCATTTAACAGAATAAAAACCAGATGGCTCTAATGCCCATCTGGATGAATCTGGAGAATGAGACAATGTTATGTTTTGTAAGATAATAATCAATTTGTTTTTCTGAATTCTCATGTCTTTAGACAATGTTAAAAACAAACCTTTTCTAAATAGTCGTGTTTTAGATCTTCCTAAGGATGTCTTCCACTTCCATAGTTGTATAATTTTAAACAAACAAGAGACTTTACACTAGAGGTGGCAAATTGGGCGGGTCGGGCAGGTTCGGGTTCGGGTAAGGCGGGTCAGGTCAGTTTGACTTCAAAAGATTATCGAGTCACGAGTTTGATCAGGTCGGGTCGGGTCGGTTCTCGGGTCATCATGCGTTGATATTTGTCGGGTTTCGGGTTCGAGTCGAGTCAGGTTTCAATTATCTAGTTTCGGGTATTTTTCGGGTTCCGGGTCTTTCGGTTCGGATCGGGGCGGGTTTCAATTATCTTGTTTCGGGTATTTTCGGGTTTCGGGTCTTTCAAGTCTGGCAAGTCGAGTTAGTTTGTCTTCAAAAGATTACTGCACGAGTCTGATCAGGTCAGGCCGGGTCGGGTCTCGGGTCATCATGCGTTTTTTTGGTTCGAGTTGGGTCGGGTTTAAATTATCTAGTTTCGGGTATTTGTCGGGTTTCAGGTCTTTCGGATCGGGTCGGATTTCAATTATCTAATTCGGATATTTTCAGGTTTCGGGTCTTTTGGGTTCGATTTGGATTGGGTTGGGTTCCATTGTCAAGATGGTTTCTATGTGATATGTGATATGCGACAATTACCAAAGTTTTCTATTTTAAAGAGTTCATTCTGGTTTGATAAGTTGTTGTCAAAATATTTTGCTTGTATTCGATACAGTACCTTGTTTTTATTCTAGTTCTGTCTTGAAGAGTTCAGTACATGCCTTGATTTTGATTCGGCCTTATATCTGATACAATACCTGGTTTGATAAGTTGATGTCAAGAGTTCATTATAGTCAAGACATGTACTAGTACAATATTAATTGATAGGTTGATATCAGTTCGATAAGGCCAAATATTCAAACCAGAGTTTATCCTGGTTTGTTAAGTTGATCTCGGGTCTCTGATCTGTTGTGTTCGGGTCAAGCCAGGTCATCTCAGATTGCGGGACATGTCGAGTCGGGGTAATGTGATTCCGGGTCATTTCGGGTTTTGGCAGGGGCGGATCCAGGATTTTCTTCAGGGGGGGGCAAGATTTATAAATTTTTTTCGGGGGGGGGGGCAAAATTACACAGATTTTCAAATATACATGGTTATTTCGCAAAAAAAAATTGACAAATCGCACGAATACACTAGATTATTTTGCAAAACTTTTTTCCCAGGGGGGGCGCTTTTCCCCCCCTGGGTACACATGCATCCGCCCCTGGGTTTTGGGTCATGTCGGTCCGGGTCGGGTCGGGTACCGAGTCATCTGATCTCGGGTTTTTTCGGGTTTCGGGTCATATCAAATCAGGTCGGGTCGGATATCAGATCATCTGTTGTCGGGTCTTTTCGGGTTCCGAATCATATCAAATCAGGTCGGGTCGGGTATCGGGTCATCTATTATCGGGTCATTTTCGAATTTCGGGTCATATCGGGCTACTTCAGGTCGGACGAATTTGTCGGGTCGGATCGGGTTCTGCCACCTCTACTTTACATTGCATGTATAAAACGTTCAACTTCACATATACTAATAATAGAACATAAAAGTTAAAACAAACTGACACATGCAAATGTGACAGTAATGCTTTTATTTGAGAGAGGCTCGGTTAAATCATTAAACGTCATATCTCTCTTAGAATGGTAAAGTAATGCCATATTTCAATGTGCATAAGACCCCTGCATTGTGAAAATGTTTTATTTTTAAGAATAAGAAATGCAGCAAGGAAAGTGATCATATGTTAAAAAAGATCTTAATTTGATCTAACAAAGCATGACAATGAAAAAAAAGGAATAGTTAATATGTATCTACTTTCTTTCTGGTTTATATCCTGACTTGATCTTATATACACAAAAACCATCTAATGATCTAGCTGAACATTGTGTAACAGTAACAAACTTGCCAAAAATAAGGAGATATTTTATTGCATGAGATGCCTTACTTACAATACATGAACAGTCAAGATTTAAGGCCAACGATTAACATACTTATTTCTTATGTACATATGATACAAGCAAGGTATATTTATGACAAGGCATACTTAAGCTACAGCTTTAAATTCATTTGACCCAACCGTGATTTCTAATTAAATGACTTTAAACAATTCCATTCCTCATTGTCCAGAAGACCAGAACAAATAAACCAAAGTCATGGTACAAATTAGAGAATACTTTTCAGGTACAGACTGGTACATTGAGCACTTTCGTTTTTTTTTTTTGATAGGTTCAGGCATCATAATTAAATGCTTAACATGATAAACCAAAAAAGGCAAAGTAGAGTTTGACACCTGGACTGTACTATATGCTATCAATGCAATGTTTTGATTATATGAACATGAACTTAAAGAAAATAGAGGAGCTTCTTCCTCTCTTTTTATTTTTTAATCAGATGCAAACAAATAGATGTTGATCAGACTTTACTAAGGGAATGTTATATAACAAAAGTCCCCACCTCAGGTAGTAAATAAAAAATAAAAGAAAATTATACGATCAGACTATGCCTAGTTGGTTCTAAAGCCTATCAAACTCAACTTGGCAATAAAATTGAAATAGGCTCACAAGCAAACATGATACTTTTTTTTAATAATTCGATCAATCATAAATACTACTCTCAACTATCATAGTGCATATTAAGTACACAAATACATGTACACCTTGAGTCCATATTCGTGCGCAATACCAATTCCTCAGGTGACCTACTAAGTAGAAAAATAATCAAAGTAAATAGAAATAGCCAATGAGAAAACAACAAAAAGTCAAGTAATAAACAGACAAAATCAAAGTAATTTGAATGACACGACAAGATTCAAATCAAAGAGAATACAAAATTGCATTGCATTAGATATGTAGTCATGTACATAAAAAACAAAAGTAAAGAGATTCAAGAAAATCCTATATTCTAGTTCAACTAATTTCACATAATGCCAATATCAGTATATCACACTTACAATTTATGCAACGTTTAGTTATTTTGAATATCATAATACAACACAATGCATACCTTCTTTTGTCTCATGAAGGTATATTGATAGCTGGTAAACAAAGAAGGGAAAAAATGTCTCAAAAACCACACAAAAATCCTGACAGTAAATGATAACTATACCAAACTGAATCGATATCAAAAAGAAAGTTGAGGACAATGAGAGAGAGAGAGTGATCAGATAACATCCAGGGAAGATAAAGAGGAACAGAACCACCAATGAGGAAGATAATATTACAACAGAGAACTTCGATCTAGCGGTTAGGGTTTGCAGAACAGAGGACTTCGAGGACCAACAAAAATTGCAATTTTTCTCTCTCTCTAAAAAATAGCAAAAGAAATAAAAAATGTAAAATTCAATCTCTAAGTAGATTTCAATATATAGATTATGTTCAATGGTTCGAATCGGTCATTGAAAATTTTAAATTAGAGATACGATGTGGAGTATTAGAAGTTTGTTGCTCTATAGAGCACCCTAGTCCCTCTCTCTCTCTCTCTCTCTCTCTATATATATATATATATATATAACATCCAGATCATGCAATATATCAAGTGTATCAGCAATCAACAATAAAAAAATATTAATAATAATATTCATCACACTAAATTAAACCAAAATATTTACATATCTAATTGGATTACAATATTCTTTCATTCAGTAATTAGCTAGATGTAATTGAAACAGAAAATGCATTATAACATATAAGTATTTCGAAAAATAGATTAGAAAGTCAATCAACTTCAACTTCAAACAACTTTCTGTCCTACAAAAACACATAAATACTAACTTAGTCAAATAACAAATAATTAGTATTACAATTCTCAGTAAATATCAAAGGAAAAATATATTAAATAACCTCTTCTTTTAGGCTTAATGAAAAAAAAATATGGTATTGACATCACTATTTCTTCATTTTTTTGTTTTCCTCTTATCACTACACCAGAAAATTCAATTAAAACCAGTTAAAAAATGCAATTAAAACCAGTTCTACAACAGGTAGCAAAGAGGGGGGGGGGGGGGGGGGGGTTTCTAAATCATTAGAAAACTGGTTCTAAGATTACTAACAAATAAAGGGCCTTAGAACCAATTGGTTACTATCATCCGTTTTTAAAAGATAACAGTAGAAGCTGTTTTTCCTTAGCAACTGGTTCTAAATGTATATTCAGAACCGCTTGTTAACTAATAACAGGTTCGAAACGTACCGTAGAACCAGTTGTTTACTAGAAACAGGTCCTAAACGTATATGTAGAACCGCTTGTTTACTATCAACGGATTCTAAATATATATTTTAGATGCCGTCCGCACGTAGCAACAGGTTCTAAATTTTTGGAAATTTTAAAAAAAAATTGATTTTTTATGCTGAAACACTCATATAACACATATACTGGAGATAACTGAAAGATGTACTCAAATCCAATACATGTACGTACCGAATACCAAACAAAGTTCTAACAACAACAAGAAGAAAGTTCAATAGTGACAATAAAGACCCACAGAAAAATCAAATGGGACATATATATGTTAATTTTGTGGCGTTGCCATTCTATCCAGTTGTCTGTTACCGTGCATATTCCAGCTAAAAAAAAACAATTTTTAATAGCCTAGCCTCTATCTCAAAAGTAAAAAAGCAGTGATCAATAGTGAGAGTAGTCGTTGTAGTAGTAAGGAAAGGATCTAGTATATACATAGATGATATATGATTAAGAGAAAGACTCATCGAAAGCAGTGATCAAAGTTCTAACAACAACAAGAAGAAAGTTCAATAGTGACAATAAAGACCCACAGAAAAATCAAATGGGACATATATATGTTAATTTTGTGGCGTTGCCATTCTATCCAGTTGTCTGTTACCGTGCATATTCCAGCTAAAAAAAAACAATTTTTAATAGCCTAGCCTCTATCTCAAAAGTAAAAAAGCAGTGATCAATAGTGAGAGTAGTCGTTGTAGTAGTAAGGAAAGGATCTAGTATATACATAGATGATATATGATTAAGAGAAAGACTCATCGAAATTTTTTAAAACATTGAAAGTTTTCTTGGAGTTGTTATTCTTATTATTTTTATTTTCTGGATTTGGACGCTTTTGAGAAAAAAGAGCATCTCAGTCAAATGCTCCCCCATATCCGCACGGAGAAGGTTCTAGGCATTGTTGTTGATGAGTTATTTTGCAAGATACAGACTCTGCAGTGACCCAAATTCCACTACCACCTGAATAACTTTCAGATACAGAACTATACCATTGTATAAGACCTAATTAAAGAGGTTCCAAACAAAAGTCAAGGTGCTAGGGAAAAGCAAGAGTACCAGAATATTGTCGCAGTGTAGTACCAGAATACTACTCTTCTCTCTCCTAGATCTAATATGCACGATGTGACCAATTAAATTTTTGGTGGCGGCTGTACTACTCTTCTCTCTCCCAGATCTAATATCCACGTATATATACTTAGGTTAAACAGTTAGAACCAGTTACTAACAGACAATAGGTTCTACACAAGTAGAACCAGTTGGTTGCAAATAATTGGTTCTAATGAGAACTTAAAACCAGTTCGTACAACCAATCGGTTCTAACGAAGAAACCAGAATCTGTTGTCTACTCCCAACCGGTTCTAAGGATCACCCGGAACCTGTTGTGTATAAAGAATCGGTTCTAACATTTAAAAACGGAATTATTATACTTTGTAGAACCTTTTTTTTTTTAATATCTGGTTCAAATTATTTTAAAACTCCCTCTTAACAATATTAAACCTGTTATTTAATCAACTGGTTTAAATTAGAGGGTTCAAAATCCCTTTTTTCTGATAGTGTATATATATCAATACCTCCAAAATGGAAGAAGTTTGCAAAGAAGTAATATGTAAAGTACTTAAGGAAGGCTAAATCATCACTAATACGTACCTAAATTCTTGAGGTAGTTACTAATTCCACTAATCCCTGTATTCCAAGTACACTCCAAAAAAATGGCTGCCATGGTTTAAGTTCAAACCGATATGATCTCTTATGTGACGTTTAAAATAAAGACTTCACCTCCTGTCCAAAAGAAAAGCATTCTTATGTGACGTTTAAAATAAAGACTTCACAGAAAAGCATTTATAATTAGCTGCCAGTAAAAGATAACATAAAATAATACTGCGCACAACTAAGAAACATTAGAAATCATTTTTATGAAATCAGTTTGGCTTTTAATTGCATAAGTCAGCTATAAATTGTTCCAGATGTGAATTGCTAAAACTCACAAAAAATGAGCTTGAAAAAAGGAATTTTTTGGGATTATATAATATAATCCCAAAGAAGAAAACAAATAAACAGTAGTGTTGTTTCAAATTATTAAGACTATTCCTACAAACAGCTACAAAGTACAAACAATAACCAAACCATCAATTTCATTTAGGACTCCCATTTAATTGATAATTTAATTCAATGTTACGATTTTAGTAGCGTGGATGCATATCTAGAAGCCAAGTATAGCTGACATAATAGTAAATCACAACATAAAACAAATGAAAATGGAAAAAAGGGCAGACGTGTACGTAGCTTTTGCTTGTGCAAAATTCGGAGAAGAATCAGACTACTTTAGAATCTTTGTATGTATCGTTTCCTACATTTCTGCAAAAAGTTATTTACGTGACTGGATTATGTGATCTACTGATCACAAGACAATAACTTTATTGATGTGCTAAGACTGCATCCACAAGTGAAAATTAATGATAGAAAATATTAATTATATAATATTTTCTTTTTTTCTAACAGAAGTCTTCGTTGATTGCATAGCAAGTTAAACTAATTAGAGAGTGCCTACAATCTACCAACATAAAGCAAGAAACACATTAGTGCAACCAGAGAGAAAAGTAATCAAATAATAATAGTTTGTGTCGAGCGTTCATTGGCCGTATTAACTTACATAGAAAACTATATAGTGATGTCGTCCTACAAAATGTATATAGTTAATTATGTGCATGCTGTGTTCAGCTTGAAAAAAAAATACATGCTTGCGCTTTTCAATAAACAAAAATGCATCCATGCTTGCGTTTTCCCAACAAACCAATCTACTTTTCCCTTTTTCTTTTACTTATTTTTGTGAAGGAATTACTAGTCTACTCGCCTGCCTTGAATTTTGTTTACAAAGAAGTGATTTTAACTAGCAGTCTAGCACTTCAATTTTATTTTTTCTAATGATTTTCTTACAACACACCAAGTTCTAGAAGAAACGAAATCAAACACCTTTTCTTTTAGATTAAACACGTTGTAGCTTTTTTAAACAAGGGTACACAGTTAAACACTTCAAAAGTTCCTACAGTGTTACAAACAATTCAACAATCTTACAGCAAATATGTGCAATTAATTCAGAAATTTCAAGGGCATTTGGATGTGAAAATACCTACCAGAATATAGTTCCTTAATTTTTTCTATGTATAATTTTATACAACTGTAGTTCGCGCGAGCTAGCTTTTGGAGATCCCTATGATAAAATTTATTAAACAAGCTAGGACTGATAAGCACATCTCTTCGATCGATTTCACCGATTGATACACCTTCCTACTAAAATTGTTATGAAATCTAATTTGCTCAATCCATGGCCTTAGTGGCATTTTCATTTTGTGAGCTTTCCCTTTGTTAGCCCTTTGTAATTCGTCACAATTAATATATTACACCTCATCTTACTCCAATCTTAGAAGAAGATCATTTCAGATACGTAAATAAATTTAATGATGACTTCACTCATAATCCCATTTTCTGATACTTACGTGCGAGTGCATGCATGTGAACCCAAGTGTGCGCGTTCGTTCGTGTGTGTGAGAGAGAGAGAGAGAGAGAGAGAGAGAGAGAGAGGCATGCTTGGCTCCTCGCACGCCAACCGCTGTAGCCAATCTTAGGCAAAGATTGAGACCTACACGAGTGGCATACAGGGAGCCAGGCACATCCATTTTGCACCTCTTTTTCATTTCTTCTTCTTCTTTCAATCTCCATGCATGGGAACATGCAGCCAAGCTATGGATCCGCATTTCTCTACAATGGTTCCAACGACCAAGGGGAAAGCCAAGCTAGCTAAGATAAAGCTAAATCCCTCAAAACGAATGCATGGTGATATGGTGATATAGTGATTAGTGACACATACAATAGCCTCCTTATAAAAAGTCCAACCCTCCAGAAAATATCCTAAGAAGACCTATGTTCGTTGTAGAATATTATTATTTAATTATTTGTACGACTTTTTCGTATAAGCCCTCGAGTTATTGACCACTTTTATAACTAGCTATAGGGCAAAGAATTTTGCAGCTTAAATATATGTGTTGAAATATTCATATAACATCCAAACCACTGTAAAATAAAACATAATAATAAATTCATAATTAGCATATAATATAGTACAATTTCACTATGAAAAAAATTAATATTTAAATCTTTTTGCATATAGAATGGCACAGTCAAGTTCATAATTAGCAAACATATTCATAATCGAAGGGTATCGGCTCTCTACGAAAACACGTGTTCAAATTATGCATGAAACATAAAAAAATAAATATCAAAACTTTCATATAAAAAAGAACATATATGATATATATACACACACACACTAGAGAAATGCTATTTACTAACAATAATTCAACAGGCACCATTTAGACGCCGAAGAATATTGTTCTAATTTTCGTAATTATTTTTTCTATCTTTTATTCCATGCCTACAAATTTCATAAAAAAACTTTTATTTTCAGTCTCGATCTCTTAAATAACTATTTTTTCATTTATATTGTGAAAAAAATATTTTCCTTCAAATAAGAAGTAAATATTGTCAAAGCGACTTATATTAGTTTTATTTCTTTTCTCAACGATAATTTTAACAACAATAGATTCTAGTCGCAAACACGTTGAAGCTGACTAGAGATGAAATTCAATAAATTGATCAATTTCAACTTTCACATATATAAGAATAAAAAGAACCACTATACTGCAGCCCATTAAGAAACAATATTCTTGTAAAGAGGAAAATAACAAGGCAACTCGATATATAGATAGTATCAGCAATTTGTAAACTTTATTTTGAAATTTTAAACGTGCTCTATATTATTTACACATCACGCCTATAAAATAAAATGAGATTTCGTGAATGTTCTAGCTAGTACGCATTAGTGGTTTGAGAATTTGGAGCCAAAATTATTGTTAGAAACTTGATTAATATAACACTCTCACTATTTATATATTCAATAATAATTATTTCTTATCTAATTTTGTTTGAACATTTTATAAACTCATTATAAAGATTATCAAATAGGTGCTCACCTACAAAACTGAGAAACTATTTTTTCTACTGTGCATTACGGGTGCAGCGCACTTTTGACGGTCAAGATTGATTGTATAATAGTTTTTAGATCTGTCACACAAATTTCGAAGTAATTGAACGGTCTAGATCTCATGAAGCGCATGCAGTATCACACGGTACGTGATTAGATTCCTGCAGAACTGTAATTTAAATAGGTTTTAGGTGGTGAACGAAGAACAGATATAAAAATGCAAGCTGGATAATCCAAAAGGAAAGCCCTATCTAGCTATAGTTTAGCTGGTACAGTGTCAGGTTGGCTTCAGTCGTTTGTGAAGACCAAGTATGTAGAAAGGAGTATCTCTTCTCTCTCTGTCTCTCTCTATATATATAACTATGAGAAATAAAGAGAGGAGAGCGAGTTGGCTTTTGAACTGGTTTTTGTTTGGATGTACTTGGCATGGAGTCAGATTCTCTGCGCCAGAGTTGCATCTATTTATAAAGGAGAGGCAAAATTTGGGGTACTTTAAAAGATTGGTACTACTATAATTCAAATTCTGATTGATGAAAATTGAAGGGAATCAAATTAAACTGATGAAGAATATCTATATTATCTTATAAAGTATTTAAGAAATGAAGTTCTCCATTTTGTCATAGTCTTACTTTTTTTATGAACTAAAATATTCTTCAAATCAGATGATACTGATACACAATGCTTGATTCTGTAAGGACAATAATGTCATTTGTACAAATTATATATGGCAAGTATTATAAGGCTAATTATTCACATATTGCAATCTTCTGTGGCATTGGATTTTATTAGCTAGGGAAGCAAATGAAAAGTCGTGCCAAAATATTTTAAACTATTAATATTTTCTGTACAAACTAATTTTCAAGCACGCATTTCATAGTCGCACTACCATACTAATGTAGCAAATATTTTAAACTATTCATTATTTTTTAACTAAAAAATTGGTTAAATGCCACATAACTTTGACTATGACAAAGTAAAAAAATTATAGTATTTTAAAAAATTATAGAATCATAATACTGACCAATAATTTCTGCCAACAATTTATAATTAAAAGAAATGAACGAGTTAGTTAATTTGTAAAAATATATATATATTTTATTTTTTGATATTTTGGTCAGACGTCAAATCATGAAATTAATGAAAATGTGCAATATTCAACCCTGCTTTGTAATTTTGTTTTCTTAATTATTTTTTCATGCATTTAATTTGAAGTTCAAAGATTCGCATTTACATATATTTTTCAAAATATAATTGATATTTGAGACTGATGTATTTTTTCAAAACTATTGTCTTATAAATTTTATGGGACCTACACATGATACAAGAACTAATTTTTATGGGACCTATATGATAGTCAGGAGAATTTAAACGAAGTTGTTTTTGTTTGTTTTTTTATAACGTACATTTTATGAAATATTACTATACGAATTGCATAAATAATATCTTTTATTTTGCTGATGATTTTTTAAATATAGCATTGGAAATTATGCAATGTATGTATAAATCTGGATTACTATAAAAAAAATTTAAATATTTGTTTGAATCTCTGGATTGAATGTGTTAATTTTTCCATTCAATTTCAGGTATTTTACTCTCTTCTCTATTGCTGTCTTGACAAAAAAACCTTCTTGGCGCCTTTTGTCGACTCAACAGCCGAGTAGAAGCAACAGGACATATTCGAAAATAATCTGATGCAACCAAAAAATATATGTGTTTACCTTCTCAAATTTGGCTAAGTATCCAGTATCATGTATCAAGTAGCTATGTTTGTGCGTTCACCCAGGCTAAACCGCAATGACACATAAGAGGCGTAAGCAATAGTTAGAGAGAGCTTCAACAACCTTATCAAGCGAGATCAAATTCCGAAAAATCCGCTCAAAGAAATAGGAAATAATCTGATGCTAATTTAGCAACCAGAAAATATGTGTTTACCTTTTCAAATTTGGCTAAGTACCCAGTATTAGTTATCAGGTGGCTACGTCCATGCGCTTCCACGGGCTAAACTGTTGTGACGCATGTCGCATGACACATGCCGCATGACGCACAACGTATGACGCACAACGTATGACGCATACGCATGCTGCATGACGCGTGATGCATGACGCATGACGCATGACGCTTGCCGCATGACGCATGACGCATGACGCTTGCCGCATGACGCATGACGCATGACGCATGACGCATGACCCATGACGACGGATGACGCATGACGCAAGACGCAAGACGCATGACGCATGATGCGTGCCGCATGACGCATGACAAATCACTCATGCTGCATGACGCATGTCGCACTACGCATGGCGCATGACGCATGACACATTGCTCATTACGCAAGTCGCATGATGTACGACAAATGACGCATGAACCAAGAAGCATGACGCATGACGCATGACACATGACACATCGATCTTACATAACGCATGACGCATGAATCTTGACGACCCAAGACCAATGACACATGATGCATGACGTATTACACACAACACATGACAAATCAAGAGAGACATCTTGTAGGAATACAAAGGTTTTGATTAGACCTGTTAATAAAGTAACGCAACCAGGAGTTTACACGTCCAATGTAGTGTATCAGGAGGTTCTACAAGATGACTAATATTGATAAAGTGTAATATGCTCTCTTTCTTAGGTTAAGTTCCATTCTTTAGCAGATATGCTTCTAGCATTTTTATCTTTAATTTTTATTATGTTAGTATCTTTGAAGCAAACTAAATAATTAAGCTCATGTGATAATTCTGATTGTGACACTTTATTTGTTTTTTTGGGGATTTTACTTGTGTGTTATTTTGTAAGCTGTCTGGATCAGTTTCTTTCTTATATTTATGTTGACAACACAACGGCGATACCTAGAGAATCATCGTCTAAATGAAATTGTTGTGCAGTGCATGTATATATTATATTGTTATGTAGTTGAAAGATAAATACGCGCGAAAAATTGTAAAAACACTTCTCCAAGCATTTATTTTTAATACAACTAATTGACAAGAACACATAATTTTGAATATGCGTCGAATAATTCACAAAAATGTGAAACACGCAAGAATAGTATTTGATCAAGACGCAATTTAAATGATTTTTTTTCGTTCATAATGTCTTCCGTTGCTTGGCACATATACGATTACTAGTTTTATAAAACGCAACAGAAGGTCAAGAAAATCAATTTTCATCGATCTTTATTAATGCATTTAATGCATTTAGACAAATTAGAATACAGTGTATTTTCTATAAAAGGATGGTACATTGAATGCCATTACATTCGCCTATATAATTTCGTCTCATGTGACCGTTACTTTTCTTCTTGATTAATTATTTTAAGGACGAGTATACATTGCTAAAGAATGGTACCATGATAGTTTATAATAATAATAATGCATGGTTATATATCAATATGATCCTTAATTGTTTTTTACTGGCCTGCAACATTATTCTAATTTCTAAATACCATTTCAATTAACAAAGATGCATATGTTGCATTCTTTACTTATTCTTTCTTGAGGAAGTAGCATATACCAACTCTTTAATGTTGGCGTAATTTACAAATGCTACTATAAAATAAAATAAAAATTTACCAGTATCCTTATTTAATTTATACTGATCGATATTCTTTTCTTTTTGGCATCTGCATTTTTTTCCTTTGAAAAGGTGATCATATATCATGATGCACTTGATTTTTTTAACTGATTTGCTATAATACGGTTATCAATACTATATAAAGTTTGCTGAGTGTCGTCGTGTCTAACTTCTCGGATACGCCGACACGTTATTTTGTTATTCAATTTGCATTGTACGTGTATCCAGGTTATCGAAAACGTCATTAAAGAGACACGTCATTAATTTCACGTTATTAGTTTCACACCATAAATTTCAGTATAAATCATTAGAAGAATTCTGATATACATCCAGAATTTGCATACATCCAAGTTTATAATACATTTGATGGTTACTATCACATCTGCGTAAATGTAGCTAATTTTCATTTTTTTCATGTAGTTTCATTAAATAGGGGTATATAGGGTTCATAAAAAAATTATAAATAGAAAGATTTTTATACAGTTACTACGCATTAATGGAATTAAACATTATTAATTGAGAGGGCTCCACGAATTCTTTTTTATGGAAAGTGATCACAGTAGTCAATTATGAACATGCTTATTGCATGCCTAAAATTTTTCTTATGCCAAATTTGAATTTGCTCAACTTTTTAATTAATTAACATTATGAAGAGATTGCATGATAAATATTTTTTTAAGAAACATCTAAATTATTCATTTTGCTTAAAATTTTGCTTATGCCAAATATGAATTTGCTCAACATTTTAATTAATTAAACGTTGCATTATGAAGAGATTGCATGAAAAATGTTTTTTTTAAGAAACAACGAAATTATTCATTTGAAATATCTAAATTAATCAATTTAATTACAGTACCTTAAGTATGATTAAGAAAATATATTCAGCTGGTGTGGTTCAAGTATTGTCTTATAAGAAACATATGTTATACAAGTTAATCTTAAAAATATCAATATTAAATTGTTAATGAGATATCATTATATAATGTTTAATACACTTCAAACAATTTCCTTAAGTGACTTAACGTTACTAATTCAGCATACAAAATCAATTACTCATCTCATACCTAATATAACTTATATTGTGCAAATGACTTTACTATCCTCTTGTAATCAATGATGAAAATTAGAGATGTACACTAATTTTTTATGTAAGTTAATTTTGGATTTACACTAGAATCACTCAAATCATTAATAACATTAATTTAACATTAATTTCACGCTATTAATGTTCACATCTTACTCATTCCATATAAATTATCATTCTTTCAAAAAAACTTAAGAAAGATCGATATATGATATTTATTATTATATAACTATAATTTCAGTGAAATAATGTTATTTAACAAAAAACTTGAAGTTAGTATAATAGCATTGTTTATTTTTCTTATATAAAAGTTTTCTTAGTATAGTAGCATATACGTTGCTTTAATGTTGGCGTAATTTACAAATGCTACTATAAAATAAAATAAAAATTTACCAGTATCCTTATTTAATTTATACCGATCGATATTCTTTTCTTTTTGGCATATGCATTTTTTTCCTTGAAAAGGTGATCATATATCATGATGCACTTGATTTTTTATCTTATTTGCTATAATACGCTCGTCAGAATCATAATTAGTTTTTTTTTATCGTCGCAAGCCATCGAGTTGTAGATATTCGAGTATACTTCCATCGCGTCGAGTCTGATTTGCGATCGGAGGAACGCGCATCTAAAATTTGGCTCCACCTTCAACTTATGTCTTAATTTGTAATTTTTTTATCATGCGTTTGCATCAGGATCAATTTTGAATCGCTCGTTTCTCGGATCGCAAATCAGACTCGACGCGGTGAAAGTAGACTCAGACATTTACAGCTTGATTATTTGCGACGATAAAAAAACTAATTACAGTCTCGACGAGCACAGTCGAAGTCATTACAAAAACTTACCTAAAAAGAATCCAACTCTTGTATTAAATTATTAATATTTTTATTAATAAATATTCAAACGTACAAAAGGTTAAATTTTATTTTATGATTGACCTTAAAAAAATAAGAATAACATCTATGACTTTGAATTCAAATATTTCACAATAATGATCATACTTTTTAACGTTCATGTTCACATTTGTTATCTAGACGTTCACATGTTTTGTGATCACAATTTTTTTGGTTGAGAATTTGTGTATATGATCGCTTGCGTCTAGATAACATATGTGAACCTGAATGTTAAAAAATATGGTCATCGTTGCAAAAGATTGAATTACGAATCATAAATGTTATTCTAACTTTCTTAAGGTCAATCATAAAAAAAATTTAACCTTTCGTACGTCTGAATATTGTTGGACATTTAATTGGTGCAATTCAAATTAGGATACACAAATAAATCATTTCCTAATCTAAGCAATTGCAATTCAATCAAATAAATACATCGTTGCAACATGAATGAAATAAAAGAAAGAGCGGAAGCGGAATGTACTTACTTTCCATCTCCTGTGCCGTGCTTTCCATCACGACGGTACTTGCCTACGGATCCTTCCAAGCAATTCAGGATGCCTTTCTTTTCTCCGATGAACACGAATGATTCAACTAAGTACCAACACTTAATGGAGGAGTATTTGGGTGGCTAAGCACAGCACATGTGCCCTAACAAAATAGTAGAAAACTGAACCGAATTATGAAATCAGTTTTACTTATTTGAAAATGTATTTTGGAAATTAAGATGCCAAATTAATTACCAAATTTTTTGAATATTTGAAATTATATTCTCTCCAATTCTCTTCCAAATTCTAATATTTACTACTGTAAATATATCCACGAATTTGGTACAAAAGCTAAAATATCCAATCAGAAAGATAACGATAGATCTAGGCAGTCAAAACATACATTACAGCAGGTCTCTTGCGGTCGCAATAGACTTGGCAATTCCAGACTTGGAAAGATCCTGCCAAGTCTCTTGCGGTCGCAATCAATCATGCCAAAGCAGCAGATTTATTGTCATTCTTTCCCTATTGTATTGCGGCCACAATGGATCTTATTGTGGCCGCAATAGATCAATGTTTGTGCTGTTTTGCTTGGGCTTTCATCCAAATTAAGTTGGGTTTAGCCCAAACAATATTTCTAACTTTACACTAACAATCATATATAGTTTAATTGATCATAATTAGTCCATTAATAATTATAATCAATTTACTTTAGTTCTATATGCATTCGTGCCCAAAATCTTAGTAAAATACGTATAATACCTTGAATATTGAATTAATCACCTTTACGGTATTTTCACATATTACTCCTCATAATATTGGTGATAGTACATGATATGTAGTAATCATATAACACGTAGTCCAAATTTAATTTATTGGAATTGACGTCTCAATTCCAACAATCTCTCACATGGACAAGTGTGGTCCTTTTGATTTCATATGCCTTGGATCTGGCCAGATCACTTTAAACTTTTATGTCTTTCTGTTTGTATTTCTTAAACAATTCAGTCCACCAGTTATACCGGCACATGAATTAAATGATAGTCACCACATTTTCTTCGTGGCTTATCGATGTAAATCACAGTATCAAATACTTCTGGATGACATGAATTAGACTTTGGTCATATAGTTCAGAAATTACACGATAGTGTGATTTTACGTGCCTATTTTTGAACGGGTCACCCTTTATTTCTTTACATTAGTGAGGACAAAACTTTAAAAAAAACACAATGGGATTCAAAATATATATCGTAACTTGTTACAAATTACATTGCATGGAAAATTAAAAATAAAATTAAACTCCCACATTTTCCCTAAACTATCCTAACATAGGTACTACGTCCATATGAGCAACATGCTCATGAAACTTCTTGGGTGGTAGTGCTTTTGTAAGAGGATCTACAATCATGGAGTCTGTATGTTCCACCTTCTCATTGTTCTGTACTCTTTCTTTCACTGCCAGAAACTTGATGTCTATGTACTTAGACTTGGTAGAGTTTCTGTTGTTTGTCGCATAGAGTACGGCTGAATTGTTGTCACACATCAACATAAGTGGCCTCTTGATGGTAGGAACCACCTGCAGCCAAGTGACAAAATTCCTGAGCCACACGCCATGGTTTGAGGCTTCGTAGCATGCAATGAACTCGGTCGCCATGGTAGAAAGTGCTATGAGTGCCTGTTTAGCACTTTTCCACGACACAACGTCGCCTGCCATCATGTAGGTTTATCCCAATGTCGACTTCATGCTATCTACGCAGCCTCCAAAATAGAATCGGTATATCCAATGACCTCGAGATTTTTCGATCTTCGATATGTGAGCATATAGTCTCTTGTTTTATTCAGGTACCTCAGCACCCTCTTCGCTGCTTTCTAGTGCTCCATTCCTGGTTTACTTAAGTATCGCCCTAGCATTCCCGTTATGAAGGCTATGTCTGGTCTCGTGCACACTTGGTCAAACATGAGACTGCCTACAACGAACGCATAGTGGATGTCTTTCATGGTAAGTCTTTTTGAATCAGTTTTATGGCATTGTGCGAGACTGAACATGTCTCCCGTAGCCACGTGTGTATCACCTAGTTTACAGTCTTTCATGCCATACCGACTTAGCATTTTATCAATATAATTCCTTTGGAATAGTATCAGAATATCATCGATTCTGTCCCTTAGTATTTCTATCCCTAGAACAAATGAGGCATCACCAAGATCTTCCATCTCAAAGTTTCTAAATAGAAAATTCTTGGTTTGATGCAACATGTCCTTATCATTACTTGCAAGTAGTATGTCATCAACATATAAGACCATAAATGTGAACTTGATCCCACAGAACATAAGGTATATGCATTTGTCAACTAAGTTAGACTCGAAACCGTATGAGCTAACTATGTTGTGAAATTTCAAATACCATTGTCGAGATGCTTGCTTGAGCCCATAAATAGATTTCTTAAGCCAACACACCATAGACTTTGGATGACTGACCACAAAGTTTTCACCATTGAGGAAAGTCGTCTTTACATCCATTTGATGGAGCTTCCAGTTGTATTGTGCTACCAGTGCCAATATGATTCGCAACGGATCTTTCGAGAAAACTGGAGAGAAGGTTTCATTGTAATCAATGTCTTCTTTCTGTGTGAAACCCTTAGCGACAAGACGTGCTTTACATTTTTCAACATTGCCTTTAGAATCTCGTTTGGTTTTGAAAATCCACTTACAACCAACAATTTTTTTGTCCTTAGGCAATGGAACAATATTCCACACATCATTGTCATTCATTGATTTCAACTCTTCATTCATTGCATCGATCCACTAATGAGAGTTAGAACTTTCCATAGCTTGTTTGATATCTCTTGGGTCATTTTCAAACATGTTTATGTCAAATTCATGTTCTTGAAGATATGCAAATCTTCCAGTGTATATGTTCTCTCTAGTGGATCTTCTAATTTGTACTGGTTCTGTAATTTTTTTGAGGAGCAGTTTCATGAACATCATTTACGATTTCCGAATCTCCCACAGGCTCAGGGCCATTGACATTGTCGATGACAACGTCGTTATTTGGGATAGATTCGGGTCCATTTGTGTCCACGTTATCCTGTGGAATTTGAGAGGGGAGGGTAGTTTGCCTATTGACATGAGATGCATTTTCAGGATTTATCAATATTGAAATAGTGACAAAGTCCGAACGAAGGTCTGAAGTGTCATTATCCCTCTCTTCCTCAAAAATGTCATTCATGGTCATATCTCCCCCCACAAACTCATTATCCTCGAAAAATTTCACATTTCCTGACTTGAATATCGTACGTTATGTTGGATTACAGAATTTATATCCTCTAGGTCTTTCAGGGTATGCAACAAAATGGCAACTAATAGTTCTTTCATCTAGTTTCTTTTATGTCAGCCTATAATGCCTTGCTTCTACTGGATATCCCCAAATCTAAAAATGATTTTGACTAGACTTGCGCCCAAAATAAATCTCAAATGGGATTTATTAGTTGCTTTAGTTGGAACTCTGTTGAGTATATAAGCTGCAGTTTTCAAGGCTTCTCCCCACAAACTTTTTGGTAGAGTTGTACGAGCAATCGTACTTCTCACCATATCTTTGAGGGTGCGATTGCGCCTTTCAGTAACACCATTCATTGCAGGCGATCATGACAATGTATACTGTGGCACAATTTCGCACTCCTCTAAGAAATTTGCGAAGGATCCTGGACGTTGTTCTCCTGACCCGTCATATCTGTCGTAGTATTCACCACCACGATCAGATCTGACGGCTTTAATGTGTTTGTTGAGTTGTAACTCAACTTTCGCTTTATAACTTTGGTCATTGCGCCCGCAACAAAGTAGAATTTGTGATGTTTCTTGGAAATTCCAGGGAACAAGTTTTGAATTGACAGGATGCCTTGCGGCCGCAATGGAATTGCTTGCGGCAACAATGACTCTGGAAAGTGGCACAAATAATTGAATTGACAGGTTTATTGTGTCATTTTTCAGAAATTTAATTTTCTATTAATAGGAGTAGCTGTATATTAATTGTAATTTAGGATATATATAATTTATTTATATATAATTACAATTAATTTTGCTACAAAATTACTACTATTTTTATCTTAATATAGAATTTAGCTAAATATCTATAATTAGTATAAATATTAATAAAAGCCAAGACAAAATTGCTAAATTCTAAAAAGATTCAATTAAGATTAAAATGTGGTATTAAAGAATATTTGGTGATTTTTTAAAGGTTTTAGTAAATGTTAAATATATTTAAAAGTCAATATTTTGTAAAATATATGTATATATGTATTTTATTAACAAATAGAAAAATTGGAAAATTCTAATTTAAAACCCTTATTAGTTGATAATACAATATATGTATAAAGCATTTGAGGCTTGGTACTTAAGTATTTTCTTGTGACTCACATCCCTCACTTGACTGGCCTGGTCACTAGTACGTAGGTATGTCAATCAGACCCATCGACAAGAGCGGCAAAATGTCTCATTTGTACTTGTGCATAACACCATGATACCTAATGGTATTGACTGTCCCATTCGGGACCTCATGTTGGATAGCATTGGTGGTAAAAATGAAACTAATGGAATCATTTAGAGTTCTTCTTAAGACATTTAAATAGATTTGTAAATTGTGATTAAGGAACATGATGCAAAAACTGATATTTTCTTGTTTTCTAAAATTTTCCAAACAATTTGGTAATGATGAATCAGATTCCGTCCCTAACTGAGGCAAACTTTCACCTATGGAAATTCAAACTTAGGTTGTTTCTAGGGATGATGAAGTACGATCGGACACTACGTTATGACAGCCCTGTGGCAGCTGGAAAGGAGCACATCGCTCCTGAAAAGGCTGACATGAAGGATTGGGATCATAACGACATGATGTGTCTTATGATCATGAAAATGACAATTCATGAAACTCTCCAAGGTTGTATTCTCGATCAGGATTCTGGCGCTAAGAAGTACCTTAGTGCTTTAGAGCAGAAGTTTACCGTGAGCAAAAGGACACAAATTAGGGAGCACAAGGGAAAAACTTCATACTCTTAGTGCTTTAGAGCAAAATGACTAAACTTCATACTCTTAAGTACAAGGAAAAAACTGAGATTAAGGAGCACATCATTGAAATGATCAAGCTCCATCGTGCGCTTCTTTCGCACGAGTTCAATTTCTTTGATGATCTCCTCATTGAATACATATTCATGTCTCTTCCTCCCTCCTCCAGTCAATTCAGTATGACTTATAACTGTCTGAAGGAAAAATGGACAGTGGCTGAGCTTGAATAGGGGTGTAAACGGATTGGATACGGATGGATAATCGTCTTACCGTATCCTTATCCTTATCAGTTAAAAATTTCGGATACGAATACGAATTCGAATAGTCTCGGATACGCATACAGATCGTGGATATTATTCAGATACTAGATACAAATCGAATATCAGATGGATATGGATACGAAACTAATATTATTCGGATAATAAAAATAATCCTTATTTTTTATATGTTTATCCAAATGCATCAATGAATTATAGAAAAAATGTGATACATAAACACAAATTATATATAAAATTAATTAGATTTGTAATTTTCATACAAAATCCAATAAAATATTAATTTTTTGGTTATGAATTCGGATACAATCAGATAATATCGGATACGAATATCTTCAATAAGTTAATTTAAGTATAGTATCAAAATATACTTGGTGGTTAAACTCAGGTGGAACTTCTAACATCAGTATATCAATGCAGGTTTGCCTAAACATTCGAAAGCCAAATCAAGCTGAACACTACATTTATGTGGGAGATGGCAGGAAGGTTGAAGTCGAAGGCATAAGAAAGTTTAGATTGTTGTGTAGGATTGGATTTTATTTGTATTTTTATGCATTAGTGGTTCATTCCTTTCGAACGAACCTAATATCTATTTCCTATTTGGACAAGAATTGTTTTGTATGTTCATTTGGTAATAGAAATTTCAGTTTGTTTCAAAATTCAAAACAAGTTGCTTTTGGTTCTTTGTCTTCTTATGACAATTTTTATTTTCTTGAAATAGACACTTCACACACAGAAGCCCTATGCATTGATACTAGAAAACGTAAATTAACTAATGAGAATTCAACGACATATGGCACAAACGTTTGGGACATATATTTATGCAAAGAATCCAACGCCTTGTGTCTAATGATATTCTCATACCTTTAGACTTTATTAATTCCAAAGAATGTGTAAGTTGTATAAAGGGAAAACAAACTAATAAACGCAAGTATGATGCTAAAATATGTAATGATCTCTTAGAATTGATACATACCGATATCTATGGTCCTTTTCCAAAGGCTACAAGAAATGGTCACCGATATTTTATCACATTCATAGATGATCATTCAAGATATGGACATATCTACTTGATTAAAGAAAATGCTGAAGCACTAGACATGTTCCAAAGTTATAAAGCAGAAGTTGAGTTATAACATAACAAACACATTAAAGCCATCATATCTGATCATGATGGTAAATACTACGGCAGATATGACGGGTCAGGTGAACAATATCCAGGATCCTTCGCAAAATTCTTAGAGGAGTGTGGGATTGTGCCACAGTATACATTGCCAGGCTCGCCTGCAATGAATGGTGCTGCTGAAAGGTGCAATTGCACCCTCAAAGACATGGTGAGAAGTATGATTGCTCGCACGACTCTACCAGATAGTTTGTGGGGGGAGAAGCCTTGAAAACTGCAGCTTATATTCTCAACAGAGTTCCAACTAAAGCTACCAATAAAACCCCATTTGAGATTTATTTTAGGCGCAAGCTTAGTCTAAATCATTTTCGGATTTAGAAATGTCCAGCAGAAGCAAAGACTTATAGGCCGACATAAAGGAAACTGGATTAAAGAACTATTAGTGGCTATTTCGTTGGTTACCCTGAAAGATCTAAAGAATACAAATTCTATAATCCTACAGAACGTACAATATTTGAGTCAGGAACTGGGAAATTTTTCGAGGATAATGAGTTTGTGGGAGGAGATATGACCATAGATGATATTTTTGAGGAAGAGAAGGATAATGACACTTCGGACCTTCGTTCGGACTTAGTCACTATTCCAATATTGATAAATCCCGAAAATGCATCTCATGTCAATAGGCAAATTACACTCTCTTCTCAAATTCTGCAAGATAACATTAACACAATTGGACCCGAATCTATTCCAAATAGTGATGTTGTCATGGACGATGTCAATGGCCCTGAGCCCGTGGGAGATCCGAAATTAAGTAATGATGTTCATGAAAGTACTCCTCAAGAAATTGCAGAACTAGTCCAAATAAGGAGATCCACTAGAGAGAACATATTTACTAGAAGATTTGCATATCTTCAAGAACATGAATTTGACATAAGCATGTTTGCATATCTATGGTGTACCGGCTTAAGAAATTCATTTATAGGCTAAAACAAGCATCTCGACAATGGTATTTGAAATTTCACAACATAGTTATCTCATACGATTCCGAGTCTAACTTAGTTGATGAATGCATATATCTTAAGTTATGTGGGAGCAAGTTCACATTTATTATCTTATATGTTGATGACATACTACTAGCTAGTAATGATAAGAACATGTTGCATCAAACCAAAAATTTTCTATTTAAAAACTTTGAGATGAAAGATCTTGGTGATGCCTCATTTGTTCTAGGGATAAATATACTAAGGGACAAAACCGAAGGTGTTCTGAGACTATCTCAAAGAAATTACATTGATAAAATGCTAAGTATGTATAACATGAAAGACTGTAAACCAGGTGATACACCCATGGCTAAGGGAGACATGTTCAGTCTCGCACAATGCCATAAAACTGATTCAGAAAGACTTACCATGAAAGACATTCACTATGCGTCCGTTGTAGGCAGTCTCATGTATGACCAAGTGTGCACGAGACCAGACATAGCCTTCATAACGGGAATGCTAGTGCGATACTTAAGTAAACCAGGAATGAAGCATTGGAAAGCTGCGAAGAGGATGCTGAGGTACCTGAAGAAAACAAAGGACTATATGCTCACATATCGGAGATCGGAAAAGCTTGAGGTCATTGGATATACCGATTCTGATTTTGGAGGTTGCGTAGATAGCATGAAGTCGACATTGAGATACATCTACATGATGACAGGTGGAGCTGTGTCGTGGAAGAGTGCTAAACAGTAGCTCATAGCACCTTCTACCATGGCTGTCGAGTTCATTGCATGCTACGAAGCCTCATACCATGGCATGCGGCTAAGGAATTTTGTCACTTGGCTATAGGTAGTTCCTACCATCAAGAGGTCACTTATGTTGATGTGTAAAAATAATTCAGCCGTACTCTATGCGACAAACAACAGAAGTTCGACAAAGTCTAAGTACATAGACGTCAAGTTTCTGGCAGTAAATGAAAGAGTACAAAATAATAAGTTGAAGGTGGAACATATTGGTACAGACTCCATGATTGCAGATCTCCTTAAAAAGTACTACCACCCAAGAAGTTTCATGAGCATGTTGCTCATATGGGCGTAGTACCTATGTTAGGATAGTTTAGAGAAATGTGGAAATTTGATTTTGTTTTTTATTGTTCCATGCTATGTAATTTATAACAAGTTATGATATATGCAAATTATATTTTGAATCTCATTGTGTTCTTTCCTTAAAGTTTTTTTACCTCGCTAAAGTTAACAAATAAAGGGTGATCCGTTCGAAAATAGGCACGTAAAATCACACTCTCGTGTAATTTCTGAACTATATGTCCAAAGTCTAATTCATGTCATCCAGAAGTATTTTGTACTGTGAATTATATCGATAAAGCCACACACAAAATGTGGTGACTATCGTTTAAATTAGTGCGCTCGTCAAGACTGTAATTAGTTTTTTTATTATCACAAGTCATCAAATTGTAAATGTCCGAGTCTACTTCAACCGCGTCGAGTCTGATTTGCGATCGGAGAAACGGGCGATTCAAAATATATTCTGACGCAAACACATGATAAAAAATTATAAATTAAGAAATAAGTTGAAGGTGGAGCCTAATTTTAGATGTGTGTTCCTCCGATCGCAAATCGGATTCGACGCGATGGAAGTAAACTCGAATATCTACAACTCGGTGGATTGTGACGATAAAAAACTAATTATGATCCTGACGAGCGTAGTCGAAGTTTGTAGAAAAAATGCTAATCATACTTAATATTTTTTGTAACAACTTCAGCTAAGCTTGTCGGGATCATAATTAGCCCTTTTTATCTGCGCAAACCATCAAGCTATAGATATTCGAGTCTACTTCCATTGCGTCGAGTCTGTTTTGCGATCGGAGAATTGAGCAATTCAAAATTGAATCCGACGCAAACTCATGATAAAAAATACTAATTAAGATATATGTTCAAGATGGAGCCAAATTTGAGATGCACGTTCCTTCGATCGCAAATCAGACTCAACGTGGTGGAAGTAGACTCGAATATCGACGGCTCGATGATTTGCGATGATAAAAAAGCTAGTTACGCTTCCGACGAGCGCAGTCGAATTCGTTATAAAAAGTTACCTAAATACAACTCAACTCATCAATTAAAATATTAATATTTTTATTAATAAACAGTTCACGTCCAAAACCAACCAAAAGTAACCGCTCTATCTCTCACCAAAAGCAGCATTTCTCCGGAATCAGGAATTCCGAGTTAACTCTGAAAGCAGTGATTTCGGAGTTAACTCCGGAGTCTGTGATTTCGAAATGACTAATTTAGTGATTTTAATTCGAATTTTGCTAGTACAGTATTTTTTAATTTATTTTAGTTATATAATAAAATTTCGGAGACTACATGCTCATGTATCAGAAGTCGGATTAGATTGATATAAGGATCCATTTTACAAGATTGTTTCTTTCAATTTTTTATGTAGGTTTGTTTTGATGCTTTTGTGTTGACTTTGAGACATGATCACGAAAAGTTCGCCAGTTAGGTGCTTTGTTACTTTAATATTTCATTTTGAAAAATAAAAGATCATGACAATTGACAATTGTTGAATATTTTCTATGATATAATCGTGTAACATGAAATCAAATTGATATCTCGAGAAATTAGTTAGGGTCATTCTATCAATCGTTTCTGATTTTATGCCATTGCTGGTGAATATATAATACGTACGGATGTTCATCCATAGTTTTTAATCCATGTTGGATTAGATTTGATCTGACTTGTTTAATTGTATATTATTATATTTAATTTGTAATTTAAGTTAAATTAATTTATTTGTTGGTTAATTAAATTTTAATTATATATATGTGGATATTAATTTACTACATAAAAAACGTCACAAAATATTTTTTTAATGATAGATCAAGATGTTTGTTTTTTAATATTTTAAAGTTAATCTAAAATTCTTCAATAACAATTTTGCTTTCACTAGATTTTGAACCTTTGATTTTTCTGAAATAAAATATTGACTATTATTTTTGCTTTAACTACATAATAGTGTTGTAGATCTGGGAATAGAGAGACAAAATAGGAATAGAGTAGTGTAAAGAGGGTTATTTTAGAATAGAAGTAATTCTGGGAATAAAACGAACTTATTTGGTTTATTGTGTGGAATAAAATGAAAATAGGAGCATTATTTCTGGAATAGGCGTTAGCATTATTCCAACATCATTCTAGAGCTCTGATAGTACCATGAAGAGAATTAGAAAGAGGAATTGAAAGAATGATTTTATTGTATTGATCTTATGTTTTGATTACAAATGCAAGAGTCTATTTATAGACGTGAAATCTAATCAAGCTAAACATCTTCAACACTAATACTCTCTAATATCTCCTACATACCTCTATCTAATCATCTCCGCATCATGCATTTAATAATATCTTCAACCTATATTTCTAACACAAGTAGAAGATATTGCTCTTAATAATTAGACTAAGGACCAGTTCCATCTTAAACATTACAAAATACTTAATCGACTCATGATCCATTCGGATGCGGGTTCTTTTCAAGTTGGATCCAACAAAAAAGAAACTCATGATCTATTCGGATTCAGGTTCGTTTCAAGTTGGACCCAACAAAAAAGAAGATAGTGAAATAGTGTTGATTCAAATTGACATGAGTACTTGACTCATTGACGCTTCAGTACTACAGGAAAAAATAGTTTTCACACCGGGTCTTTCAAGATATATACACCGGTTAGTTTTCATTGTAAATACGAGGATTGCAAAAGGTAAGATAAAACTTGTAAAGATAGGATGCACACTCCATTTTTCTTCAGTCAATCTACACCACTTCTTATTATTTAATACTCGACGTGGAAGATTTAATATTTTTTTACTCGCGAGTGCCTTTATGACCGAATATGACTTGATATTTGATGTAATATATACTCTAAATTACATTATTTCTTTAATAATATCCTTCGTAGAACAATAAAGTTTTTTAAAAATTTGTTGCTTACGCGGCTAGTTTTTTCTATTTCGTCATAATTAACACTAATATATATATATATATATATATATATAGTAACGCTATATATATATATATATATATATATAGAGAGAGAGAGAGAGAGTAACGCTGCGGTGCTTGGCCAAGCATAGAGCCTTCCATGCTTGGGTGTCAAATCTCACAAAGGGACGGCTAAAATTTCAATTTATCATGCTCAATAATTTCTTTATATCAAAATCTCCTCAGATACAAAAAATTTCTTTTTTTAGAGTTATTTAACTATGTGTTTCAGATTTTTTAATATGACCCCAAAATAGTAATAAAATAATCAGTGTTTATGCATAAAAATATGTAGTTTTAAAAAATTCGAAACACGTACTTAAAAAATTCTAAAAATGTTTTAAATATGTAGTTTTAAAAAATTCGAAACACGTACTTAAAAAATTCAATCTCCAAGTAGTTTTAAATATGTAGATCATGTTCAACGGCTCGGATCGGTCATTAATTGGAATTTTTAAATTGGAGATACGATGTGGAGCATTAAAGGTTTGGTGCTCCATGGAGCACCCTAGCCTCTCTCTCTCTCTCTATATATATATATATATATATATATAATTATGCTATTATGCTTTGCAAAGCGCGACAAAACGTGCGCTTTGTGATTGTGGGTCATTGGATCACGCTTTGAAATTTGTGCCAACATGATGATCAAAGATTTAATGGTTCCACAATCGCAAAGCGCGTGTATTATCGCGCTTTGCAAAGCATAGAAACACAACTATATATATAGAGAGAGAGAGTGAGAGTGAGAGTGAGAGAGAGAGTAAAGGAAGGATGATAATACACTCACACTTGTCTTTCAAAAAAAAAAAGATAATACACTCACACTTCCCCACGTGATCTAATATATCCGTTATAACTAGCTAGCAAAAGCATGCATGAGATGCATCATGCCACGCCTAAAGTCTATGTCATTGTCCAGTTACACGAGCTCCAGACGCATGACATGTGGCGGCTTCGGCTTCCATGAGTAGTTTCAAATCAGGTACCGCAAAAGCTATCTATCGCAGTTCATAGACCATGGTACCACACGGTACTGGCAGTTAATAAGTTATCAATACCTTTAATAACTTCGAGCCTAAAAATGCAATAAATTGCATGCCTACGAGCTATCAACCAATAGAAAAGAGTACCCCACCCGGGAAGGGTTAGGAAAAAAACCATGTCCTCATAGTCAAATTTATTGCTTGCAAGATAAGATAATTGTTACAGCATTTTTTACTATTTATAACGTTTTTTTTCTGTTCATTTCATATTACGGAAGGCAGATCTTTTCGGAGGATACGGATTCTCACATTTATATATAGGTACAATGAGACAAATTATTAGAAGCATATTTTAATTGTTTTTCCTGAAAAAACACAATTTTATAGGCATAATTAAAAAATAAATATCTGGGTGAGGCATATTCTAAAATTATTCCTAATGATCACAAGTATTTTCTAATTTTTTTGCCAAAAAACATAAATTAAAAGCCAAAATTTGAAAAATCTTTTTGGCAGGTAATTTTCTGCTCCTGTCAAAGATTACTAATTAGGGGTTCAATTGTAGTTGGTTTGTGTGTTACTCAGCTTATGAATATTAATAAAAAAAGTTTTATTTCAATATTCACTTTTTAAGTTAATTGAATTAAAAGAAAATATTATTTTTAAATCTGCGGATGCGATTTAATATTTATTCTGTGAGAACAGGAAAACACTGTTAGTTTGTAATAATCTAGAAGTCAATAATACACTAATTTATCATAAAACTTTGTTCATGAATTAAGTGATTAATAAACTGTCATTTTGTTGCCTTGAGTATTATTGTATTTATGAATCATTTCTTTTACTGACTTGAGTCAATAACTGAAATTGTGAAACTTTACAATATAGATGATATATATTCTTAAGAGTCACTAAATCAAGGTAATTAATAGGAACACTAATTACCGCTACAAGTTTAGTGTGTGTGGATTAAAAGATGGTCAAGTTTTACATACCACTCATCAGAGATGTCATTTTAATCACACAGATATATTTTCTAGGAACATGATATTTGACAGACCACGAATGAAACATTAAATGGAATTGTGTTCGTGTCAAATGTTTTCGTTTAGTGCTAAGTTCTAAAGTATGATGTATTCTTTCCTACTAAGAGATGTGTATGTGTGATTGTTACCTAACACTATCGGTAAAACGTAGTCATAACGGTAGCTCTTCGGTATATATAGCTTAGCTGAGGAAGTGATGGTTTACCAAAAATACTATTGTCCCCCGTATCTCTATACGGGTTATAGTATCACATGGCCCCTTGATAGAGTAAGATTATCTGCTAGCGGTATAATTACAAGAGTAACTATATTTGATAATATGCTCGGGATCAAAAGAAGATTAAGCTTTCAAGGATGACACAAATCTACCTTAAAACTAATCTCATAACTATGAGACAAAAGAATTAACACAAGTAAAATAGTTTACGAGATCGTGATATTGTGTAGTACAACATCATATATGTAATTGGATGGACATGGTGTGTTTTACCAGATGCATCTCATGATTATAGAAGTTAAAAGAGTTTTGAATTCTATTTACCAACATAACACAAATCTTGTCGGGTCACACCGTATATGAGCTAATCAGAAAATCTTATTGATTAATTATACATTGATTATAATTAATATTATGATGGTTATAATTAATTATATGAGATATAATTGTAAATGTCATATGAGATGACAAGCAAAAACAAAAGTAAAAAAAAACGTGTTCGACGCTTGATATAAAATCGTAGCAAAATCGGACCGTAAGAGATAATTGTTCAGAACAATTATGTACACCTCCTTAGAATGACATTTTTGTAAATAACCAATTACTTAATGGGTTTTTGGCAACACTCCTTAGAATGACAATTTTGTAAATAGCCAATTACTTAAGGGGTATTTCGATAATCCTCCTTAGAATGATATTTTTGTAAATAGCCATTTACTTAAAAAGTATTTCGGTAATCCTTCGTAGAATGACATTTTGTTAAATAGCCAGTTACTTAAGGGGTATTTCGATAATCGACGAACCTCCTTAGAATGACATTTTTGTAAATAACCAATTGCTTAAGGGCTATTTCGGTAACCGACAAACCTCCTCATTTTTCTATAAATAGAGGGATAGAGTGAAAGAGAAAATTACTAATTCACTTGTATCTTATTCGATAGGTTTGATTGATTTGATAGTTCCTCTCTTTCTCGGTTATTGGTGAATAGTGATTTTACGAAGATCGCAGTTTGATTTATCATTTTACACTACGGATCGTGAGATTTATTTTCGTCTTTCCCCCCTAGTAGTGAGTTCTCGTGAATACTGATTTGCGTGAATCGCGATAATCTGATTTATCATTTTATTCTGCGAATTGTGAGATTAATATTTTCGTCTTTTACTCAGTGAATAGTGTTTTTGCGAATACCGCAATTTACGGTATTTCTGGAAAAAAATAAACTGCTCTCTAGTTAGTCCTGGTGGATAACCGATAAAGGTATCAGACGTTTGATACTCTGAGACGAATCATCCTTGATAGTCGCTCTACTCGATCGGCTGCATTGCAATTCGAATTTGGAAACAAGGTATAAATATATTATATTAATCTATTTAATTGGTAAGTAGATGATTAAAAGAGTCCTTGCAATGAAACGCTTGAGAAGAAACTCTCTTTTGGTTTTTCCGGCAGACCTATTTTAATCCTCGGCTTAAGTTAGAAGTAAAATTTTTGTTTTACGTTCTTTTCGCAACTAAGCTAAATTCGAGTTTGAACAGTCAAAATCCCAACAAACACGTCCCTAATAAGAAAAAATTACAACGAATGTCCACCAGTCGTATTTATTTTTAACATTTTTGTTGAATTATTTATTAATTCTTATATTCATTCAACTTTTATATTTTATAGTACATCAAAACATTTATGGTAAATTTTACAAATGTTACTATAATTGAAATTCAAATCGAAATATTTTTAATTATTAAAAAAATATATCAAATTTGAATCAATTTGAAATTTTCTTGGACATTTATCATCAAGCCATACTCAAATTATAGCGTTAAATTCATATTGCTTCACAAAATGTTAAACGTTTTTCAAATTGACTCAATCTAATAAATACATGTCCTGTCTTAATAATTGAAAGAACATTTACATTTTAATGTTAAAACTTAAAACTTAAATAAATATATATAGACCTTAAAAATTGAACATATAGTAAAAATTAGATGTTTGCAAGAAGCATCTTTAATTATCTGTACGTATGTACATCTCAGCACCTGTCTACATACATGTGGCTTTATTAATTTGTATTATTAATGTGCATTATTTTTCTTAATCAGGCGAGGCAGTGGACCCCTGTACATATAAATTAATATGGAGGTTTTGAATTTCAAACTCGAATAAAAATAATTTAGATCATTAAAAATAGTTGGATAGCTTGATTCTCTTTTGTACTAAAAAATATAGTAGAGCAAATATATATTACTAAAAAAATATAATAGAGCAAATATATATAACTAATATAGCATTGATAACGACTAGGTAAATCTTCAGTGTCCACGAAATTAGATTATCGCCTCATATTTCATTGCTAATTTACCTTTCTCTTGATACCACATATCTCTATCAGTTCTTCAAAAGCATTTATTGAAGGGAGCTGATATGTAGATACCATAGTTGATATCAACTAATGATATCGATTTTATTATGCACATTTAGTTGTGTTATCCTGCACATTATTTGAGTTATTATGCATGTTAATTTTTGTACCGAAATAGTTATACATGTTATCGATTTTATTATGTATCTTTAGTGGAGTTATCATGCACATTATTTGAGTTATTACGCACATTATTTTTTGTATTGTAATAGTTATACATGTTATTTTTTTGTACTGAAATAGTTATGATATAACATGCATAATAATTCAAATAATGCGTAAGATAACTCAACTAAAGGTGCATAATAAAATCGATATCAATAGTTGATATCAAATATGATATCTACGAAACATTATCCATTATTGAATTATATATGCAGTATCTTTTCTACTTCACTTCAAAAAAGTTGTCTTTTCTTCTGCTCTCACTATTAATTAGCAGCCATCAAACAATGATATAAGTTCGAATAGTGTGGCAGGAAAGGTAAATTCTATTTTTACTGCGTGTTATTTTTCAAACCAACGAGTCAGATCACATTAGCAAGAACAAGAATAACCAGCACAATAAATGTTTATCAAAAATTGATAAGAGACATAATTATTATTCTTGTATTTTCTATTTTATTTTTTCCCTAATTTGTTCGTCAGTTTGCTAGACTGGTAACTTATGATTATCTCTACTGCATCTGAAAAAAAATCAAGAAGAGAGATGCAAACAAATTCATATATGCATCCGATTCTTGCTCTGACAACTAAATTAATTAGGATTAATTGATTTTCACTTTGTTTTTTTGCAGATGACATAATAGCTCAAGTGAAGCTATTTGGTATGACCACAGTTGGTACATAAAAGATGTTGAAAGATTCTACCTCTAAACTTTCCTTAAAGAACTATATTTTTAAATAATAATTTGAGAGAAAACATTTGCAAATTTATGATAAGTCAGATTTTTTTCTGTGTGAAACTGAAAATTTTGATATAACATGAAGTTTATTTTATCAAAGGAAAAATATAGTAATTTACCCTTTGTTTATTTAATTGAGACTAAGGCGTTTGATTTGTCTGGATTCTGTAGCCTCGTTTGTGGATGTTTTCTTTTGTAGCTCCGTTTTGCGTTCGTGCGAATATACGCAGACTATGGCGCAGTATACCTTTTGCTTGTCTAGTAACCAAATGCACACACCCCCATGAGAAAATTCAGATCTTTTGTCGCTGAGTACAGGCAGCGTAAAAATTCAATTTTGTTTCTTTTTCTTCCCTTGTTCAACTAATGTATGTGGAATTATGATTGTTATACTCATTAGTTTGGAGAATATGCAATTTTTTTTAGTAAAAATAAAGTCAAGTCCCTCAACTTGTAACTGTTCAAAATTTGAACTAATGATTTTCCACAAGTGTTGTCCTTAACAGAGCTTTTATAATGCTACGGGGAAAAAATCAACAGTTCAAACCAGCCTTGCAGTATTATGGAATTGGAATTGTAAAAATAAAGTGTTCGATACAAATTCGACAGTCTGGATCGACAGTAAAAAAAACTGCCCGCTCACTAAAAACGATGCATGCGATTCAAATTCGACAGTCCGGATCGATCTAGCTGTTAATACAAAAAATAAATTACTATAAAAAATTAGAATTCGGGCTTTATATCAATAGCTAAGCAACCATATCATTAAATTTAATCATCCAAACGCATTTCCTGATATTTCACTAATTTCAATACTCCACCAGTACTTATAAAATCTATGAATCTGGTAACAGACAATCATGGACTGATTAATTCTCTACAATATCTCAGTTTAATGAAAGGTTAGGTCATGCTTTGTCAATGAAATGGATCAAAGGGAAAAAGGGACGATAAATAGGCGACGATTATAGGCACCTAAAAGCTACCGAGACAACTTGACAGAGTGTTGGCTAACATAAGATTCCCGAACAATAACTAAAGAGAAACTAACTACCATCTGAAACCCTACTAAAGCAAAATTTTATACAAGAGAAATTGATAAAGTGCAAGGTTGCTTCATCAAAAGCACTTCCTGTGCACAATGGCAGGCCCTGTTTCGTCATACTCTCCCTTGGTCACATGCTGGTTTTGTGGGAAAACGACTTTTGCAAGGATTGCACCTCCCATCCAGGCAGAATTCCTCGCTAGGTTTTCTGGCATGTACTCTGGTGGCTGATATAAGAAATCAGAAAAAGGATGTTAAAACAGTAGTGGAGCTTAATAATTTTGGTGTTTCACCTTTTCAAATAATTATTTTTCCTATTCTGCTATTCACTACTGAATGATTGGTGCTGCAGTTAAGGTAAAAGTTTTCACGTACCAGACAATTGAAAAAAGTTCATGAGGTGCAAACCCCACCATGGATATGCAAGTACCATCCAAGCACATACATTCAGATAACATATGTGATGTGCTTAAACCGTTATTACTATTTGATAATTGATATAACATGCTTTTACCTTAACAAGCGCTGGACGAATTGCAGATGCAGATACATCAGCTTCACTCTGGAACCGTCTTTCAAACACTGGAGGAGAAAAAAGATTCTCAACACTCCAATCAGAGGCAAACGCAGGATTTTTTCAAGAGGGGTTCAAAATAATGTATATTTAAAAAAAATATCAAATTAAAAACATATTTTGAGAGGAAATTTTCAATTATATAGTAAATTAAAAAAAAACTTTCAGCAGAGTTCAACCGACTCCCCGGATGAATGTGGCTCCGCCGCTAACTCCAATATATATATCAGAAAGCTCAATGATAATCCTAGAAGTAATATGACCAATACAGCTAAACGACGGTCTTAGAAGTAATCTTCTACTACTGTATTTTCTAGTCTTCAATCATACTCGAGTCTT
Organism: Eleocharis quinqueflora; assembly: GCA_964058865.1. NCBI lineage: Eukaryota > Viridiplantae > Streptophyta > Magnoliopsida > Poales > Cyperaceae > Eleocharis > Eleocharis quinqueflora. The sequence goes on from CAXKVX010000530.1 coordinate 292,873, forward strand.
TCAATTGCTTTTCAGTTACTTCGATCTTTCAATAAACCCCATGAGCAACCAGTTAATACCGCCCCACCACTTCGAGTAATATGGCCAGTACAGCTAAACTATGGTCTTCAAAGTAATCTACTGCTTCTGTGTTTTCTGGTCTTCAACTTTTATTTTCCTGTGTATTTGAGTCTTTAACTCCGCATATATTGTTTCAACATAGTCAGTTCTGAGCCCGGAAAACGAGGGTTTTGATAGACTTGACGAGCCAGCGTAAAGAAAATTAGCCACTTCCATGGCAATTAAACCCAATAAACTTTCGTTGGTGCGTAACCCTCTTAGCGACGCGTCATATTGGAACTCGGGTATGATGTTAAATGTGCAAGGGCCGGGTCGTCCCTCCTTTATTGACGCGCTACATCGACGCCCGAGTATAATGACAAATGAGCAAGGGGGAAAATATTGGTTTTAAGCTCTGGTACATAGGAACAGAACGAAGCAAGAATGTAGACGTGTTAATTAACCAGAGCCTCAAGAACGAACTTGTCGACGTTAGAAGACAAGGAGATAAACTTATCCTAGTAAAGTTGGTCGTTGGCGTTAGTTTTAAACGTCATTAGTGTGTATGCTCCACAAATAGATTTGTGAGAGAACATAAAGAAGCAATTCTGGAAATAGGAGATGCTTAGAGATGTGCCTAGCGACGAAAAGTTTTTTACAGTCAACGAACATGTTGGTACAACTAGTGGAGGTTTTGAAAGAGTACACGAGGAATTTGGATACGATAATAGGAATCAAGAAGGAGAAATCATCTTGAACTTCGCTGTAGCATATGACCTTATGATAGCGAACACTTTCTTTAGAAAAAGACAATCTCATTTAATTACCTTCAGCAGTGGTCAACACTTAAGCCAAATCGATTTTTTCTTATTATGAGAGAAGAGAAACAAGCTTGTGTCGATTGTAAGATTATACCTGGAGAGTATGTCATCCAACAACACAAGCTTGTGGTCTGAAATTTTTGCTTTCGAATACACGCTCGACATGACAAAGGCGTTAAAATATCGAGGACGAAATATGGAAACTCAAAGGAGATGCCCAACAGGTCTTTAAGGACAAGATCAAAAAAGAAAACTTTAACGAAAACGATTACGAAGTTGTACCTATCTTCAAAAATAAAGAAGAACAACTGATGGAGAGATATAGAGAACAAAAGAAGAATTTATATATGATATTTATCAACTTGGAGAAAGCGTAAAACAAAGTACCGAGAAAAGTCATATGGTGGACACTTGAAAAGAAGAAAGTCCCAACAAAATATGTTAATTTTATCAAGGATATGTATGATAACGTTGTGACTAATGTCAGAACATGTGACGGAGAAATTGAAGACATTTCCATTAAGATAGGATTACATCAAGGATCAGTCTTGAGCCCTTACATTTTTGCCTTAGTGATCGATGAGATTCGAAAGATATACAAGGCGATATTCCTTAGTGCATGCTCTTTGCAGATGATGTTGTCCTAATTGACGAAAGTAAGATAAGGATGGGTAGAAAATTAGAGTTGTGAAGAAAGACTTTAGAATCAAAAGGTTTTAGACTTACTAGGACTAAGACCGAGTATATGAAGTACGAGTTCAGTGGCGTTCGATCATGAGATGGAGATGTCAGTTTAGATTGGCAAGTATTGCCTAGAAGAAACACATTTCGATATTTGGAATCGATGCTCCAGAGTGATGGAGAGACTGATAAGATGTTAGCCATAAAATACGAGCAGGTTGGATAAAATGGCGACAAACATCTGGCATCCTATGCGACAGGAAGGTTCCATAAAAGTTGAAATGTAAGTTCTATAAGACGACGATCAGACCCGCAATGTTGTATGGAACAGAATGTTGAGCTACTAAAGGGCAACACATACAAAAGATGAGCGTGACAGAGATGCGTATATTATAGTGGATTGATAGGCATACAAGAAGGAATCGCATTAAAAATGACGATATACGTGACAAGGTCGAGGTTACAACGATTGAAGAAAAACTTGTTCAACATCGTTTGAGATGGTATGCGCATATCCAGCAAAGGCCTTGTTGCACATGTAAGTAGTGGAATTTTAAGTCGTGTCGAAATTACGAGAAGAGGTAGGGATCGACCGCAATTGGCATGGGATGAAGCTATAAAAAGGGACTTAAAGGCATAGAATGTCTCCAAAGAATTGACGTCAGATAGAAGTGAATGAAATTTAGCGATTCACGTACCAGAATCGTGACAAACTAAATTTTATAAGTAATGTTATAATTGTACGACTTTAGTTCAAAATTAACGACATAGAATACTAGTATGAATTTAGAATAATGTATTATTAGTATTATTATTATTATTATCATTTATGTACTTTCATTTTTACTATTATTTTACTATTTATTATTATATTATTATTTATATTTATTTTCATTTTATATTGGATTTCATTTCTAACCTATTTTAATTTATTTGGAAATGAAGGATTTGTTGTTGTTGTATTTGAGTCTTCCAATTAACCCAAAGCAAAACCATGGAATACACAGTACTAGTAATGTTTACCGAGTAAAGTGAAAAAAGGGGAAAAACTAAATAATGCTCTTAAAGATGACTAAAGAGGCTTGACAAAAAAATTTTTTTACCGACCATGGAAGCAGTACCACCGCATAACATGGTATTTTCTAGAAGCTGCCGATGGTACTCCGAAGCCACATTTGATACCCCACTCACGAGTTGGTCTACAATACCATATTCTTCCAAACCTAAAATGTGTGGTTGAAACAATGCTTCTCCTACAATGTACCTTTCTTTTCCTATTGTGATGACCTGAAATCAAAACATAATTCAAGAGAGGAAATGAAAGAAAACGATATTATATATGCGTTTCTATGAAGTGAGAATGCATATGACACTTAAAATATGTACATGATTTCTTCAATGGTGTAGCAAAAATTACACCCATCCACTCTTGCTACCTCCAAAACTAAACCATTGATCCTTCAAATTACAAACCACAGTTAGGTATTTAATGGCATATTGAAGAACGTGGGAAGTTAAGAGGCGCAAATATTTCTTGTGTTCACTAACAAACAATATATGTGTGATAAACGTAAGTTATAAATTAAAAATTCAAGGTTATCCTTGCAAATTTATTGAACCTTGTAAGATTTTTAATTAAAACTTCTTTATTTTTCATCAAAAGTTCGAGTTATTGTTATCAAATTGTTTAATTTGCAGAAAGGAAGACAATGAGATGAATGAAGCACGAATCGGAAACACGGAGTGAAAGTTAGCACAAATTTCCGCTCATACAACAGCATTGCGGGCCGCAATAGACTGATTGCGGGATGCAACAGAGGTGAATTGCGGGTCGAAGCACTACGATTGCAGTTGCAGGGTGCAGCAAACCGCCCTTGTGAGCCGCAACCAAAGCATTGCAGGGCGTACAGCACATGTGAGAAAAACTTGGCCAAAAATTCCAACACAGCATAAGGAGCTGCAACGAAGGCCCTGCGGGGCGCAAACGCGCTGGGGAAGCCGTGGTTGGTCGCAATTTACCCGTTGCGGGCTGCAACCTATCCACTGCAGGCTTCTCCCTTGTACTTAGGTGATTTTCTGTGGATTTTTGGCAATTTTTGGAAGGGAATTTGAAATAGAAATTGAGAACTAAATTAAAGAGACTCAGATTCTAAACAGATGCGATACTTGATATTTTTTAGACTTGTTTTTAGAGAACTATTTAGAAAGAATGGGAGATTTTTGACGAAAAAAAAGAGAGAAGATTTGTAGATTCACTGGAAGTTCGAGAAGAGATTTCGAAGAAGAAATTCGTCCCGATTCGTCTTGGCTTCGATTTATTTTTCCTCTTTCTCTCTTCACGATTTGCTCTGTTGTATTTGTATATTCTTTCTTTTCTTTCTGCCATTAGTGAGTAACACTCTTTCTGAATTTGAAGATGTAAATTCGAAACTTGTTATTTTATTTACTCAGACTATTTCTTTTTATCGCTTAATTAATTGTTGTTATATAATTCTGAGAATTGTTATTGCTAATTTTAGAGATTTAAAATTACAATTGTGAAATTGAATTGTGAAACCCGTAAAATTAGAATTATGCTAGGTTTAAGCCAAGTATTGAAAGATGAAGCGACGACCTAAGGGTCGAATTAATTTGGTGTTTATTATCATATTAGCAACTGGAGGAAGACGTATGATTAATAAGTACTGAATTGATTAGTTCATGCTTAATAAATTCAGATCATGTCAATTAAGTACCAAAATGGTGACATTGATTATGATTTGGATATAGTGTTAAAACAAGAAATTGAGTTTAATGTCGAATGTTGTTTCTCATGTCCTTGACAATAATTCTAATCGAATTTTGTAAACCGAATAGATAAATAATCAAGTGGCGGTTGAAATTTGAGAACCTAGATCTTAAATTAAATCAAGTTTAGCAAGTTCCTCTTTAGTTTTTTAATCAAATTTCTGAACCAAATTCAACCCAACCATGAACTGCTTAGACTAGTAAACGGTTTAAAAATTAGTAAATCGAATTGTCCCTATGGATTCGACACTTCAATTATTACCCGACTAGATCGTGCGCTTGTGATTGAAATAGATATAATTTAGGATATTCTATTAGCAAAGAAATTTCACATCAATGTGACATCTATATTTTTATGTATAACTCATATATGATATATCTGATATTAAAGCATCAAACAACAGATTTAATAATACCTGACCATCAGGAAGGGTATGCTGCTCAGTTGGGCTTGAATTTTGCATTTTCTCAAACCCAAGATCGTCCGAAGCACATTTTGCATAAAGCTCTTTAATCTTTTCCACATCAGAAATGTCAAGATTTACTGATGGGTTTGATTTTTGCAGCTCTCTAGCCAACAAATTTGTCAGATCCACCCCACCAACTTCAAATCTCTTCGAGGCTATGTGGTGCACAGCACCCTCGCACACTGGTGCTATATCTGTTTAACATTTCATAATGCATATTCAATTTATTTTAATATCAAATTAAGTTATGCATAATGCAGGCGCAAAATTATTTATCCTTGTCAAAATTTGTATTGATACAGTATTGGCTTAAGTGGCATGGAAGCCATCCCTACTGTTATACACTGATGCTGATTGTCAATAGGAATTCAGCTCAATGGGGCAGAAAACCACATGGATTATCAAGGAACAAAGTAACTATTGGGTCAAGAGAATAGTTACAGAAGATAACTAAACAGTATTATGTATTTTTCATATGTATGATACCGATTTTTCCATGACCAATGTCAATAGTGCAGCCAGAGATACGGCCAACAGCATAAAGAGAAAGCACAGCTTGTTCAGAGGCATAGAACCCTGATACATTAAATGTCTCAAACATCAGTTGCACCAGTTGTTCCCTCAAAAACTGCACAAACAAAAGTAACCCAGATAGAGGGGCTCCAATTTTTGGTCACCACTAAATGCAAACATAGAATTGTTTAGCTCCATCTTGATCCAGATTTTCCTTGACTGAGCTCAATTTCTGCAGTGAGGTGCCACCACAAACCAATGTCCAATAGTAATAAAAACTGTCTTGAGAAAAAAGACCCTGATAGATGCAGATTTCATATACCCAATGGGAGACTTCGAACTATGAAAATATGCAATAGCAGTACTGATGCTACCAATAAGAATAATTTAGTACTTATCTTTGCTGGGACAGGATAGATGCCTACTGATACACTAATAAATGCTACTGGCATAATCAAACAACCTCCATCATAATTAAGTACAGATTGCTGAAATGGTTTCATGTATGAGACTGTGGTTATTACCATTGGTTTGAATATATCACCTCAGCATATGCTGCTGCTGCTACTACTACTGCAAAACCTTTTGGTCCAAACAAGTTGGGATAGACTAGAAATGATATATATTGGATTTCATTTGCATAAGATTAACAGAATTTTTACGTTGGCTTGCCAAGCCTATCACAACCCTCCTCCTTTTCGGACTTGGGACTGGCTATGTAAAAAATGTAGGCGGAGTTCACCTCAGCATATGCTCCAGAGTCCAGACAGTAATTTTAACAAATCTTTGTTTGGCTTTTTCGACAGCTGGGAACAATACATTACTAGAATAACACTGTACTAGAATATTTTTTTAATAACAAGGTGTGATTTATTGAAATGTTAATGCCAACAGGAAATTAATCATCTTTATTCTGTAAACTTGACTAGTCATCTTTTGTTCATTTTCAAGCTAAATTGATGGAGCGAACTAAACTGGTACAACCCAGAATGTTTAGAAACCAAAAGAATTTGAAATTCAGCGACTTAAAGAGGTATTTGTTACTATGAAACTTTGTATTACTCGGCAGCTGTATAGATAGAGTGAGAGAGAGAGTGCCTTCGGAGTGAAGGGTGGCTCAGTGAAGAGAATCTGGCCTTCATCACCTATCTCCCAGCCAATGTTTGTGTATAAAACATGGTGCAACAAATCCTCCATGGAATCCCAGTCACTGACGAAACCTCTCACCACAGTGTTGACCATCACCTCTTCCTCATTTCCTGTACCATCGCCTTCTGCCGCCTCTCCTTCCTCCAATACTCGCTTCATTTTTGTTGGGATTATCTGTTTCAAAACAGCAAGTACAAACCACATCTAGTAAAAGAAATATTTTATTCAGGGTTTAATGTAAGAAGCACCCTCTGTGAATATTAATTCTAGAAAGAGCAACAGCAATTTATTAAAATGAAAAATCACCTATTTCCTTAACTAAGCATCCTTTTCAATGAAGAGCCTCTTTCCCGAATTTTGTTGTGTGATAACCTTTGCACCAAAAAATCAATAACATAACTCAAAAGTTGCATGAAATATTTACGGTCTGAGGCCTAGAATTTTAGATAGACAAATAACATTTTAAAGAAGATTACACGATTGGTGCCCCTGCTTTTTGATCCAAACAAGCCCCGAGTCACTCAACTTCTGTTAATTCCATAATTTGTTGAAAAGACGCATAAAATTGTCCCCCAAGTGGAAATAAAAGAAAATAATCTAAAACCAAATAGGAAGAGAAGTAAACTTTTCTTGAAATTTTTTAATTTATTCCCTTTGATCAAATACTAATTATGCTTCAGATTTAATTAAAATGAATTGCTTTGTAACAAAGCATATCTGTTCAGATTTATTCAATTTAGAATAGACATAGCCGATCCCAAGTCCGAAAAAAGATATTACTTATCCGCATGTGTTGTTTTCAACATAGCCGATCCCAAATTCGAAAAAGAAGGGTTGTGATAGGCTTAGCAAGCCAATGTAAAAAAAGTTGCCCACTCCCATGGAAATGAAATCCAATAAACTTTCGTTGGGACATAACCCCCTTAGCAGCGCGCCATATCGAAACCCGATTATGACATTAAATGTGCAAGAACCGAGTCGTCATTTCCTTAGTGACGCGTTACATCGACGCCCGAGTGTAGTGACAAATGAGCAAGGGTCTTCGCACTTTACTCGACGAGTATGAAGGGTAAGGAAGCTAGCCGAGGATAATATGATTCGTCTAGATAGTTGGAATGTATGATCCTTAATGAGTAAGCTACGAGAGTTAGTTGACACTGCGATTAGGAGACGTGTAAATATCCTATACGTTCAAGAGACTAAATGAACGGGCCAGAAGACGAAAGAGGTGAAAAATACTGTTTTAAACTATAGTACACAGGCACAGATTGAAGCAGGAATGAAATAGACATCTTAATTGATCAGGACCTCGAAAGCGGAGTTGTCGACGTTAGGCGACAATGAGATCGACTTATTCTAGTCAAGTTTGTCGTTGGCAAATTAGTTTTAAACGTCCTTAGTGCGTATGCCCCACAAATAAATTTGTGCGAGAACATCAAGAATCAATTCTAGAAAGATCTATAAGAGATGCTTAGAGGTGTGCCTAGCGACGAGAAGCATTTTATAGAAGGATACTTCAATTGTTATGTTGGTACAACTAGTGGAAGTTTTGAAGGAGTGCATGTGGGATTTGTATATGGTGATAGAAATCAAGAAAGAGAAGACATCTTGAACTTTGTTGTAGCATATGACTTCATGATAGCTAACACATTTTTTAGAAAGACATAATCCCATTTAGTTACCTTCAACAGTGGCCGACACTGAAGCCAGATTGATTTTGTTCTTACTAGGAGAGAATAAATGAGCTTGCATAAATTTGTAAGGTTATATCCGGAGAGTGTGTCGTCCAACAATACAAGCTTTTGATCTCGAATTTTCGCTTTCGAATATGCGCTTGGCAGGATAAAGGTGTCAAAATATGAAGGACGAGATGGCGAAAACCCAAAGAAGATGCCCAACAGGTCTTTAAGGACAAGATGATCAAATAATGAACCTTTAACGAAGACGATTGCGATGCTAATAACACGTGGAAGAAGATGGCAACTCACATTCAAAAGATAGCTACATAGGTATTCGGAGTAGCTAAGGAAATTAGACGCGAACCCAAAAACACTTGATGGTGGAACAAGAACGTGCAAAAAACTATCAAGGAGAAGAACTGCTATAAGTATTTGCATCATGACAAGAGTGAAGACAACGTACAAAAGTATAAAACGGCCAAAAAACTATGAGTGAAGCAAGAGGTCGAACTTATGGGAATCTATATCATAAGCTATTATCTCATATATTTTCTTTTACTATTTTTCCGTCTTTACTCATCTCTCTTTTACTTATTGACCCTCCCACACCCCTTCCTCACTAAGCTAGAAATTGTTTTAATTTGACTAATGTCTCCGGTCTCCACACACACAAACTCATTTGATGTTTGTTACAACATATAGTATGGGTGCTCTTTGTTAAATAGTATAGTATGAATGCTCTTTGTTACATAGTATAGTGCGTATGTTCATTTGATATATAGTATAGAGCGTATGTCTTTTGTTACCAATTATAAATGCATGAACTAATTTGTAAATATGAGAAAAATGAGGTGTGCAAGTACTTTTTTAGAAAAGAATGTCTATAAGATTGTCAAAATTCGTGAGAGAAAGACGAGATATTTCAGTCAAGTCAAAGACGAGACAGATAGACTTTTGGTGAAGAACGACGAGATCAAGAACATATAGATAGAATACTTTGACAAGTTGTTCAATGGAGAGAATGAAAGCACTATGGTTGAATTAGATAACTCATTTGATGACACCAACAAGAGATCCATTCGAAGAATTCAAGAGATGGAGGTAAATGAGGCTTTCAAAAGAATGAAGTAAACTTTAGGGCCTGATAACATCTCGATCGAAATATGGAAATGCCTTGAAAACATAGGGATAATATGACTAATTAAGTTGTTCAACAACATCTTCCGATCAAACCAAATACCGGACGAGTAGAAGAGACATATATTAGTACATATCTACAAGAACAAAAGAGATATTCAAAGTTGTACTAATTACAAAGGAATCAATCTTACGAATCATACAATGAAGCTTTGGGAGAGAGTAATTGAACATCGTTTAAAAAAAATGATAAGCGTCACGAAAAATCAATTTGATTTTATGCCCGGACGATCGACTATGGAGTCAATTTTCTTAACAAGACAACTGATGGAGAGATATAGAGAGCAGAAGAAGGATTTACATATGATATTCATCAACTTAGAGAAAGCGTATAACAAAATACCAAAGAAGGTCATGTGGTGGACACTTGAAAAAAAAAATTCCCAACAAAGTACATCAACCTTATCAAGGATATGTACGACAACGTTGTGACTAGTGTCAGAGCATGTAACAAAGAAACTGATGACTTTCCTATTACGATAGGACTACATCAAGGATCAAGGCATGAGTCCTTACATTTTGTTGAGTATCGTCCAAGTAGGCTCCATATTGTGGCAGATGCACTCTCTCGACACGATACTAAGAGTTTGGCATTACACACCATATTATCCCTAAGTTCCAACTCTATGACTTGCTTGGGGAGAAAGTGAATACCTCAGCGGCATTTGAGGTCTTACGTAATCAACTGAAATATGGTTCTTTAGCCAATCAATGGACCTTTGTGATGGCCCCTTTTTGCATCATCGCCGCATCCTCGTGCCAGCATCTTCCCCATGTTTCCAGCCCATATTGAGTACAGCTCATGGGGTGGGACATGAGGGTGTGCAGAAAATATTACATCACCTTCGGCGCGAATTTTACATACCTCGATTGAAATGGCTCGTTCAAGATTTTGTGTGCTCTTGCCAACAGTGCCAGCAACATAAGTGGAACACCTCCATCCAGCTGGGCTACTGCAGCTACTGCCAATCCCTGCTTGCGTTTGGTCAGACATTGCAATGGATTTTATTGAGGGTTTCCCTAAGAGCCATGGCAAGTCGGTTATCCTCACAATAGTCGATCGCTTCTCCAAGTGTGCACATTTTATCCCATTAGCTCACCCATATATAGCTTGCTCAGTTGCACAATTTTTTTTTGAAGCCATTGTTCGACTTCATGGCATTCCAGAATATATAGTTAGTGATCGTAACACAGTGTTTACAAGTAATTTCTGGCCTAATGGGGGTAAGACTAAACTTTTTATCAGCTTTTCATCCGCAATTTGATGGCCAATCTTAAGTGGTCAATCGCACTATTGAAATGTATCTTCGCTGCCTTGCATGTGACAGACCTCGACAATGGCTCCAGTGGAGGCTCAACAACACAAGAAACTTCAACATAACAAGTTACACTGTGACCTTCAATTCCAGCTAGATGTATTGGTGTGGGTCAGACTTCATTGCCATCATGCCACTGCCATTACGCCAGCTAAAGTAACCAAGATCTCTAAATTCTATGTGCCATATCAGATCAAGGAAAAAAATCGGGTAAGTATCAGGAAAGTTTAGGCTATCTTTATTGATTTGATATTATTTCTATTTCCAGTTTTTAGTTTCTCAAATTAGAAAAGTATCAGGAAAGATTAGATTTGATCGTTAGGCAGAAACTATATATTAGTATGTTTTATGTAATGGAAAAGACAGATAAGAAAAAAAGAATTAATTTTCTTCTCCAAATATCTCATTCTCTTGCATCTTTCTTGTTTCGGTTAGGTCAGAGTCACGACGAGGCAAAGAGCTCGCCGGAGTAACAGTAATCGTAAACACTCTTCCCACAATCATAATCTAAGATCATCTTCCTAGTACTCACAACAAAAGAACAGACTGAAGACGTAGCAAATGCTCTCCCATTTGCTAAATTTACATCTGATAACCTACAATTTACTAAAGCAGTACAAATTTTTGAGCAAATCTTCCAAAAAGACAGATAAAATACTGAATTACAGCGACAACATTGAAGTTCCAAGACAGGGGAAGTGTCACTAACATAATGAGGATCCTGATCGGGAGAAGCGATTCCAGCCTTAAGCAGCTTCGATCCGTAATCCACCACCACCGCATCCATTGCCAAAACCCTAGATCGCCTAAAACAGGAATTGGGAGAGAGAGGAGGAGCGTTTCAGTGGGGTGAGGCTAAAGATTTTGAAATTGAGAAGAAAAATTTATCGCGGGAAACTAAACATATGGCAAGGTTGTGAAGTATACTCAGCAGAAGGTTTTGGTTTTCATTTTTCAAGGGTTTCTGACAGACGAGATAACGGATCGGATCCTGGATTGCATTCGAGGACCACACCCAATAATTAAGCCTGGTTCAAGTAAGATACGACCATGGGCTGTGTTTTTTTGTTGGGCCAGGCCTGACTGGAAGTTGCATGCAGAATCTTCTTTCAAGTGAATGAATATAGCAATTTAGAGACGTATATGTTTCCAGATATTTTGATATTATAAATTTGAAAATAAGAACTGATCTCGACTCTCTGGAATTAAGCCGAGAGAAAGAAGAAGAATTTTATTGATGAAATTATTCCGACTCTATAAATATCGAGTCGTGATAAAGAATGAGTTATAATGAGGAGAGGAAAGAAAAAATGTAAAAGCTAGCTAATTCTAAGAAAGAATGAATTAGTCTTTAATTGATTGTCTAATCCTTCTATATATAGCCTATTAATCCAGGCAGGAATAGGTCAATTCTTCAATCGGGTCATGCAAGTTGGCAGATTGACGTTCGCTTGAGCTCATTGAATCCGAGCGGGCACGAATCATCTTGAACGGGTCAGCGTTCTTGGGCCTAAATATGGACTGATTGTAATGAGGCCCTATCATCAACACTCGAGCTTCTGTTGTCAATATCGTTGGTGCAATTTTAGAAACTAGGTAAGAGCTAAAATTATCGAAATTATAATTTAACACAATTGCAATTCAAAAGAACTTCACGCAATGATTTAAGACAATAAAAGAAATGCAGAAGCGTGAAAACTTACAACCATCTCTTAAGGCCTCTCATCTTTTGCCACAAGCAAATCCAAGGAATTGGAGACGAACGAACATCACTCGAGCGATCGCTAGCGGATTCTTCTAAGTAATTTTCGGTGCCCAACTTTTCTTCACGGTCACGAGTGGTATCAAGAAGTATCATATCTGTAATGGAGAGATAGAGTGAGTCTATGCACAACACATGTATCCTAACATAACATACCGGCAATGCTTGAAGACCCAATGCCTTTTGTACTAGTAAAAATATATCTTAGAATAATAGTAAATATTATTTGGAATATTTGATATCAAATTATCTCCAATTCTTTTCCAAATTGTATTATTTACTATTGTAAACATGCACACAAAATTTTATATTATTTGAAGCCAAAGAAAGATATCGACAAAATAAGGAAAGAATTCTGCCTTGGACAAGTCTTTTGTGGCCGCTATTGACTTGGCAGTAAACTTGGCAGAAAATCTACCAAGTTTCTTGTGGCCGCAAAGAGGATTATTGCGATCGCAATTGAAATGCTAAATTTCAGCAAATTCTTGCCAAGTCTATCCTTATCCTTTGCGGACACAATGAGTCTCTTTGTAGTCGCAATCAAGCTGCGAATTTCTCTATTTTGCTTAGGCACTAATCCAATTTAATTGAGTTAAGCCCAAATAATATTTCTAACTTTATATTAACACTAGTATAATTAATCATAATCGATCCATTAATAATTATAATTAATTCACATTTAATTATATATGTATTCGTACCCAAAATCTTAGCGAAATATATATTATGTCATTGTATCAATTAATCACATTTATGACACATCTTGACATGTGTAGACCAACATGTATCTAACACCTACAAAAACGAGGCATATGAATACTTAGGCTTTATACATTGCTTTTCTATTTCTTAATAAATTAGGGGCATTCATATTAATCTTTATTTCTGTTTTACTTCCACTAAAACATATCTTATTTCTACTCTTACATGAAGCACTTATAGTGGTATTCGATGCTTTTTCGTTGTGTTTTAGTGAATGTTTACAACAATTAAATGAAGTACTCTGATAAGAAACTCTTTTCGTTATAAGATATGATGCTTAGTAGAGTGTTCTTGAAAGGCATAAAAGAAGTACTATGATCAGAAACATTTCTGAGTAGGATATGATGTTTTGTGGTGTTTTCTTTAATGGTTACAACCCATAAATTAAGTACTCAGATAAGAAACACTTCTTGCAATAGGGTACGATGCTTTGTGGTGTTTTCTTTAATGGTTACCTCCCATAAATGAAGTACTCTTGATCAGAATCACTCATAAATTAAGTATCCGTACATGGAGCACTTAGAGTGATACTCGATGTTTTTTTGTTGTGTTTTAGTGAATGGTTACAACACTTAAATGAAGTACTCGGAGAAGAAACTCATCTCGTGGTAATTTATGATGCTTTGTGAAGTTTTTTTGAAAGATTACCACTCATAAATGAAGTACTATGATCATAAACACTTCTTAGTAGGATATGATTCTTTGTGGTGTTTTCTTTAATGGATACCACCCATGAATGAAGTACTCAGATAAGAAACACTTCTCGCAGTAGGTTACGATGCTTTGTAGTGTTTTCTTTAATGGTTACCACCCATAAATGAAGTACTCTGATCATAAACACTCATAAATTAATTACTCGTACATGAAGCACTTAAGTGATACTCGATACTTTTTCGTTGTGTTTTAGTGAATGGTTACAAAACTTAAATGAAGTACTTTGATTAGAAACTCTTTTCGTTATAAGAAATGATGCTTAGTAGAGTGTTCTTGAAATGTTACCACTCATAAATGAAGTACTATGATCAGAAACAAATGATATGATGTTTTGTGGTGTTTTCTTTAATGTGAGAAGTATCGATACCATTCTAAGTGTTTCATGTTCGAGTACTCATATAGAGTTTCTTCTCTGAGTACTTCATTTAAGTGTTGTAACCATTCATTAAAAGACAACAAAGAAGCATAGATACCATTCCAAGTGTTTCATGTCTGAGTACTTTATTTATGAGTGATTCTGATCATAGTACTTAATTTATGAGTGATAACCATTAAAGAAAACATCACAAATCAACTTACCATACTGTGAGAAGTGTTTGTTATCTAAGTACTTTATTTATGGATGGTAACAATTAAAGAAAGGGGCATTGGGGTCCATGCCACCTCAAAACCTCTAAATTAGAATTTTACCACCTCATACTACACTCTTTGAAAAATGCCACTCCAAACCTCTATTATTCAGAAAATTGCCACTTTTCTTAAATAATTAAATTGAAAAAAGCAAAAATATAATTAATTCCAAAATTACTCTCCTCTCCTTCTTTCTTTCCCCAGCCTCCGCCTCCCTCGCGGGATTTGGAGATGGAGCTGCATCAGATTCTGGCGTAGGCGGTAATGGCAGCAGCTAGCTGTACAACAGATATCTTTGGATAAAATATGTTTACATCAAATGTATTTTTAAAATTAGGAGCTTGGTGAGTTGTAACTCCATCCACCTACGTTGGAAGATTTTAATTTCAATTGAAAGTTCTATGAGTTCGCCACAATGAAATGGGTGGGCTACCAAATACGTCAAAAAGATAGGTACCGATGTCTTGCCGCTACGTGCCTCAAATTAATTAGACTATTTGCCGTGTTTCTACGGAAGGATTGGATGCTCATCATTAGCTGTCAAGGAGGAGAGCGAGGTGATGACAAGGCATGTCCAAGACTCCCTCGCCATTCTATCACCCTTGATGCGAGCTTATTCCATTCAATGCACCCTTCCTCTTTCCCTTCCACCCTTCGTAATTTTGGAATTAATTAAATTTTTGCATTTTTAAATTTAATTATTCAAGAAAAGTGGCAAATATCTGAATAATAGAGGATTGGAGTGGCATTTTTCAAAGAGTGTAGTATGAGGTAGCAAAATTCTAATTTAGAGGTTTTGAGGTGGCATGGACCCAAATTCCACTTAAAGAAAACACCACAAAGCATCATATCCTACTAAGAAGTGTTTCTGATCATAATACTTCAATTATGAGTGGTAACCTTTCAAGAACACTTTACTAAGCATCAAATCTTACAACGAAAAGAGTTTCTTATAAGAGTACTTCATTTAAGTGTTGTAACCATTCACTAAAACACAACGAAAAAGGATCGAGTACCACTCTAAGTGCTTCATGTACGAGTAATTAATTTATGAGTGATTCTGATCAGAATACTTCATATATGGGTGTTAACCATTAAAAAAAACACCACAACGCATCATACCCAACTGCGAGAAGTGTTTCTTATCTGAGTACTTCATTTAAGGATTGTAACCATTAAAGAAAACACCACAAAGCACCATATACTACTAAGAAGAGTTTAAGATCAGTGTACTTCTTTTATGAGTGGTAACCTTTCAAGAAAACTCCACAACACATCATATCTTACCACAAAAAGAGTTTCTTTTCGGAATACTTCATTTAAGTGTTGTAACCATTCATTAAAAGACAACGAAGAGACATAGATATCACTCTAAATGTTTCATGTCAGAGTACTTAATTTACGAGTGATTCCGATCAAAGTACTTCATTTATGGGTGGTAACCATTAAATAAAACATCACAAAACATCTTACCCTAATGAAAGAAGTGTTTCTTATCTGAGTACTTCATTTATGGGTTGTAACCATTAAAAAAAACACCACAATACATTATATCCTACTAAGAAGTGTTTATGATCATAGTAATTCATTTATAAGTGCTAACCTTTCAAGAAAACTCCACAAAACATCATATATTACCACGAAAAGAGTTTCTTCTTCGAGTACTTCATTTAAGTATTGTAACCATTCATTAAAGCACAACGAAGAATCATAGATCCCACTCTAGGCGTTTCATGTCAGAGTGCTTAATTTATTAGTGATTACGATCAAAATACTCAAATTATGAGTAGTAACCATTAAATAAAACATCACAAAACATCTTACCCTACTGTGAGAAGTATTTCTTATCTGAGTACTTCATTTATGGGTTGTAACCATTAAAGAAAACACCACAAAGCATCATATCCTACTAAGAAGTGTTTATGATCATAGTACTTCATTTCTGAGTGGTAACCTTACAAGAAAACTCTACTAAGCATCATATCTTACAACGAAAATAGTTTCTTATCAGAGTACTTCATTTAAGTGTTGTAATCATTCACTAAAACACAACGAAAAAGCATCGATTACCACTCTAAGTACTTCATGTACTAGTAATTAATGTATGAGTAATTCTGATCAGAGTACTTCATTTATGGATTGTAACCTTTAAAGAAAACACCACAAAGAACCATATCCTACTAAGAAGTGTTTAAGATCAGTGTATTTCTTTTATGAGTGGAAACCTTTCAACAAAACTCCACAACATATCATATCTGACCACAAGAAGAGTTTCTTCTCCGAATCCTTCAATTAAGTGTTGTAACCATTCATTAAAAGACAACTCTAAATGTTTCAAGTCAGAGTACTTAATTTACGAGTGATTCCGATCAAAGTACTTCATTTATGGGTGGTAACCATTAAATAAAACATCACAAAACATCTTACCCTAATGCGAGAGCTGTTTCTTATCTGAGTACTTCATTTATGGATTATAACCATTAAAGAAAACACCACAAAGCACCATATCATTCTAAGAAGTGTTTAAGATCAGTGTACTTCTTTTATGAGTGGTAACCTTTCAAGAAAACTTCACAACACATCATATCTTACCACAAGAAGAGTTTCTTCTCCGAATACTTCATTTAAGCGTTGTAGCCATTCATTAAAAGACAACGAAGAGACATATATACCACTCTAAATTTTCATGTCAGAGTACTTAATTTACGAGTGGTTCCGTTCATAGTACTTCATTTATGGGTGGTAACCATTAAATAAAACATCACAAATCTTCTTACCCTATTGTGAGAAGTATTTCTTATCTGAGTACTTCATTTATAAGTAGCCATTCATTAATGGTTACTACCCATACACAAAGCATCTTACCCTAATGCGAGAACTGTTTCTTATATGAGTACTTCATGTATGGGTAGTAACCATTAAAGAAAACACTACAAAGCACCATATCCTACTAAGAAGTGTTTAAGATTAGTGTACTTCTTTTATGAGTGGTAACCTTTCAAGAAAACTCCACAACATATCTTATCTTACCACAAAAAGAGTTTCTTCTCCGAATACTTCATTTAAGTGTTGTAGTCATTCATTAAAAGACAACGAAGAGACATAGGTACCACTCTAAATGTTTCAAGTCAGAGTACTTAATTTACGTGTGATTCCGATCAAAGTACTTCATTTATGGGTGGTAACCATTAAATAAAACATCACAAAGCATCTTACCCTAATGCGAGAACTGTTTCTTATCAGAGTTCTTCATTTATGGGTTGTAACCATTAACGAAAACACCACAAAGCACCATATCCTACTAAGAAGTGTTTAAGATCAGTGTACTTGTTTTATGAGTGGTAACCTTTCAAAAAAACTCCACAGCACATCATATCTTACCACAAAAAGAGTTTCTTCTCCGAATACTACATTTAAGTGTTGTAGTCATTCATTAAAAGACAACGAAGAGACATAGATACTACTCTAAATGTTTCATGTCAGAGTACTTAATTTACGAGTGATTCTGATCAAAGTACTTCATTTATGGGTGGTAACCATTAAATAAAACATCACAAAACATCTTACCGTAATGAAAGAAGTGTTTCTTATCTGAGTACTTCATTTATGGGTTGTAACCATTAAAAAAAACACCACAATACATTATATCCTACTAAGAAGTGTTTATGATCATAGTAATTCATTTATAAGTGCTAACCTTTCAAGAAAACTCCACAAAACATCATATATTACCACGAAAAGAGTTTCTTCTTCGAGTACTTCATTTAAGTATTGTAACCATTCATTAAAGCACAACGAAGAATCATAGATCCCACTCTAGGCGTTTCATGTCAGAGTGCTTAATTTATTAGTGATTACGATCAAAATACTCAAATTATGAGTAGTAACCATTAAATAAAACATCACAAAACATCTTACCCTACTGTGCTTAATTTTAACGTGTTTGTATTTAATTATTTTTGTGTATTTCTATAATAATATTTTAATTTTGTAGAAATATTAATTTGTTAATTTTGATATTTTCAAAATAACTAGAATATGTGAAAAATGAAATATTTCTTGAAAATCAACACTCATAATAATGTAGAAAAGTTAAAAGCAATGTAAGAATATATCTTATGTCGGATACCGGTCTTTCTCGATTTGGGTCATTTCAAATTCGGATAATTATCGGTTCGAGTTTCATACATATTCGAATCACCTTTGATTCCAGTTTTGTTCAGGTTACGGGTCATTTCGATTCGGATATATTTATATTCGGATACTTGTTATTTGCAGGTTTATTCAGATTCAGATTTTTTTGGATACGATTTACTACGGATTCGGATCATGCAGTTTTATATTTTTAACAGGTGCGAGTCAGTTTCGGATATTAGATTTGTCGGGCGGACTTTTTCGGTCGGGTCAAATTTTGCCAGATCTACTGCCAAGGTTGTGTTTTGGATATCCACTTTTTTTTTCTGAGAAAGGTAAAATTTCTAAGTTCTGTTTGTTAGAACTGAAGTAGGATTGTACTGTCAAAAGGAGATAGCTAGAAATATGTTGATACTTTGATAGAATTGTCACGTTGTTTATCCCCTTACAATCCATACAATCCTTTTGTTGTCTATTTTTCTCCTCGTAAAATTACAACATTAATTTAATTAATTTTCTGGTCAGCCCCATAGACTAAGAACCAATTCATTAGAGATCTTGGGAAGCTTTTCCAATAGTAGGCACGGCATGTAAAATAAAAATACTGAAAAAAACAGTTATGGCTATTTAAGAATAGCTACATAGCATTGAGGAGGAAAAGAAAAAAATAATCAATTGACAAATGAGAAATTGATTCCATTTGCAAGGCACCTAGCCTCAAAATCTTAGGAGTTTACATGCCTAAGCCTCTTAATTACATTCGGAGACTAAAGAATAACCTTTTAAATAGGTGCAATACATCACAACATTAGCGTTGAGAGGATCCATATATATCGAGTTGATCCAACTTAACCTGTCAAAGTCATGAAAATAAAAGGATATGAAATGCTCAGCGCAACTGCTTTAGAGAAATAGACAGCTCTTGTATTGTTTTCTTTTAGAAAGAGAGAGATCTCTTGTATTGGTTTTCTCAGAAAGAGACATCTTTTGTGTTGTTTTGGATATTTGAAGTTATTTCTTTATGTCCAAAAAAAATGATACTGGTAAATTGAATGAGATATTGTATCAAGAGAAACTGTGTCTGACCTGAACATAGTACAAAGGGTATACGTCAGACACTTGAAGTATATGCTGGTTGTAGAAAATGATATGATTTGTGCTGTATCTCTACAGAACACAAACTCAAAAGGTTTGATTTTTGTGCACTATTGATAAAATTGATTAATAGGTTCAAAGTCCCACCATAGCTACTTTGTACCATTAGGATTTTATGGACATGACCACAAAGACAAAATAAAAGTAAGAAGAGATTCAATGCCTAAGTTTATTAATGTTTGTTGTCTCTATTTTTCATACGACTTTATATTTTGAAATATAACGTGTTAGATGTATTTAAAATTATCTCAGTTACATGCATTAAAAGTTCTATGAAATTTTAATTTTATTTCGATAGCCATCAAGACATGCGGTAAATCATCAAATTTGGATAGTTCATTTTATTAACTCTTGATTACTGAAATAAAATTGAAATAATGACTTTTGAGCACATGATATGATATACATAACAATATTCAATCAACTACTTTCAATATTTACAAACTTAAAGAAATATTTAATTAATTAAAATTTAGCTTTATTGTCATTGAAGGGACACCAATAACTATGGACATTGAACCCCTCATGAAAAATATATGAGATAATCCCTATAAATAACTAATTTTAGATATAATAAGTGATGTGGTAATAGATTATTTCCAGTACATCCTGGTACGGAACTGACCATGAAATACAATTGGTCATTTATTACTGCATAAAACCATATAGCTAATTAATAATTTCAAAACAATTATAAATGGTAAAATATTGCTTGATGGAAGACCTCACCATTTAGTTATTTCTTTTCAGTGTCAGTTGAAAATTCTGCAGAACTCGGCAAGATAATACTGCCGGGAGGGCTCCGGCTCGACATCTGAATTGACGGTGCTATATGTGATCCAGAAGCATTAGAGTCGTTAACCTACACAGACAGAAGCGATTGTTATTTTAAAGAATGAAAAATCTGAAGTACCAGTGTACCACACTAACTATCCTTAGAACAGCACACTAAAAGATTCATTGAAATTATGAAAAGGAATCTAAAAGCGCAACGAACCTGAGCAGCTTGCTGCGCTCTTTGTTGCGCAATGTAGGAACTCTGCATCTGAGCATGAAAATTAGTAGTTGGATTTAATGTGGGGGCTACAAATTGGGGTAAATGATTTGGCATGGGGTTTAATGTGGCAAGAGATGGGTTCATGAAAGGTACTCCAGGCATTTGAACTAGACCTTGCATCTGAGGCATATTGGCTGGGTTAACAGGACCCATACATGCCATTAATGGATTCATACATGGATACATCATGGGAGGCATTCCATTTCCCATCCACATCATCTGTTGATTAACAATAATTTCAGTATACAGGAAAAATACTTCCATCCAGAAAACATTAATTATGTATGAGAAAAACTGTTGTTTTGGAAAGAAAAAAAAATCAAATTTCGCTCAAACTATTTCAAAAAATTCAAGCTGGTGCTTAAACTTTCATTTGCACTAATTTTGGTCGTTAAACTATCAAAGAAGATCCAAAGTAGTTTTTAAATTTCCTTAACAGAACCAAATTAGTCCCTAAATCTTAATTTACACCGAAGATTCTCTTTTGAAAGTTCATGGATCAAAATAAATGCAAATAAAAGTTCAAGGACCAATTTAGTTATTTCTTAGTTTTTTTAAATATATGAGGAAAAAAAGTGAAATTTTCCTTTTGAAACTTTGTTGAATTGAGAAAAGTAAGACCTGAACTTGCATTTGTAGTGATTTTAAGTATTCTATTGCTTCATCCAGTATTGATGCCTTGTCACTCTGAAAGATATCTAAAATAAATAAGAACATGATTATGGGTTTAAATTGATATAATCTGCGGTAATTAAAAATAAAGCATTACTTTGTTGCAATGCGGAATGAGTTCTTGCAATGAACGCATCTTCTCATTTATTCTGTTTCTTCTCCTCTGATGGGGAAAAAATAGAGAGAAATCAGTAAGGTCAGTAAGTTCATTTTAATTTAGACTATTGAAAAATGTGTTCTTTTTTTTTCAAATATATAAAACAGAAAGAATCATTTGAACTAAACTCATCCAATTCAAATAGTAAATACAACCAAGTACCAATTTCTAACATATGAGACTTTTTTAATAACTGGTATAATTCTTCCAAGAAGCAGGAATTATTACTTATGTTTCAATATTAACTCGGTGAAAACACCTTTTTCTTTAAGAAAGCGTGAAAACCATTGTTTTTAAAAAGAAAAAAAAGGAAGAAACAATTACAGAACTATCTCACTCTTTCAGAGAGGTTGTGCACTTCAGCTGCTCCGCTTCTTCTTTTAGATCTTCGATTGCTAACTGCTTTACCTCGGTTCACTGCTTCCTTGTCATCAGCATCCTAGAAATTCACTAGCTTAAGTAAAAATATCATGCCTAATCTTATCTACTCCTGTAAAACTTAAAGTAATGCTCAATATATTTTCAAAAATGATCTCAAATACCTCCAATGCTTACCAATGATTATTTTCAAGTAATGCCTAAAAATACTACTCTCCAGTTTCACAATACATGAACAGGTATTTGTTACAGGAACTAGAAAAAGAGAGAATTGATACCTCACTATGGCTTTCTGAAACTTCTCCTTCTTTCACCTTTCCCTCCGGCTTTTTATCATTTGCATTTAGGTCCCCAAACTTTCCAAAATTACCGCCAGAACCACCAGATGACGATGTGGCAGTCATCTCAGGGCTCGTGTGCATCCTCTCAGATGAAAACCTTGTTGTCTCTGTCTCCTCTGTAAACCACAGTGCCCCATGATCAACTGTAGCTTGTTCTTGGTCACTTGCACAAGCACTTGAACCCAATTTAAAAGACTCCCCCAATTCACAATGAACCTTCTGCTGGATTTCCTTTGATTTTCCAATTGGCCTCGAAAAGTGAGAGAAATTTGTGAAATTTGTTGGACCCACATTTTCTACAGCCGAATTTGCTCCTATGGTGGTGCTGAAGTTTGTTATATCAGAGAAGTATTCCTGGTACATATCTTTTTCCAGGGTATCCTCAAATGGATACTGGAACCATGACGTACCGTCTTCCGGGTTGGTAGGACCTGAGCCATTTTCGGGTCGAAGCTCTGGATCAGTTTGTGGTTTTCTGCTGCCTTGAGTTTGTTTCACCACTGTCCCATTTTGCCATATTAGCTCTAAGACCTCATTATCGGGACTGAAAAATTAATAAAACCACAAAATAGTTCGTAAAGAAAATAATTGGGTGATTTAATTTTGTGCTGATGATAGTCAAATTTATGTATACACATTACAAGACATCACAATATATTTAGTAATTACAAGCCTACGGACAGTTTATATATATATATATAGTAATGACCCATCACTACTAATAGAAAGAAAAAAAAAATATCTGAAACCAACATCAGTTCATATGAAGAATTAACAAATTAAAAAGTGTTTATCAGAGAAAAACTAACCTGTCAAGTTTCTTTGGATTTGGGGAGCCAAAAGGATCTAAGAACAGTCTTGGATTATCCTCCATGCTACTGCAGGCATGCAGAAATAAAGCGCTTCATTTCTAATCATCAGGACCATTTAAACATTAGATTTAAGAGAGGGAGAAACCCAATGAATTAAACGATGTGTGCATGACAGGGACGAAGCTGAGCTAGTTAAAGAGCCTAATCCCCTGTGAATTCAAACATTATATATTTTTTGAGACCTCATTATTTTTTAATTAGCAATACTACTTTATCTCCCTTGTAGAAATAAGTCTTTATTCAGGTCTTCTATGTCAATTTTCTGAATTTGTCTGTGTGTGTATTACTTTATTCTAATTTTTGTTCTTTGCACAATCGTCGTCGGTAGCTAACTAGAATGACTTCTAAGAGGTGTAAGTGCAAATCTCTGTGAACATATGATCACGTAATAGACATTTAAAAAGTAATAAATGTTGTGTAATAGTGTCTCTTACATGAAAAAAATTCTTATTTGGCATCAAGCTTGTATAATTTTCCAAGGATGTAACAGAACTTATTTGTAGTGTTAAAGAACACATAACAAGTAAAAAAAAAACTTGACTTCTTAAATATAGCAAGTCCTTGTGCTATAATTATTGTAATTAGATTAAATAATAACAATAAACGGTATGTTAATTGAAAAAAATGTTTCCAACATAAATATACCAAATAACCATGCATCTAGAATTGCAGATATATATACATAATTACATATAACACATTAATTTAATGCAAATAAGTTAATATACAGAGAAGAAAAAACTTGGTCCTCTAAAAGTAGAAAGATCTAGATATCTTAATTATATATGGAGATAAAAGGTAAGTGCCTAAATGACATAAAGCGTTCAAACTTCCTACTGAAATTAAAGGCACAGATAATATAAATGCTAGCAAATGTAGTTAGCTTCCCATAATATCAGCTCAAAAATGTACTCAAAGTAAGAAAAGACAAAACCAAAAACCTTTTCCCCTTTCGTGCAGGTCTTAACACAAACAACTGAACAACTAAGTTTTGCATATAAATAAGTGCAATTTAATTCAGACCCAAAAAAAGAATTCATAGTACAAAAAAAATTAGACCTTTCTCTTAAAAGTTAAAACTAAGTGCTCTCTCTTAGTCCCTTACCGGAAAAAAAAGAGAGAGAGAGAGAAAATGAATACACATACAAAGAAGAAGTTCTCCCAAAATCAGAATCAAAATCAAATTACTCTAGTTGAGTATCAGCATCTCAACTAAAACCAGCGAAGAACCAACCATTTCCACCTAAAAGAAAATTGTA
This sequence comes from Eleocharis quinqueflora, assembly GCA_964058865.1. Taxonomy (NCBI): domain Eukaryota; kingdom Viridiplantae; phylum Streptophyta; class Magnoliopsida; order Poales; family Cyperaceae; genus Eleocharis; species Eleocharis quinqueflora. The sequence goes on from CAXKVX010000530.1 coordinate 317,415, forward strand.
GCAGTCTAATTAGAACGAGAAAAATATCATACAATCACAAGATTCTCACCTGAAACAAGCACCAAATTCTTCACATAAGCTTCTCAAATCTATATCCAACCAAAATTAAGCGGCAAACAGACAACTCTCAATAGGTTAATCGGTGAAAATCAGCTCAGCTCAACTCAACTCAACTCAGCCCTCTATTTGATTCAACCGACCTACTTTAAACAACAACCGCAGCTCTCTCTCTCTCTCTCTCTCCGTGAGCAGTTCTTATTTTTTGAAGTAAACCTTCCTCTCTCTTAATATTTTTTTTAAAGCCTCTCTCTTAACTTTTTAAGTCAGTATTTTCTAGAACGGTCAGAATTCCTTTTGAATCCGTTCTTTCTGGAACTGCAGCAATACTGTTCGGGCAGTCTAATTTTTATGCGCTGTTGAACTGCAGGTATTCATTAACGCTGCCCGTTTCAGGAGAGGTGAATTCTTTTTCTTGCAGGATAAATGGATAATGGAATTCTATATTTCTATGCCAGATTTGACATACAGTAGAGGCGTGCTTGGTTGTATTTGTATATATATATATATCCAAATGAGTAAATGACGTCACAATAGTATTATATGTGATCGTGCGGATTAAGTGCAGCTCCATCGCAGTAGTAGACTGTGTTTTAGGCTTTTTGCCTGGAGGTAAAATCATGATTTGGAAATCATTCGATTTCGTACAACTTGTTGACATTTAATTAGAATAATTTACTCGACAATTTTATGTATAATATCATACTAACTTTACACAATCACAAAGCGCGGAGAGTTAGTGATTTGACAATAGGCGGGTCGGGTCGGTTCAAACCTGTCCGATCTAACGGATTGGTTGTTTCATGGGTTAGCCGAATTGGATTTCGACGGGTTCAAATTTTGTCATCCGGCCGCAACCCGTCTTATGCCTATTGGTCGGCGGACCATCAAGTTTGGGGAGAGTTCGAGGCGGGGCGGACCGGTCCGGGTTGGGTTGACGGGTTGAACGTTTTTTTTTTGTTTTTTTATTTTTTATTTTAATGGGTTATTCTTGGGTTGGGAAGGATTTTGCACGGGATTTGGCGGATTTCGACGGGTTTTGGACGGGTTGACGGGTCGGGGCGGTCCAATTTCGGGCCGAATTTGAGTCGGATTTTTCTAAAAAAGTTTGGCCACAACTCGTCTTTGGCCCCCGATTTATCCACATGTATTGAGCCTCAGATCAGGCCGGGTCGGGTCGCGGCCTCGGGTTTCCCGAGTCGGGTCGGACCAAATCGAATTTTGTCAAATCCTTACAGGAAGTACTACTTGTTGACATTTAATTAGAATAATTTACTTGACAATTTTATGTATAATATTAGATTAACTTTCCAATGATCCACAATTGCAAAACAGACATTTTCATTTTATGCGCTTTGCAAAACATAATAGCACAATTATATATATATATATAGAGAGAGAGCTAGGCTAGGGTCCTCCATGGAGCACCAAATTCATAATGCTCCACATCCTATCTTCAATTTAAAAATTCCAACGATCAATCTGAACCGTTGAACATGATCTACATATTGAGATTTACTTGGAGATTGAATTTTACATTTTTGGGTTTTTTTTGCTATTTTTTAGAGAGGTAGGAAAATTGTAACTTTTGTTGGTCTAGAATTGATTAGCAACTTCATATTGATTAGCAACTTCTCTACCTCTTTAATAAAATAGCAAAAAAATTCAAAAAATTGTAAAATTCAATCTCCAAGTAGATTTCAATATGTAGATCATGTTCAACGGTTCGGATCGGTCGTTGGAATTTTCAAATTGGATATAACGAATGTGGAGCACGATCGATTTGGTGCTCCATGGAACACCCTAGCCTTTCTATATATATATATAGAGAGAGAGAGAGTTAGGCTATGGTACTTACATAAGCAACAGGCTCTACCGTACTTACGATCATATCTCGAGTTTCAAAATGCAAATGGATGATCTGAACCGTTGAAAATATTGTCCACACTAAAATCTACTTGGAAACCGATTTTTTATTTTTTGGATTTTTTTTTACTATTTTATTGGATAGGTAGAAAATGGTTAAAATTGAGGTTTGTATATCGTCAGATTACTCAATTTTCTACCCATCCGATAAAATAGTAAAAAAATTCCAAAAAATAAAAAAATTAGTTTCCAAGTAGATTTTAGTGTGGACAACACTTTCAACGGTTCAGATCGTCCATTTTCATATTAAAACTCAAGATATGATTGTAAGTACGGTAGAGCTTGGTGCTTAGGTAAGTACCATAGCCTAACTCTATATATATATATATATATATATATATATAGTCTTGGTAGCGTGCTTTCATAAGCACTTCGGGTGAAATGCGTACGGGTCAAATTTTAAAATCTAGCGTTTGAAATTTCGATTTATATAGCTCAATAATTATTTATATCATAATCTTTTAGAATAATATTTTTTTCATTTTTTTTATTTTCTAACTATGTCTAATGATTTTTGAAAGATGATCATATTTAATTTGACATAGAAATTAAGGTATTTTTTTGGCGTACTTTCAAAATTCATTTGACATAGTTCAAAAATTCTAAAAATGAAAAAATAGTATTCTACAAGATTATGATATAAATAAATTATTGAGTTATTTAAATCGAAATTTCAACCGCTAGAATGTAGAATTTGAATAGTACGATTTTCACCCCGATGTGCTTTTGGAAGCACGCTAGCAAGACTATATATATAGTTAGGCTAAAATATGCATATGCATATGACACCTCATTCCGTCATATGCATATATAGTTAGCTCATTAAATTGAGATTTAAGTTGCTCAATAAATTATACATATAAAAATATTATAGAAAATCAAATTTCATTATTTTTATAGTTTTGTTACTATTTTATAATAAAAAATTCACGCAGCAGTCGAAAAAATATTTAAAAAATAACATGAAAACTCTAAAAATCATGGAATTTGATTTTCAATAATATTTTGATATGAAGAATTTATTTAACCTAAATTCAATTGATTAAGCTATATATATATATATACACCGCATAGAACGAAAGAATGTGTCATATGCATATTATTTTAGGTTTGCTCTATATATATATAAAAAGCTCCCAACTGGTTCGGTTTTCTGCTGGTACATGACGGGTACATCCGTATAATCACGCGAGTCGACACCGTTCTTCCTTGTTCTGTCGTTGGAGATGTATGTACCAGAAGAAGAGGCCTCGCCAACAGATCCTAATTCCCAAATCCCAAGCGTATATATGATATTCCATGCATGTATTTAGAGCTGCTCAGGAAACCATTTACAAGGCGCGCGGTTCCATGTTAATTGGATGGTTGTGCTTTTGGAATTTTGTACAAAGCACTAGTGCTAGCTTTAGAGACTGTGCGGTGCCAATGGATATGCATGCATGCACTGCATCAGTGCATTTATGCGGCATGTCGTATATGTATGCATGTGTTGCCACCAGTTAGAAAGGCGGCAGAGAATGTAATACATGTACTAAACATAGTATGTGCCCATACATGCATGCCAGTTTTGTCGTCTCTACAGTTCTGTTCATACCTGGATTTTCGAAGAAGAAACTGGTATGAGATATTCCAGAAATTAATTTCCTAGATGAGATGCATCTCTATCTCCTATATTTGGTTACCGTATTAATTACGCGTAGCCGCCGTATTCGCATATATAAACTTGCATGAAACTCGCCTTTTAACGTTTGATGGGTTCATAAAACTGTTGAAATTAATATTTGCATGTTTTCTATGTTAATTAATTGGTTAAGAGTTCAAGAGTCATGTTGGGATGTGCAATACATGCACATGATAGTTGTTGTATTCTAGGTTAATTAATAAGTAGTATTTCTAGGAGATGCCATAGAAACCTGTGTTATGGTTAATGGCATGTATATCATAGGATATCTAAGAGGCACCATATAGCCTATAAATAGAGAGGTTGTCATTTGTAATGGTAAGTGAGCAAAGAAACAAACAAAGTTGTATTGTGTTGTTGTGATATAGAAGATATATTTTCTGCTTCTTCCTCTTTCTTTCTCTTCCACTAAAATATTGTAACAAAGATCATAGGCCAACATAAGTGGTATCAGAGCTTAGTGGATTAAGAGGGACCGATCATGGCGAATAAAAAGAAGAAGAAAAAAAAGAGAGAAGAAGAAAAAAAGAGAGAGAAGATGAGAAAAAAAAATGGTGAGTATCGGTATTTGTTTTGAAAAGAAGTTAAGTGTTATGTGTTTTTAGTTTGGTTTAGTATACGAGTTATTTGAGTTGTTAAAAAAATGAGTCAAAAAAAAAAGAGTTAAAAAAAAATGAGTCCCCTATTTAGATTTTTAGGAGAAAAGAAAGTGTCGGGTGAATGAAAAATATAGTGGATTAAATTTTGTTGAAAAGAAGAGAAGAGGAAAAGAAAGAAAAAATATTTTTGTGCTTTTTTTAAAAAAAAATAGTTTTTGAAGATGTTGTGGAAAAAATTGAGAGTTGTTTCTTAATGATTAGTTCTAGAAAATGTTGGGTATATATTTTGGAGTGATGAGGATATTAAAAGAGGAGAAGAAAGAAAAATTAACAAATGATGAGAGAAATATATCAAGCAGTGGGTGTTACAAAAGTGTGGTGAAGTCTCTCCCCATGATCTTCGAAGAATATATCGGTAAGTGAAACCGATGTGAGTAATGACTCACAAAAGAAAAGCAAGTGACACGAGAGATGGTTGCTGGATAAAAGGCCAGTGACACGAGTGTCGGAGAGAAAAGACAGTAACACGAGAGATGGTTGCTGGAGAAAAAAAAGATGAAGATCATGAGAAGATGTGGTGAGGAGCCACATGAATTGACGCGGTGAGGAATCGCGATGTGGGTTTGAAACTCACAATATATGACCTGAAAAGTCAGGCAATTGAAGAAGGAGATGAAACCACAATTTATTTTTTGAGAAAGCAAGAAATAAGTGTAGAAGTATGCCCAAAATATTCTCTCAAAATTCAAGACGGAGAATTATAATCCGGTGATGACTCCATTGTTTGTGAATGAGAAGTTGGTAAGAGAAGATGGTAGTGGTGATGCCGATGCGATGCAATATAGAAGTTTAGTTGGGAGTTACCCGATATTATGTATACTACGGGATTATTGTCTCGGTTTATGCATCAACCGAGCAAAACACATTTTGGAGTTGCAAAGAGAGTGTTGCGGTACATACAAGGTACCAAAGAATATGGTCTAATGTTTGAAGGAAACGAAAGAGAAGATGTTGAGTTGTTTGGATTTTGTGATAGTGATTGGACTGGAAGTATGGATGACATGAAAAGTACATCCGGGTATTGCTTTACACTCGGATCGGGAATTTTTTCATGGGCGTCAAAGAAGCAAGAGAGAGTGGCACATTCATCTGCAGAAGCCGAATACGTGTCGGCAAGTGAAGCAACTAAACAAGTGGTTTGGTTGAGAAAGATATTATGTGACATGGGAGAGAAACAAGACATGGCCACAGTTCTCTTTTGTGACAACAAGTCGGCAATTGCAATGTCGAAGAATTCGGTGTTTCATAGCCGAACCAAGCATATCAAGCTCAAGCATCATTATATTAAAGAAGCTGTTGAGGATGAAGAGGTTATGATCAAGCATGTGAAGACTGGAGATCAATTGGCGGATATTTTCACCAAGGCACTTCCGTGTGACAAATTTGTGTACCTTAGAGAATTATTGGGGATGATAGATACAAATATTAAGGGGGAGTGTTGAAATTAATATTTGCATATTTTCTATGTTAATTAATTGGTTAAGAGTTCAAGGGTCATGTTGGGATGTGCAATACATGCACATGGTAGTTGTTGTCTTCTAGGTTAATTAATAAGTAGTATTTCTAGGAGATGCCATAGAAACTTGTGTTATGGTTAATGGCATTTATATCATAGAATATCTAAGAGGCACCATATAGCCTATAAATAGAGAGGTTGTCATTTGTAATGGTAAGTGAGCAAAGAAACAAAGTTGTATTGTGTTGTTGTGATATAGAAGATATATTTTCTGTTTCTTCCTCTTTCTTTTTCTTCCACTAAAATATTATAACAAAGATCATAGGCCAACAAAAACAACCAATTCAATTCACGACAAGGTAAGCTTTTATTTTGAGTAAAGAACACAGTATATACGCGTATAATCGAGTCGGATAAGATTGGTTAACTTTTGGATCAAGGTGTCGAGTCAAATCAGGTCAGGCGAGATTGAGTTGGATTTCAAATCATCTAGTGCCAACTTTTTTCATGTAATTGATTGGATCGGGTTAGATTTTAATATTAACCTTTTCGAGCGTTAAGTCAAATTGAGCCGGGACGGATTTCGAATCGGCCAACATAAGTTTTTTCTGAGATTTCGGATCATCAGGCGTCAGCCTTTTTGAGTTTCAAGTCCTGAGTTTGATCCGACGAAATATATTAACGTGAATCACAATAATTATACAATATTTTTTTAAAATTAAAATCATAACCTCTTTAGTAAGTTTTAATTCATACTAACCTCTTTATTCTAAAGGTTATTTAGTAACAGTTGGAATAGCTAGTGGAACAAAATTAGGACTAATTTCTCTATTCCTCTCAACATTTTTCAATTTCTTATTTCTCTCTCAACAACAGTATGTAATTGTTAGCTTATTCGCCTCACAATTTTTGCAACTATTTCTTATATACTCTTACATTGTTGTTTTATATTTCTCGAATTATTTATGACCTCTTATCTTATTAATACAAATCAAGAACTAAACCTTACTCGTCATCCCACTTCTTTGTCTCTCAGTTTCTCTCTGTGTACTAATTAAAATGTACATGTTGTATTATTAATTATATAATACAACAGACTTCAAACTTTGAGAGAAAACAAAGATAAGGGCAGATGTCCAATGTATAGAGAGAAAAATAAAGGCGATTATGTAGGCAAAACTGAAGTTGGGCTTGGAAATCGAAGCGGATCAAGATTGAGCTTGATCGAGATCGTTAATGGCGACGATCTTGATCAGAGGGCAAATGTGTATGGGGGGGAGAGCTCCAATCTACACTCTTCAATCTTCATCGTACGCTAGGAGATCTGGTGGAATCTAACAGAGATCTGATCTCGTCAATTGTTCGATCTAATAAAGATCTGATCGCCTCGATTCAACAGAATCGTGGATCGTACAAAGACGCATTGCTAGTGGCCCCCACACTCCAAAAAGAGAAAGAAGCACCGAGATCAAGCGAATCTGAACAGAGAAAGAAGGAGGTTGTTGCAACTGCTAAAAAATTTAATAAGACACAGATTCAATGTTATCAGTGCGGTGATAAGGGGCACTTTGCAAATGAATGTCGCTACTCTGTCGTTTGCTTTGATTGTGGTGATCTAGGGCACCGATCATAGCAATGTAAGAAGAACAAGGTACAAGTTTACAAACCGATCAAGGTGAACACTACAGATCCAGATCGGGAAGAACATATAGCAGATCAGAGCTTAGAGAAAGACAGTCAACAGCAATTGACAGAAGTTTTGGAGACGGTAACATCTGAAGTCTCGAAGGACACTCTGACGATGAAGGAAGGTGAGGTAATGTTTTTTGAAAACACCCCTCAATCTCAACAAATCGAGGAAAACTTTCGTAAGTGTGTAATTGTGCAAGTAAATCAAGATTTCTCTAGAGATAGGGTAGAAGGGAGTCTGAGGTGACAAGCACCAACATTCCCATGGAAAATTGCTGAGATTGGGGATTACAAATTGATAGTTGAGGGTCCGGGGTGGTGGCGAGATAGAGCTATACGAAATGAAAGTGTGAGAATTGAGAATATGAATTTTCGCACAGTACCTTGGGATCCTTCTTATGAAAACGGGAGAAGATTGAGGAGTGTCTGGGTTACAGTAGTGGATTTTCCCAGAAAATTTTGGTACCAGCAAGAGTTTGAACGATTAGTAGAAGGATTTGAGAAAGTCCTTCAAGTTGATCAAAAAACACTAGATAGATCGTACTTGAGGGATGCACAGATTAGGATAGGGGTATGTAGCTATGAAGACATACCTAATACCAAAAAAGTCATGTACCGAAACGATCGAAATGAAATCTGCTGGAGTCTAGTTAAATTCTTCTATGAAAAGCCCTTAACTCAAAAAGGAGAGATTGGTAAAAGAAAGAGAGTCTGGACTCGAATAGAACCAGCTCTAAACAAAGGTCAAAATCAAAGGGGTGAGGGTAACTCTGGTGATAACAAAGGGAAAGAGAAGGAGTCTGAAGGAGATTTCCCTAATGATGACTACTTCACTGAAGAAGATGATCAAGTAGAAGAAGGGGTAGATCTGGTAGCTTAGCTTAGAGCTGGTTTTTTCATGATGCAAGAAAGGGGTGATAAAGAGATAATACATTTCAAAATAGGGGAAAGCTCTGGGTGTGATCAGATCATGGTAGATGCAGAGGGGGTAAAAGAAATAGGGAGAGCTCTGGAGGTGATCAGATTATGGCTGTAGAGGAGGAGCAGATAATGGAGAAGGGAGATCAAGAGCTCATGACCAAGCCCTCAGAGAAGGAAGATGGCAACTTAGTGCTTGAGGAGACTCCAATACAAGAATTTACAATTGAAGATAAGGAGGACATACCTCTAAACTTAGACAGGCGCATGATAGTGCACTCTCAGGCCCAGGTGGACACACAATTTCCACCCGTCACCAGGCAAAGCATCAGACAGAAGTTCCTCAATTCTGAGAGCAACATCAATGGACAAGGCCATCAAACAGAAGATAAGATCAATCCAAGATTCACATGATAAAGGTAACAATCACATCTCTAATTCTTTTCCTTTTGAGGATTTCTCTGATGATCAAGTAGTAGATATATTTGCTAGTATAGGACTACACTTATCAAATGACAGAATGGAAAGCATTGAACATGTCAGATTCCTAAGAACTTTATCCAGAAAGCAATTCCATTCTGCAGTTGAGGAAATGCAATACAAAATTAATCATGGAGTGAAATTTCTGAAAAAAGAAAAGGAGAAAAAACAAACACTAGATAAGATTATTGTTGGGGTTAATACATTGCCAATTAAATGATAATTCTAACCTGGAATATAAGGGGGATAAATAAACCAGATAAAAGACTATTTTTTAGGGAACTGTTAATAAACAATATAATAGATATTTTTGGATTATAAGAAACAAAAAGAGATAATTTTTCTACAAGATTTTTAGACACATTCATACCACCAAATTTTCATAATATTAGTTTGCCTGCCAAAGGCACAACTGGGAGGATTTTGATAGGGCTAAATAAGTCCAAATTGCAAATTCTTTGTACATACGTTGCAATATTCTCTATCTCTGTAGTGCTATTTGACAAAGAAAAGCAATGTAATATAGGGTTGACAGTGGTTTATTGTCCAACAAAATATAATAGGAAATAAGATATCTTCGAGGAAATAAGGAATCTAAATAAAATTTGGAAAGGAGCATGGGTAGTCATGGGTGATTTTAATGCACTGAGATTTAGATATGAGAAAAACAAGGATACTTTTAACATCTCTGGCTCTATATTTTTTAACAATGTGATATCAGAATGCAAGTTGATGGCATATCAACTTATAGACCACAAATATACATGGTCAAATATGTGAGGGACACCATGTTTAGCTATGTTAGATAGGATTCTATACAACAAAGAATGGGAAGATATCTATGCTAATATGGAGATACAATGTCTACCTAGAGTTAAATCTGATCATTCACCTTTAATACTAAGTTCAGGTCACCAACATACAATATCTCATATGTTTAGGTTTGAGAGTACTTGGACAGACTTTGATGAATTTAATTCCAATATACCAATATGGTGGAATAGTGATGTTAACTCCGAATCTGATACAGCATCAATTTGGTGTGCAAAAATAAAAAATATTAGAAAAAAGATCAAAGGGTGGGTGAAAAATCATTATGGTTTTATAAAGAAAAAGAAAAAAGAACTCATTGAGAAAATTGATATATTACAAAGAGTTCAGGAAGAGAGAGATTGGGAAGATAATGAAACTGATGAGTATGTTAGATACATCAACTCCTTAGATGAAATTTATGATTCTGAACAAAAATATTGGCAAACAAGGGCCAAAATTAATTGGGTGACAAAGGAAGATAGAAATACAGCATACTTTCACAAGTGTGCTAATATTAGATCAAGCAAAGGTGAAGTGGGGTCCCTAAAGATACAAGGGTCTCTGATATCAAATCCAAAAGAGATTCAAAAATATATAGTAGAATATTATAAAAGCATATTTGGAGATCCAGGTACCAGATATATTACAACAGAAACAAATTTCTGGGGAGATGATATTATATCTCCAGATGATATTAATGCTTTGATCAGACCTTTTGAGGAAATAGAGATAAAGGAAGCCTTATTCATTGCCAATGGGAAAAAAATTGGGACTGCTTCGAAGAAGATATCATTCAGTTATTTGATAAATTCTATCATGGGGACTTAAAAACATTCAGGTTAAATAAATGTATGGTTTGCTTGATACCTAAGATCCACAAACCTGAAGAAATTAACCAACTTAGACCCATTGCCTTGATAAATTGCATATATAAACTTATTACAAAGGTATTGACAAATAGATTAAAGCCTGTAATAAATAGATTATTAGACCCATCACAGGCAGCCTTTTTGAAAAATAGATACATTTTGGACAATGTATGTGCTTCAGAAATCTACTAGACAAAAAAAAAAAAAGGGTGTTGTTTTGAAAATAGATTTAGAAAAAGCTTATGATATGGTGAATTGGAACTTTTTATTTGACATGTTACAAGATAGGGGGTTTCCAAATACCTGGGTGCAGTGGATAAGAAATTTATTACAAGATGGTGAAATGTGCATAAATGTAAATGGGGCTCCATCTAATTACTTTGTTATTAGAAGAGGACTCAAGCAAGGAGATATACTCTCTCCTTTGCTTTTCAATTTAGTTGTTGATACTTTGAATGCTATCATGAAAAAGGCTAGAGATAAAGGGCTAATAAAAGGTTTAGGACCAAAATTAGAAGATAATTTTCAAATAACCAATCTTCATTATGCAGACGATACATTGGTGTTCTGTGAGGCTAAAGAAGAGGTGATTTATAATATCAAATGGATATTCATTGGTTTTGAAGCTCTAGCTGGTATGAAAGTCAACTTTAGCAAATGTGAGATGTTTACAATTAATGTTGAGGATAATCAAGCTAACAGATTGGCTAGTATCTTTGGTTGTAGATTAGCTCAATGGCCATTAAAATACCTAGGAGTCCATATACACTGGAAAAAAACTAAACATAAAGACTAGGAGGGGATAATTGAAAAATTCCAAAGAAAATTGCAGGGATGGAAGATTAACATGCTTTCAATGGGGGGTAAAGTAACTCTAATGAATAGTGTACTGTCCTCCTTGCCTACATACATGATGAGTGTCAATGAATTATCCACTGACACTAGACTCACATTAGATAAAATTAGGAAAAAAAAAATTATATAGGATAGTGGAGATAAAAAGAAGTACCATTTAAGCAGTTGGAATAACATTTGTAGGCCAAAGATCAAGGTGGGTGGGGGATAACCAATTTGAGAACTATGAACATATCCCTTTTGTGTAAATGGATATGGAAATTAAAAGATCCAACAGTCACAAGGTGGTGGAAAACCATACTGGTACAGAAATATCAGAGACTGGTAGATAGGAAAAAGTGGTCTGTGTTTTGGTCAACATTGAAAAAATATGAACATATAATTGATATCAACAAAACAAATTATATAGGGAATGAAAAGGGGACCCTATTTTGGGAAGATGTGTGGTGTGGTGAGATTGCCTTCCACATTAGATTCAGAGAACTGTATGAAATTTGTCACACAAAGCAAATTACTGTTGCTGAAATCTACTCTAAAGGACTTCATATACTAAACTTTAGAAGACAGCTAAATGTGAGACATAGGGAAATGCTTCAGCATATGCAGCAATTGATAAATGCTAAATTGCCACTATCTCAGGATTGTGATAAGATAGGATGGCAAGATAGAGATAGTGGTACAGTCAAGAACAAGTGTATATACCAGTGGTTAATGTTTGGAGGCATACATGGGGATCCATTGATTTATATCTGGCAAATCCATATCCCCAGCAAAATTCAAATATTCATTTGGCTCCTAAGCAAAAGGAAATTATTAGTAAAATGCAATCTAAGTAGGAGGGGTTGGATAGGGGATAAAACATGTGTATATTGTGACAAGGGGGAAACAATAAATCACATATTCTTTCAATGTAAACAAGTAATTCCAATTTGGAGATGCATATTAGATAAAGTTGATATCTCAAATCAGCCAATCAACATCGAAGGGCTGTATGTACAGATTACAAAGAAAAATTCACAGTGAGTTCATTTGCATTGCTTGCTCAGCTGTGCTATGGAGCGTCTGGTTAGCCAGAAACCAATGCTGCTTTAATGCAGGTAAGCCACTATCGAAAAGTCTAATGTGTGCCAAAATTAACTCTTTGTTGAATTATTGGTCAGGAGCTTGGAATGCAAGGCTTAGAGAAACTTTGGCAAGCTGGATGACTAATGAGGGCTTGGAGATGATGGTGAAAGTTCAAGATGGAGGGGGACAGCATCAGCTGGCATGGATGCAAGAAGGGGCTATAAGAAGCTGATGATGATTTTCAACACAATTTCAAAGACTGTTTTTATATGGTTGCTTGTATTAATTGATGTGCTGCATTTGGATGTTTTGAACAAAAGTTTATACTGTACAGGGTGGTTTATAGCAATGAGTAGAGTTTGGAAAATAGATAATAAAGGTGCATTGGTACCATAGATAGTGGTATCGGAGTTGAGGGATAAACAAATAATATGAAAAGTAGAACTAATGAAAAAGGTGCTAGACTAATGAAAATGTGATAAACAAATGAAATGCTAGCTTTGAGGGATAAACAAGTAATCAAGAACTAAAGAAAAAAAAAGAAATGGAAAAAGAACCGATACATAGGAAAATAACCCACTAAACTAATGTAAATGTGATTCGAAACACGGATCAGAGGGTCCAAATAAGCGTGGCACCATGGTGCCAGAGTAAAACCCACCAAAAAATAGGTCGAACACAAATTAGAAGTGTCGCAGGGTAAGGAGTATTACTCTAATTTATTTCTATTGTTGTTTGTTGATGATATTCATTTCACAAAAGTCAATTGTCAATAAAATTTCGAAAAAACTTTCTCATGCAATTCAAAATTTGAGAAATTCTGATATTACCATTCAAAATCAAATTCTCTCATATTTGCCCAACAAATTCTAGTTTTGCTCCAAAAAAATGCCTCTTTGGCTTTTTTTTAATATTTCTGCTCATCTTTTAAAAATTGTAATTCTTGGACCAAAATAAACCCACCTGCATAATCGACTTATCTCTTCAATTCATATTCGAATTAGACCAAAAGACCTCTTCGAATCAACTCAACCTCTTCGATCCAGAGAACCGACTCCACCTTTCGAATCTCAACTTCGAACCCTAGCTATGTCGTCTTGTTTCCCCGTCGTCGACCGGAGCATATGCGGGAGAGTGGCACATGGAACCCTAGCTTCGTCGTCCACGTGGAACCCTAGCGTTGCTCCGCTCCACCCTGTGGAGATCTGTGTTGCGATCTAAGGTAATGTAATAGAACCTAAATTACATAATCTAAATTGCGATCTCAATTCTGCTTTTTGAATACCATAACTACACTGTACCAGAAATGTATCAATTCAGATTATATGTAGTGTTCCACTTTGTTGTATGAGAACTGCACTATGAATTTTTATTTCAAACACTAAATTTTGATGTTGTATCAGAACTGCACTATGATTTTTTTATTTCAAACTACAAATTTTGATGTTGTAATAGAATTGCCTGTAAATTTAGGTTTCAAACTATACTATAGCTCCACTATGTTGCAGAACCTAAATTTCGATGTTGGAAACGAAATATCCAGGTAGCATTTTCGAGATAGATTGTGAAAGAGATGGTAGTAAGATGCGGTTTAGTAAGATGTTTGTGATGCTCAAATCGTGCATAGATGGATTTCTAGGTGGGTGCAGACATACTTTGGTCTTGATTCAACTCACTTGACAGGTTAAGTACCTTGATTTTGCTTTGACTGAATTTCAACATTAATTCTTGTACATTTGCTGATTAAATTTGTCTTATTTTGACAGGTAGGTACAAAGGACAGTTGGCAGCCACTTGCGTATTGATGGCCATAATTATGTGAGGAGGGATATTGTTGAATTTTGAAGAAGAATGAAAAAAATATTAAACTATTTTCTTTTTGTATTTCTAATTGTCTTTACATGGTCTGTACATGGGTATTTATAGATGAAACCTCTCTATTAGCCGTTTGGCTGTATCCTACTTTGCATTGTTGCCTAAATACATCTGTATACAAATTCTATTAGCCGTTGCTTGGTTCCTATTCTGTTTTGTTGCCATAATTAGCATGTGATGAGATATCTTCTGAGGCTAATATTATTCTGTCTCAAAACTCCCCCTCAAGTTGGACTCGAATAGATTTATTGGGCCCAACTTGTCAAGTATTTTATCAAATGTTGATTTGTCGAGTGCTTTAGTGAAAATATATGCTAGTTGCTCTTGACTCTTGATTGTCGCAGTACATCTGCATGGCTCCGTCGTATTTTATCTTCATATCGTGTAGTAGATGTTTGATCCAAGTAAGCTTATGTGTTGTGGATGCTATAGCACGATATTCTGCGTCTGCGCTTGATCGTGCCACAACATTTTGCTTCTTGCTTTTCCATGTTATTAGATTTCCACCTACAAATGTACAAAAACTTGTGGTTGATTTTCTGTCGCAGCTTCCGGTCCAATCTGCATCAGAGTAATCAACCACTTTGTTAGTAGTATTTTTCTTCATCCATATCCTTGATCTGGAGTACCTTTGAGATATCTCAGTATTCTATCAATGGCACTCAAGTGACTGGTACGTGGAGCATGCATAAATTGGCTTACAACACTAACTGCAAATGCAATATCAGGTCTGGTAACTGTAAGGTATATTAATTTTCCTACCAATCTTTGATATTGTCCTATGTCAGGTAGTGGGTTACCATCTTCTGGTCCAAGTTTGTTGGTGGTTTCCATTGGGGTGTCTGCTGGTCTTGCTCCTAATTTTCTAGTCTCTTTTAAAAGGTCAAGGACATATTTTCTTTGAGATAGAAATAATCCCTTGCTTGAGTGGGCTATTTCTATTCCAAGAAAATATGAAAGTGTACCGAGATCTTTAATGTCAAATTCTTCTTTTACTAGTTGTTTAATTTTTTTAATTTCTTCATTGTTACTTTCAGTGATGATAATGTCAACTACATAGACAAGAACGATAGTAGTTGATTTTTAAGAGTGCTTAATAAACATAGAGCAATCAGCTGTTCTTTTAACAAAATTAATTTTTTGAA
Organism: Eleocharis quinqueflora; assembly: GCA_964058865.1. NCBI lineage: Eukaryota > Viridiplantae > Streptophyta > Magnoliopsida > Poales > Cyperaceae > Eleocharis > Eleocharis quinqueflora. The sequence continues at coordinate 332,903 of CAXKVX010000530.1, forward strand.
GGAAAAAACTTAGTTTGGCATACCATGCTCTTGGCGATTGTTTCAAGCCATAGATTGCCTTTTTGAGTTTACATACTAGTGATGAGTCTGATATACCTTTGTGTCCCGGAGGAAGGGTCATATAGACTTCTTCTTCTAGAGTTCCTTGAAGAAATGCATTTTTCACATCCATTTGGAACAAGTTCCATCCTATATTGGTGGCTACTGATAATAGAATTCTGACTGTGCTCATTTTAGCTACTGGTGCAAAGGTCTCTTGGTAATCAATGCCATATATTTGGGTATATCCTTTGGCTACAAGTCTAGCCTTATACCTTTCAATTATACCATCACTGTAGTATTTAATTTTATAGACCCATTTACATCCTACTGATTTTTTTCCTTTTGGTAACTGTACAATTTCCTATGTTTCATTTTTTTTCTAAGGCTTGAAGTTCTTCTTTCATAGCCTTACACCACTGTAGATCTAGACTAGCTTGCTCAAAACTGGTTGGTTCGATTTGATTATTTATCTTACCTAGGTAGGCTCGATATTCAGAGGAGACCTTATCATATGAAATGTACTCTTGAATTGGATACATTACCTGATGAGACACATAATCCCTTAATTTGACAGGTGGTTGAATTTTGTCGTGTGAACCTTCTCAAGACGTTTCTTTCTTGAGTTGGTTGTTCATTTGATGAATGAATTCCTACTTCGGTTAGCTATGATCTTGTTCCACTTCTCCCCCTGGAGGTATTCCTCGTGATTCTTGAGTTTGTTCTTCATATTCAACTTGTTCTTGATTTTCTTCAGGAAATATGAAATTGTTTGTAGGTATAGTTTGTTGACTGGAGGTAATTTCTTGTTCATTTGTGGAATAATAGGGTTTGTTTTCAAAGAATGACACATCTCTCGAAAAATACAGTTTATGATTTTTGGGATCATAACACTGATACCCCTTTTTTCAGAAGAATATCCTAAAAACATGGTTTTGATCGAATTTTTGTCTAGTTTATCATGTCTTTTTGTGTGTACAAAGCATGTACATCCGAATACTCGAATATGATCAAGATCAATTTTTGTCTAGTTTATCATATTCTTTAATTTTTCACTTGGCAATCTATTTATAATATAGGTTGTTGTTAATACTGCATCTGACCAATAGATTTTTGGGACAATACTTTGAAACATGAGTGATCTAGTAACTTCAAGAAGATGACGATTTTTCCTTTCTGACACTCCATTTTGTTCAGGTGTATTGATGCACGTAGTTTGGTGTAAAATTCCTTTTGACTTGAAGAATTCTATAAAAAATTTATTTACATACTCTGTTCCATTGTCTGATCTAAAGGTTTTGATTTTTGCATTGTATTGATTCTCAATAAAGTTATAAAATTCTAAAAAACATGAAAACACTTCATTTTTCCTTTTAGAAGATAGATCCAAGTAGTTCGAGAAAAATTATCAATAAATGTAACAAAATACCTAAAGTTATTATAGGAATTAATAGGGGCTGGTTCCCAAACATCTGAATGGATTAAGTCAAAACATTTTTCAGTTATATTAGTAGATGAGAGAAATGGTAACCTAGTTTGTTTAGCAAACTTACACACATCACCGTTACTTGAGTCTAAATTATAACAAAATAACTTATTTAAAACTTTATCGGACGGATGTCCAAATCTCCAATGTAATAACTTGTCACGATCGGTTGACCCTAGTGACATAAGACATCTATTGGCTGAGGGTGGAGCACCCAACAGCCATCTCGGTTGTGCCATGCCTTGTTGCAGTGGTTGCACCAGTCGGTGGCTGTGCTCCCCTTGCTGCTTTGCCCGAGTCCCTAGAGTTAGGGTTTGAGTATTGTGCTTTGAACACTTTGTTGTTATCTGTCTCGGCTCTTGGTTAGGGGTTCATGAGTACCCTTCTAGACTACTCTTGTTCCACCCTTGCTATCACATCGTCGAAACTCGGCATATCAGTCGATGCTAAGATCTGGGACCTGATTGGTTCATAGCTTGACTTTAGGGCTCCTAGGTAAATATTAGATCTAGTTCTGATCGTTTTTTAGTTTCGATCGGGTCTATTGTTGGTGGAAGATACACATTGAGTTCTTCCCATTTTGACATAATTTATGTGACTAATTCGTTGTTGCTCTGGTTATTTTGTTTGATTTGAGCAAGTTCTTGTTTAAGAGAAAATATGTGTGCAAAGTTCTTTTGTTGGTCGTACCTTCTTTTGGCCTTTTCCCAGATCTCTTGAGAGGTGTTAGAGTACATAAGTACATTTGAAATCTGGGGTTCCATGGTGCTGAATAGCCATGCCATGATCATTTGATCAGTGATCTCCCACTCTTCTATCTTTGCAATTTCATCAGGAGTTGGTTCATTTGGTTTTAATGATTTCGGTTTGGTTTTGGTTCCATTGACAAAGTTTAGCTTTATTTTGCCACCGAGACCAATTGTAACAGACCTAGACCAGGGGATATAATTCTTGTTGCCATTGAGGGTGATGTTTGTGATTTTTGTGATGTCAGTTTGGGACATATCTGCAATTTTACTGGTAAGAACAGATTTGAAACAGTGATGCTGGTAGGGTCTGTTTTACTGGTAAGAACAGATACTGCAGTTACCTTCCCCCCTTTTATTGATAAGAACAAATGTCGGTTTTTGGCTCGATGATGTGATTAGTACACCCAGCTGCTCATCAACTTTGTTGGCTTGAAGTTGCGGGTTGTCAAGACTGAGAGCTTTTTGTTGTTACCTCCTTGTTGCTTTTGTTGTTCTATGCAGTAGGTTGAATTCACCTTTTGAGGAGTCAGGATACTTCCTACTCTGACACCATGTTGAATTTTGAAGAAGAATGAAAGAAAGATTAAACTATTTTCTTATTGTATTTCTAATTGTCTTTACATGGTCTGTACATGGGTATTTATAGATGAAACCTCTCAATTAGCCGTTTGGTTGTTTCCTACTTTGCATTGTTGCCTAAATACATCTGTGTACAAATTCTATTAGTCGTTGCTTGATTCATGTTCTGTTTTGTTGCCATAATTAGCCTGTGATGAGATATTTTCTGAGGCTAATATTATTCCGTCTCAACAGATATAATACCTTCATTTTTTTGTGCTTCCATGATGTCTTCAAAATCCACATCATTCATCATGTACATCTTTTTATACAACTAAATCTAGATTATTTATTGATTTTAATGAATGATGTGATTTTTGGAAGCATCATGAAAGACACACAAAAATGAAAGTATTGTATTTCTCCTCTATATATATAAGTTATATTCCTTCTCTATATATATAAATATAGGACGAAAGGAGAATGTTCTATGTATATTATTTTAGTCTTACTATATATATATATATATACACATATAAGATCCAAACTGGTTGGTTTTCTGCTGGTACATGACGGGTTCATCCGTACAATCATGCGAGTCGACACCGTTCTTCCTTGTTCTGTCATTGGAGATGCATGTACCAGAAGAGGCCTCGCCAACAGATCCTAATTCCCAAGCGTATATTGATATTCCATGCATGTATATATTTAGAGCTGCTCAGGAAACCATTTACAAGGCGGTTCCATGTTGGATGGTTGTGCTTTTGGAATTTTGTACTAAGTAGTGCTAGCTTGGGAAACTGCGCGGTGCCAATGGATATGCATGCATGCACTGCATCAGTGCATTTATGCGGCATGTCGTATGTGTTGCCACCAGTTAGAAAGGCGGCAGAGAATGTAATACACATACTAAACATAGTATGTGCCCATGCATGCTAGTTAATTTTGTCGTCTCTGTTCTGTTCATACCTAGATTTTCGAAGAAGAAACTGGTTTGAGATATTCCAGAAAGGTAGCTGATATATCGATCTTTCGTTGATACCTCAATCGGTTCTAATAGAACAAATTCAGTTCAGTTCAGTTTGCATGTTGTTTTTGTTATATTGCATGTTGTTTTTTGTATTATGTATGTTGTTTTTGTTATTTTGCATATAATTGACCGGACGCTCCACTGAAAACGAATGTCATTATGCTCATCGACGTGGATCGCTATGCTCATCGATGCAGACTAGACGAATTCAGTTGCATTTATTTTAAAAATTGTTCTAGTTATTATGAATGTTGTTTTTGTTATTGTGCATGTAATTAACATGCAAACTAATACAAATAACATGCATAATAATAAAAACATCATGCATAATAACGAAAACGTAATAAATCATAAGTAGAACAAAAAAATATAATGAATTTAACATATAAATCATCAGTATTTTGACTAGTATGCATATTATTAGATGCACAATAACAAAAACAACATGCATAATAAAAAAAACGAAATGCATCATAAGTAAAACAAATTTTCGTCGGAGCTCAACTGGACACGTCCAGTAGGGGTGTAAGTCCAACCCGATTAATCCGATTAACCCGATCGACCCGACCAATCCAACCCGAAAAAATGCGGATTTCGATTTTTTATGATGGGTTACGATTTTTATTTGGTCGAACCCGACATCTAATTAATATGTGGGCACGGATTGTAGATTAAAATATGGGTGAAACCCAACCCGACATTTTATATTTAATTAGACTATTATACTGCTAGTAATAAGTTTTTTATTCGATTTTCGTCACAATTTTACATGTATATTTTTTTCAAACTTCTTAATTTTAATTTTTAGTACGAATTGACGTTAATGTGTTATTTAAATTATTTTCAATTGTTATTTTTACGTTTGTATCATTAAAAAAATTTGTGAAATATTAAAGTTTGTTGAATCTGCAAAACCCGCAAAACCCGACCGCCTAAACAAAATATGAAATGGATGGTTTTTATTTTTGGTTGGTTGGTTACGAGTTGAAAATACTACAATCCGAATGACATCTAACGAATTGAAAATCTATATGAAACCCGACTCATTTACACCTCTAGCATTCAATGAAGATCGATGATGAAATCGAACTTAAAATCGAAACGGAACATTTTTCTTCCAGAAATTAGTTTCCTGGATGAGATGCGTCTCCTATCTCCTATATATATTTGGTTACCGTATTCGCATATATAAACTTGCATGAAACCCACCGTTAACGTTTGATGGGTTCATAAAATAACCAATTCGAGTCGGATAAGATTGGTTGACTTTTGGATCACATCTCAGATCGAACCTGTTTAGGTCTGTCAATGATCAGTCGTTAATCGTTTTTCGTTTTGTTTCGTAACAAATGAAACGATTACGATCAAAGAAAAAAATTTCGTGTAAAAAACGAAACGGTTAACGAAAATATATTGTTTCGTGATCGTTTGTTTCATAGTTTCGTTTGTGACTGTGTGTTGTTATAATTATTTTTATTTTAGAGAAAAACGCTATGCTAAGAGAATGTGATGAGAGATGAGATGAATGATTGCTCAAATGAGGAGATGAATGATTTGATTTTGGTGTATGATTAGAATCGTTCATAATCAGTTTATGATTTGTTTTAGTGTGATGAGAGAGAAGATAATTGAAGACTGAAGAGAATGAGTTTGACCGTTCTGTTTCGTTCCGATCCTTTTTTTAACCAAAATTAACGAAATAAGATTTCTTAATCGTTCATTAAATAAAACGGTTAACGAAACTATCATATTTCGTAATCGTTACGCACGTTAGACAGGTCTAAACCTGCTGATTAGGTTGGACAACGTCAAATTTTATCAGATGTCGAATCAGGTCGGGCGAGATTGAGTTGGATTTCAGATCATCTAGTGCCAACTTTTCCATGTAATTGATTGGATCAGGTCAGATTTTGAATTGCATAGTATTGATCTTTTCAAGCGTCGAGTCGAACTGAGCCGGGACAAATTTCGAATCGGCCAACATAAGTTTTTTCTGAGATTTCGGATCATCAGACGTCAGCCTTTTTGAGTTTCAAGTCTTGTGTTTGATCCGACGAAATATGTTAACGTGAATCACAATAAATATCCAATATTTTTTTAAATTAAAATCATAACCTCTTTAGCAAGTTTTAATTCATACTAACCTCTTCATACTAAAGGTTATTTAATAACCGCTGGAATAGCTAGGCAGCTAGCGGAACAAAATTAGGACTAATTTCTCTATTCGTCTCAACATTTTTCAATTTCTTATTTCTCTCTCAACAACAGTATGTAATTGTTAGCTTATTCGCCTCAGAATTTTTGCAACTCTTTCTTATATACCTTACATTGTTGTTTTATATTTCTCGAATTATTTATGACCTTTTTATCTTTTTAATAAAAATCAAGAACTTAACCTTACTCATCATCCCACTTCTTTGTCTCTCAATTTCTCTGTGTGTACTAATTAATTAATGTATGTGTTGTATTATTAATTATACAAATACAATAAACTTCAAACTTTGAGAGAAAAGGCAGTCTGATGCACGTACTTTCCGTTTGCGCATGATCCAGAGAAGGAACGAATCACTTGAAATTTTCGAAATTAAATGGTAGTTCTACTTTGTCTCTTGTGTAAATTGAAAAGAGCTTTGAATATTTGAGGGATAAACAAATAATATGGAAAGTAAATGAAAAAGATGCTAGACTAATGAAAATGTGATAAACAAATGAAATGCTAGCTTTGAATAGTTGAGGGATAAACAAATAATCAAGAATTAAAGAAAAAAAGAAATGAAAAAAGAACCGATACATAGGAAAATAACTCACTAAACTAATGAAAATGTGATTTGAAACACAGATCATAAGGTCCAAATAAGCGATGCACCATGGTGCCGGAGTAAAACCCACCAAAAAATAGGCCGAACACAAATTAGAAGTGTCGCAGGGTAAGGAGTATTACTCTAATTTTTTTTTTTTGTTGTTGTTTGTTGATGATATTTATTTCACAAAAATCAATTGTCAATAAAATTTCGGAAAAACTTTCTCATGCCATTCAAAATTTGAGAAATTCTGATATTATCATCCAAAATCACATTCTCTTATATTTGCCCTCCAAATTCTAGTTTTGCTCCAAAAAATGTCACTTTGGTTTTTATTATAATTATGCTCCTCTTTTAAAAACTGTAATTTTTGGACCAAAATGCACCCACCTGCATAATCGACTTATCTTTTCGATTCATATTCGAATTAGACCAAAAAACCTCTTCGAATCAACTCGACCTCTTCGATTTAGAGAACCAACTCCACCTTTCGGATCTGGAGAGGTAATCAAGTATCTGGAGAGGAAGTGTCTTTGGTGTAGGAGTATGTTCTCCAATACGTCCAAGTGTGATTATGTTACCAATAACATATCAGAGTGTTTTAATTCTTGGATAAAAGATTTGAAGGATTTGCATGCGAAGCTTGCTAATCATACTAGGCGTCGAATTATGGTGATGTTTGACAAACGGTGGAAGGTAGGGAGGAAATTTACTGGAGTAGTTTTGCCAGGTGTATTGAAGTAGTTACATGCAAAGAGCAGGGCTCTCAGGAGGCCAAGTATATGTAAAGGTGGTGATACTTGTGCAGAGATGAGTGGCATAGATATGAAAGCTGATGCTTGGCCACATGTGGTTGAGTTGGATAAGCTAAAGTGCACGTGTGGAGAGTGGCAGCTTTCTGGCATATCATGTCGTCATGATATTGTCTTTATTTGCTCGATTAGAGGAGCTCGACTAGAGGACTATGTGCACGAGTATTACTCGTAAAGCGATTTAGGGATGCATATGCGGGAGTGATAAGACCTATGGGTGATAGATCAAAATAGATGAAGTCTGATCTCGGGTTCATTATTTGCCCTCCTAAGATGAAAAGGCCAGCCAAAAGGCCTAAAGAAGAAAGGATTTCGGATTGTCTAGAATTGGGTACTAGGAAACAAAAATGTAGGAGATGCCATCAATTTGGCCATCAACAGAGAACGTGCAAAGAAGGTGAAGATGGTCCATCTAGGACTAGAAAGCGGTAAAGTTGCAAGTTAATACAGGTACAACATGATGTTGCACATGCTCAAACAATGCTCAATATCACTTGGTACCAAATCTGAAAATCGTACTCTCATAATACCAAGAAATTAATTACCAAACAAGTATCAACAATTGTGGATAGTGCATCTTAACAAGTCCTACTTGATTTGTTAATTGAGTTAAAATTCACAACAATCTCTTAGTTCTTAATTTTCAATCACAAACCAACTCAAATCTGAAATTTTCCTTTTGCTTAGATCAAAAGTGCTTAAATTTGAAAGTTAAGTCTGAATTGTCCCTATGGATTCGACCCCTAAGTACTATAATAGACGGTTGTATACTTGCAACCTCTATCTAGCAACTATGGTAATTAAAACATCACATCAGATGCTCAAGCACTAGAGATGACAACTCAACTAAAGGCTAAGACTACAAGTGCTCAAGAATTGGAGGTCCCTAGCCGAGCTAATAGGATAGTATTTGACCTCTCTAAATATCATGAAATATCATGATGAGTCTAGTGATAATGAGTTTTGTGATTTGAATAAAGATCAAGAGACATTTAGAATTTGCCAGTGTTGTTTTTTTATAGTTTAGTAAGCTTGTGTAGTAAGCTTCTTTTCAGTTAGGATCTGTCAGTGTTGCCTAGTCAGTGTTGCTTTCAAGTGAAGAGTCTGGAGTGCTGGTTACTAGTCATTCCATTGGCTTTTTGGATCCCAAGCAGTGAGTTTTTCTGATGATACATGTGTTTATATTGTTTTATATGACTGTGAAAGGTGTTTGAGAAATTAGTTTGGAATCTGAGTGAGTTTGTGGGTTTTTTTTGTGCAACTGGTATTTAGGGGTTTTCCTGTGTTGGTTTACTTGTTTTGTAAGTTTGAAATATTTTGTAAGGAAATTATGGCTTATTTTGTAAGTTTGAATATTTTATAAAGCAATTGTGGGTTGTTTTATAATTTGAATAATTAGTAATTTGGTAAGGTAATTTTGATAATTTGTTTGGTTTCTTTTTTGTGCTTGTTATATATGTGTGTGACTTGTGAGTTTTGAATTGAAATTCTGCAATTATGCTTTTGAATATAAAAAACTGCAAACTTGGTTTTGTTTGGCACATTGCAATATTTTTAAGATATTTTGTACCAGAACTTTTCAACGTTCACTTTTGTTTTGAATGTTCATATAAAACAAATCAACAACGGAGAAAATATCTCTATAGTTGATCAAACATTCATAATACAAAAAAATCTTAGCCGTTCATTAAACTGAACAGATAACGTATCGGCATATTTTCGTTGTCGTTGTTAGGGTTGGTAACGGTGGGGGTCACAGTTACAGCTTGGTGAAACAGAGAAGAGGGAAGTTTCTAGGAAAGAGAGAGAATAGCACAGAGTATTTTTGTCGGAAGCCAATGTTCCATTTTTTTCATTTACTGAGTTTATTAAGAGTCTCTATAAATTTACAAATTAGACCCTACAAATATCAAATATTACAAACTACAAGAAAAAAATGGTAAAACAAGAGGAATGAGTAAGGGACCCAACAAAACTCCTCCTCCCAACTCATGGAGCGCGTCCTTCAACCAAACCCGCCTTAACACAACAAGCTTCAAGCTTCAATGACGATATGGCTTTGTCAACATATCCGAATAATTTTCACTCGTATGGATTTTATCCAACATCAATTTCTTCTTCTCAAGCACATTCCGAATCCAATGATATCTCAAATCAATGTGCTTGGACCGAGAGTGAAACATCGGACTCTTGCTCAAGTGAATTGCACTTTGACTATCACAAAACAATACATACCTCTCTTGCCGAACACCCAACTCATGCAAGAACTTCTTCATCCAAATTAGTTCCTTGCATGCCTCCGTAATGGCTATGTACTCGGCTTCGGTAGTAGAGAGCGCAACACACTTTTGCAACTTAGATTGCCATGACACGGCTCTGTTTCCAAAACAAAGCAAATAACCGGATGTAGACTTCCTCGAGTATACGTCACCGACCTAATCGGCATCCGTATATCCCTCCAACACCGGATTGTTTGTGCCACCAAAACAAATGCAATGATTGCTTGTGCCCCTCAAATACCTAAGAATCTACTTAACGGCATTCCAATGCACTCTACCCGAATTAGAAAGAAAGCGGCTAACAACACCAACCGCATGAGCAATATCCGGTCTCGTGCACACCATTGCATACATCAAAGAGCCTACAACCGAGGCATATGGCACATTTCTCATCTCCTCCTTCTCCTTGTCATCTTTAGGGCAACCATCATGAGACAATTTAAAATGACTAGCAAGAGGAGAGGTTACCGGTTTGCACTTGGCCATGTTAAATATTTCAAGTACCTTCTCAATGTACTTCTCTTGTGAGTTGTGACAACCAAAGCTTCCGATTATTACGATCTCTAGTGATTCTCATTCCAAGAATTTGCCTTGCCGCACCCAAATCTTTCATGGAAAATTCACTTCCAAGCTTCTCCTTTAATACTTTGATTTTTCTCAAATCACTTCCAACGACCAACATGTTGTCAACATAAAGCAAGAGAATAATGAAATCACCACTAGAGTACCTTTTCACAAAAACACAATTATCGAAATTAGTTTTCTCAAACTTGTTGTCACACATAAAAGATTCAAACCTTTTGTACCAATTACGTGGTGCTTGCTTCAAGCCATAAGGCTCTTCTCAACTTACACACCAAGTGCTCTTGCCCTTTCATCACAAAACCCTCGGGTTGCTCCATGTAAAGCTCCTCCTCCAAATCACCATAGAGGATTGCGGTCTTGGCATCTAGTTGTTCAATCTCCAAATCCAAACTAGCGGCCAAGCCAAGCACAATCCGAATAGAAGACATCTTGACAACAGGAGAGAATATTTCTTCAAAATCAACTCCCTTCTTTTGATCGAATCCCTTCACAACTAACCGAGCTTTGCACCTCGGTTTTGCCTCTTGACCCTCCGATTTCACCCGATATACCCATTTGTTCTTGAGCACCTTCTTGCCTCTTGGCAACTCCACCAACTAAAATGTGTTGTTCTCATGCAAGGATTTCATCTCATCTTGCATGGCTTCCAACCACTTGTTCTTGTGCTCTGATTCCATGGCTTCTTCAAAGCATTCGGGCTCACCGCTATCTACAAGGAAAACAAATTCATTAGTGGAATACCTTGTGTTAGCCCGCCTATCTCGGGTTGACCTCCTCAAATCTTGCACTTGTGAGGTCTCACTTGAAGAGGTTTCGGTTTGAGAGTCATGCTCCTCCTCTTGAGGGTCACTAGTTTCGGTTGGTTGGTTTTGGTTTGGTTGAGGTATTTGAGTATTTGGGTTCTTGTGTAAGATAGGAGTTAGATCAACAAAGTTTCTTGAAGAAGTTTTCGCCTTGTCCAGATTTCCCACATTCTCAATGGTTTCTTGCTCAAAGAACACCACATCTCGACTTCTCACTAACTTCCTTTCAATCGGATCCCACAACCTATACCCAAATTCACCATTTCCATACCCCAAAAATATGCACTCTTTGGTCTTGCTATCAAGCTTTGACCTTTCATCCTTGGGTATGTGCACAAAAGCCCTACAACCAAACATTCTAATTAAGATGATCATAGGATACATCTTTACCTTTCCAAACCATTTCCGGTATATCACCATCCAACGCATGTGAAGGAGAACGGTTGATCAAGTGAACCGCCGTGTTCAAGGCTTCACCCCAAAAGCCTTTGGAAAGCTTAGAATGAGAAAGCATGCAACGAATTCTCTCACAAATGGTTCGGTTTATCCGTTCGGCTATGCCATTTTATTTTGGAGTTTTAGGAACGATTTTCTCAAGCTTAATACCATTGGTCTTACAAAATGTCTCAAAAGGACCACGATATTCTCCTCCATTATCCGACCAGACACACTTCAATTTCATTCTAGTTTGTCTTTCAACCTCCACAACCCATTGCTTGAACACATCCAACACTTGATCTTTTGACTTGAGGGAATATGCCCACAATTTTCTAGAATGGTCATCCACAAAAGTCACAAAATAAAGAGCACCACCAATGCTTCTATCTTCCATAGAGCAAAGATCAGTATGCACCAAATCTAACAAACCCGGTTTCTTACTTGTGGGACTTCTCTTGAAAGCAACACGATGTTGTTTGCCCGCCAAACAATGTGTACAAGTGGTGAAGAAGTACCATCACTAGGCACATACTTCTTCTTGGAAAGAATTTCAATGTCTTTCTCACTCATGTGACTCAACCGCAAGTGCCACAAATCGGTTGAGTTACATTCTGAGACATTCACCTCACCACACATCTTGACTTGAGTCACGTAAAGCGAACCGGATTTTAATCCGCGAGCAACAACCAAATGACCTTTCAACAACTTTCATTTTTCTCCAAAGAAGTGACTTTGGTACCCATCATCATCAAGGGCACCAACCGAAATGAGATATGATGGTAGACAAACGGTTCACACAATCTTGAAACCGACTCAAATGTTCCGCCACCGAAGACCCCTCTTGATATTTCATGTTTACCAACCTTCTAATATAAAAGGCTTTGTTTTGAGCGGTCTTGCGCTCATACAAACTCTCAAGTTTCTCCCACAAGATTTTGGCATTGGTTTCGATTGAGATATGATGGTATACGGAATCATCAATCCATTATCTAATTAAGGCTATTGTCTTACTATTTGCAACTTTCCAATCATTGTCGGAGGTAGTGGATGATTTTGTACCGGACAAAGGTTCACAAGCATCCCTACAATACAACAAATTCTCCATACGAGATTTTCAAATACCATAATTAGATGAGGTTGATAAGTTGATTTGATCATTGTACCACCATTGTTCTCCTCCATTTTAACCAAATCAACAAATTGATTCTCTAAACACCAACACCAATCACCAAGGCAAATACCTCAAACCAATCAGCATTGGCGTCCGTATCTGCTGTTATTCTCGACGATAACAGGACCCTATTATCCCTTGATCCGACCGCCAGATTTCGACGCTGATGAACGGACGGCTCAGATGGACTGCACGGGACCCGATGTATTATATATTTTAACCGTTAGATCAAAAATAGACGATCGAATTTGAGAAAAATAGGATCCTCTTATTCCCTAGAATAACAGCTGATATGAATTCTCAGCACTGAGCACTACACGTGTTTAATATTGATCAAATTTCACTTGCGGCAAGAGAAATAAAAAACAAAAGACCTTGTGGAGTTTTGCCTGACACAGCAGATAAGATGGGGAGGGTTGACGCAGCTCACAGGCGCGCGATACACAGCAACAAAAGAGGAGTGGTCTTCACGCGACGCAGCTCACAAATGCGCACAGCAAAAGAAAATTCGCCTCGTCTTAGCGATGCACGAACGCAGCGGAGCCTGTGCGCGGGGTAGACTCACGGCGACGCCGAAGGCAGCGGAGGCAGAGGCGGAGCTAACCTGCGCTCTGATATCAGTTGTTAGAGTTGGTAACGGTGGAGGTCACAGTTACAGCTTGGTGAAATAGAGAAGAGGAAAGTTTCTAGGAAAGAGAGAGAAGAGCACAGAGTATTTTTGTCGGAAGCCAATGTTTCATTTTTTTCATTTACTGAGTTTATTAAGAGTCTCTACAAATTTATAAATTAGATCCTACAAATATCAAATATTATAAACTACAAGAAAAAATGATAAAACAAGAAAAATGAGTAAGAAATCCAACGGTTTAGAGCATTAAACACCCCTAATTGTGGCTAGTGTCACAATTATATAATAGTATCTCCACAGTAAACATTAAAACCCACTTCCTCTTAATACATGATTCTATACCAAAATAGCAAACATGAGAAATACTTGCCAATTCTGATAATTTCTTTGATTTCTTTTTTGTGCTTGTTATATATGCGTGTGACTTGTGAGTTTTGAACTAAAATTCTGCAATTATGCTTTTGAATAAAAAAAACTACAAACTTGATATTGTTTGGCACATTGCAATATTTTTAAGATATTTTGAACCGGAACTTTTCAACGTTCACTTCTATTTTGAACGTTCATATAAAACAGATCAGAAACGAAAAAAAAAATCTCTGCCGTTGATCAAACATTCACATACAACGAAATTAACTTGCTCAATAGTACTCAGTATTGCGGTTCATGTGATAGACTTGGGATTTGCCCATGTAAATCATTTATTATATGGTGATTAATAAATCGAAGTAATGCCACAATATTGCCACCAGATTGATTATTATGATAAATCAGTGTAAAAAAGAGTAACTTGGTTATAAAAAATAAACAAAATAAAATAACATAACATATAGTATACTTTGTAAAGAAAAAACAAAAAGAATCAACAGTATCAACTTATCGACCTGAGATTCTGAGATGATATTTTTGAAACATCAAGGGCTCAGATTTGCGTACTAAATTACATATTCCATTGGGGTTTGACACACACTGTGAAATCCGAACTGTTTCTAGTTTCTACGATCCTATATTCCTATGGAACGTGCATGGCGTCTATCTACACGTGGTGACTGTGCGCTGCACGCCTCGGCCATGAGCCTAGCCCAATCTGGTGAACTCTTCATGCCACGTCGGATTAACATGTGACTCTAGGTCTTGCAATTTCCTTTACACGAATCCTCTGTTGCTTCTGTGGTGTGTCATTTCGTGTGGTTCCTTTGTTTGCACTTTGCAGCTCATAATTACGCCGTTTTGAGTCAATTACGGTTGAACTTAACTATAAAATAATAAATTGGACATTAATATATATATTTGAGAATATTCATGATATAACGACCACATAAAATATTACAAACATTTCTGTCATACATGATCCCGTCTCTTTGACCCTACCAAGACGCCAATTCCTAAATTCTTTTATCCTCTCCTTTTATGGGCCCACATGAATGTCGGGGAAAGACACACATAGTACCTGTGCTTTATTGACAACTCAACTGAAGCCCATCAAGCATTTATTTTACCAAAGAAAAAGCGATCGTTTAAGGCCCAAATTATGGCACCTGCTCTATATAATATCTAGTACCCTTGTTTCTTCTTCTCTTCACCAAGCAAAACCCTAATCTCATAGTTTGACAACTTAAATATCACTCTGCTTCATACTCCTTTGGTTACTTGATTACAGGCTCTAATGGCTGCCAATAAGATGTATGAGGAAGCTTTGATTGCAAGCGGAAATATATCGGGTTTTAATTTTTATCTAGGAAGACACGTCAAGCAAGATGGTGACGACGACGACGACGATGATGGTGACGTAGCCCCGGCAGCGTAAGGATATGGCAGAAATGGCATATGCATCGATAATTAGTTGAGAAGTCCTATGAGATTATAGTGCTGTTCTATTAGCTAGTGAGTATATATATGTACCGAAATTATGTTGCAATTCTGTTCTAGATCGAGGAGGACATGTAGGTTACATGGAAAGACTCAAGAACAGCAGGTTTGTAATACTCAAATAAATGAGAAGGTGAGGAGTACAATGTGTTGGCTGGCATACACATCTAGGTAGCATATATTGATATATACATGCTATATGCATGTAATATGTAGTGTGGCTAATCTACTGGTGTGTTATGAAGTATTGAATAATAATTATAGATGTTGAACAATTGTTCATGAATTCTACATGCATATAGCAATATGTTGAAAAAATAATAATCCCCTAACACATTGGCAAATTGGAGGCAATCCATCTTCTTTGAGGCAATAATATGATTATGGAAAAACTTAGATACATTTAGATATATATTTCTTAGGTACTCCACTCATGAATCTATACTCTTTAATTGCATTGAGATTCACACCATATATTTCAATCAAATGATACAGATTGAGTGTAGTACATAAGGAGCATCTATCTAAGTGTACCTAAGTTTTTTCCATATGATTATTAATCCAATCAATTGGTCTCCTTATCATTACACAAGATAGCAAATAAAGGAAGATCTTCAAGGGACTAGGTTAATTAGTTTTATATTGTGGTGAACTTATGTCATGGATTTTAATGCTTTGTTTCTTTGGTGAACTTTACAAACTCTTGATTATCTAACACATTTTATGTGCTAGTACTCCAAATTTAAGTAACAAGCACCAACAATGCCAAATTGGTTTTATCTGTTATTAGTGTTATATGCCAAATTTAATTAGTTTTATATGCCAAATTGAAATTAGTGTTCATGGTCATTTATTGCAAGCTGTAGTTAGACCCCTTAAATGAAAAGACCCATGTCAGCAAACTCTATGTTTTGCACTCTAAAGGGGAAAGATAAATGGTGCCATGCAAGATTACTGAAATAGATTCTCCAACTATCGATCCTGATGTCTTTAATTGCACAATATCCCGAAACACCATCTTCAATTCTTGAATCATATATATCACATGAAGATGAGTACATGCCAGACTCATTCTCTTGTTATCATGCTGAACTATATCTATCCACTTGCATGTGTAGAAGGAAAGTTAAATTTAGTTCTTCAAAATAGGTCTTGTCAAATTAAGCAAATTTTATTCAACTTCTAGAAAAGAATTTTTAAATCTTGTGTAATTCGAAGCCTCTTTGGATCTGTGATGAGGTTTCCACGTGTTTTATATACGAGATCTAGCAGAAACGAACTAATATTATGGTTAGTCGCAGGGACGGATCCATGTTATGGCAGGCCCTGGCACGTGCTCGAGTATCATGCGGGATGCCAGCATTTGTAATGGTATTTTCTTAGATGGTAAAATTATATTTCAATCTGTACAAGTGTTTGGACTTGATTTTCAAAAAACAACATGCTGTGACAATGCTTGGTTAGTCTTATAATAATTGCTTGGCTTAGAACAAAAGCACAAACAGATTGGACAAAATGAAAAGAAAGGGGTACCAAAAAAAAAACTTTGTTCTTTTATTAAAGAAACACCACTGACCTTTGTTTTACAATATACTCATTTCACCATTTGATCTAAACTTAGTCATACCAACAAAATTTGCAGCAGCATACAGAGTGCAGAATGTAGCGTTATTCGAACCATTAGTGAAACAAGTAAAGCTTCCTCAAGCCATCACAACAACAAAATTTAATGATTCTAATCTACAAGTTCTCCATGTCAGCACTGCAACTATGCTAGCAACAAATTCATGTTCTACCTTATCAACCAGCATCCCCTAATCCTCGGTATAACTATACGCAATGCAAACATAATCCACAAATCCAAGTGTTTCACTGGTTTGTTTTGTTTTTGTTACAAACAAATACAATTCTACTTGCGGCTTCCATCTCTTCTCAACAAGTTGTTGCGAGTCCTATGGCATGGTTTTAACAAGTAGCCTTAACAGGCCTTGACCCTCTTGTATGCTATTGTTGAATGGGCCTGTATTAGCATAACGAATATTAATATATTAATATCGACACCTTTTTGGGAGACGACAAATGAAATTGATTTCCCAGAAAACAACGAGCAGGAATTAAAAAACATTGAAGGGTTGGTGTTTGGGTCTTATGATGGGCTTGCTTTCTCATGTTTGCTATTCCGGTATAGAATCATGTATTAAGAGGAAGTGGGCTTTAATGTTTACTGTGGAGAGACGAAACTATATTCTTTGCACTCATTTTTTTAGGTGCTAAATCTGCATAGTTAGATTAATTTGAATGGATCTGATTTTATAATAATACAAAAGCCTCTTTGAATCATATAATTGGCAATCAGCCATCCAGATCTAATCGGACGGTCGATATTAACGAATGTAGAGAGCACCCATAAAAAATGGATGCAAAGGATACAGTTCTGTGGAGATACTATTATATAATTGTGTGACACTAGCCACAATTAGGGGTATTTAAGGTATATTTTTAAAAATAAAATTCCAGAGGAACAATTGCTCCACCCTGATTCAATGTGGCTCTGCCACTATCCATATCGTCATCACTTTCCTCCTCTTCTCCTGCTCTCCTCTTCTTCTTCTCCTCTACAGCCAAAACAGAAGATCCAGCAGTAGATGCATGAGCAACAACATTGCCACCGGCGATGAAAGCACCACCTCTGGCACCGTCGCCGACAATTTTTGCTAAGAAAAAATCATGATTGTTTTTCTCTTTTGATCTCTATTGTGACTGAAAAGGAGGAGGGAAACATCACTAACCGCAGCCCCTTCTCGTCACCTTCTCATCACCTAAATCCTAACTGGAGAGAAAATTACAAGCTGAAATTCTAGCATATTTCATTCTTATTTTATACCGTCTAAAACGTTAGAAGAAGCATTTGATAGCTTCTACTAAGATGGTCGGACGTCTCGACAATTTGATACGAAGAAATGACAGTATTTCGGTTTGTATTTAGGCAATTTTTTAGTTTTTTTAAGATGTCTGACATGGTCAGTTAGATAGCTTCGGTGTGGTAAATGTGATAATTGTTGTTGTTGTTGGATATAATTTTATTTTATCAATACAATTTACTTGATTTAAAAAAGAGATCACATGAGGTCAGTCAGACCGGTATCGGAGCGAATGGTGTGGATGATGAGACGTTTACCCTTCGCCTGCTCTCAAGCATTTCCCCTGTCACTTGTCACTGTCAGGCACGGTTCTTTCTTCTTTCTTTCTTTCGTAATTTCTCTTCTCTAACAATGAGAAAAAGAATGGTGGTGAATTTCAGTGTGGAGTGTGAACTGAAGGGTCTCGGCTCCCCAGAGAAGGGGAAGAGAAGCATTTTTAAAGTTCAAAGAATGTAGTATGATGGGTGTCAAACGTGCGAAACGAACGCAAAATTTCGTCGGTCGCGTTTCGTTCGTTAGCGGAACAAAACATTTCTTCCGTTTAACGTTTCGTCCACACGAAACTTACACTTGAACGAAACGAATTTCATTTTCGTTTAACGATTCGTTTCTGAAACGAAAGAGAAATCGTTTTGGTTAACGTTTCGTCCAGGCAAAACGAAACGTCGAAACGAAAATTTCCATTCGTTTGCTAGGCCTATTGTAGTAGTATAGGTAATGGGCCTCTGGGCCCTAGTTTTTATATCTCGCTCTAATTTTGGGCTTTGTAATAAGAAGTAATTTACAGATAAAGAATAATTTGTTACCATTTCTGTCTTTTTTGCTTCTTCATCTCCTATAGTCCTGTCCGTAGGCCTTTTTTACGAGTAAAAACGAATTGTTTGTTTTTTTGGGCCGAGAAAGTGTGCATACCTGTTATATATTCTGGTATTGGCTCTTAATTCCACTACATATCTAGCTATTATTTTCAGATTACAAAATCTGATGTACATGTTGAGATTTGAATGAATCATTTTGCAGATCTAAAAATACTGAAGTGACAAGATTATTGTAATCTTATTTATCACAAAAATAACACCAAAGAAGGTTGTTTTTTCGAATTTTGATAGCATACATACAATGATGATTTGCTCGACTAAGTCAATATTTTTACAACAAAAGATCATCAAATCATATGCTCGAGCTTAATAATCTTAAATCATACAAGCGAAGCTTATTCAGCCTTTTTTGTCTTGAGATTTCCTTTAGGGATTTTGCTTAGAACATTTTGGTCAAGTTTTTGGTATTGATTTCTTAGCAGGCCAAGAACTCCATAGAGAAAATCATCTACCTGGTCTTGGTATTTCTCATAGAGTACTGGCAGAGTATGTGCACACACAAATCCTACAAGAAAGGAAAGGATTTATAATTGGTCAGAATTGCACAACACTAGGTAGCGTAGATGGCTTATATTCAATGAAGTGCATGAGAAGTTTGCAGGTAAGAAAAAAAGTTACCAATGTAAATAACTGTCAGAAAATTACACCAACTTCCGATCACAGCAGCAGCCCACAAGCTTACAACAACCTGAGATAATTCAGAACTAGTATATTAAATTTGATAGTCCTGGATTGCACTAGACCAGCTGACCATCATTTCAAAGATAATATATTTCACTGATGCAGCATAGATATTTGAACTGGTTTAAGAAGAGAAATCTGGAACAACTAGACTGGTGTATACTTGACCATATTGGAAAATTTTGATATTGATTGCACAAATGCAGACTCCTTATAACCAGACTGCATCGAACCAGTAACCAGGGGCTACTCGATCAAGGAACTTTTATGAAACTAAATTACTTTAACATAGTACTGTGGATTGTATTGCATATAGTAATGAGAGTGACAGTGAGAGATAGAGAGAGTAAGAAAACATACAATTAGAAACTGTTTGAGGTTTCCACCACAGGAAATATCTTGGACTAGGTCAAGAAATTTGTTGACTTGGGCACCAACAGCCACACCAATATTCACAAACAACTCTTCTGGCAGTTTAAGTCTTGGAACCTCACCAGAACTGGACAAGATATAAGACAAATAAAAAGAGAATAATAAATATAAATGACATAAGAAGAAAATGTTATAATATCAATCAAATGCTGTTATAGTTGTAATATATTAAAGCCCGTTCATTAATCATTACGTTGGTAATACAGAAACTCAGAGCTACCAGTTTAATATCTAGCTTTCTTCCCAATCTGAAAACAGCAGCCTAGTATCGGTGCCCTTATTAACATGGGGTTTGGTGACCAACACAACATAGTTAGCACAAAAATGTTTCCCAGAAAACCTGACAAGGTTTAAAAAGAGAACTGTATACAAAGACAGATCGACAGCAACATCCTGTAACCCAATCCTTCTTGTCAGGACCCTGCAATCATTTATCCAGTTGAGCCCTGATGGGATCTAATCCACATAATTTTGGGGCTAAGAGTTCCTTTACATAATCACATTCTAGCTACAACTTTTCAAGTATCAATCATTCCTTATAAAAAAGTTAATTTATCGAATGGGTGCGTGAGCCATATATTTTTCCAAAAATAGTAGTTCTTTTCAGATTCAAATGATCATTATTCTAGACAAAATGGTTGTAGTGAAGAAAAGAACCCTGTAATCCCCTCTTCCTCTCCTTCCCCAATAATAAAAAAAGAACCAACAAAGAAACTCAATTTAACTACTTGGTTCTAGCAGAAGAAATTTCCAATTCAACTCCATTAACTCCTGATTTTTAAAAGTAAGAACTTAAACTTTGCCTATAACAGGCTGCCAGTTGATACCTGGAGAGGAAGCCAGAAGCATTAGACCAGAGAAATTGCACAACCAAGCCAAGGACAAGAACAAAGGAGACCAGAGTGAGAAAGTGGTAGTCAAGCCACTCAAACACAGCCCAGAGTGCACTTGCAGCTCCTAAAACACTAGAAGAAATCTTCTTGTTTCTCCAAAGCAAGACATCAGCCGCTGCACAAAAATTACAGAACAAACAGAAACCTTAAAAGTTTCAAGCAGATGTACTATAAGACTTGGCGCTTCGCTATTCAGTTATGCCTCAAATTATCCTAGAATTCACTAACCACAGCATGCAACAATAGAAGTTTCAGTTGACCGATTAATTCCCATTTTAATCCAATTAATTAAACACTTATACTAACAGACTGTGGCCCCAACCAACCAAATTTAATATAATTCAACATTCTTTTCTTCAACTATGCCCCAAATATTTTTCCTACTGAGCCAAATTGTCATCCATCACAGTTATACACTAGACAGAAAATAATTATATAATTGAGAAATCAAAATTTGGACTCTTCGGATAATTCCCTATTTTACTACAATGCTTATAAGACACTAACTGACTTCTGCAGAAGGGCGCAAAACAATATTGATTCCAACTGAAAGTGAAAGCTTTAGCTCCTCACTAACCCAACCAATCACCAAATTCATCCCATTTCAGCAGCTATAACTGATCCCCAAGTATTACCCAGTTAAAACTCAATTTAACTACTCAATTTCATATTGATTTATCCTCAATTTGCTCCCCTCTTCCAAATTAAAAGGCACATATGCAAATATATTTGTCTACAGTGTGAAGATTCTTACACTTTCCACCCCCTAAGACATGGTGAACAGATTTCTGGCGACCAAGGAGCTTGTTAACCTTATCAGATGTGGAGTCTTCGCTGGTACTGAATCGAACTGTCTTTTGCTTTGAAACGGCATCAGCAACGGTCTCAATTATATTGTTTACTAAATTTTCAGCCACGCTCTCTGACTTCTCTGGCATTCTGATGCTTCTTACTCAAGACTGAAAACCCACCAAAAAACAAAAAAATGGGATCAATGGATATGTCCTCAATCACATAGTGTAATGATAACAATTTTTTTAGTAGGCTTATTATGCCTACTAAATTTCATTAAACGAATAAGAAGAGTGTACTGACTATTATTTAACTAATAATGAGTAGTTAGGTGTGGTGAGAATTGTGCTTGTAGTGGATTATTGGTACCAACCCTTCTTGTATAAATAAAACTCCTTGAAAAAGGACTACACCACGCCGGTACCCAACTAACCATGCTGGACAAGCAAACCAGCAAAAATTAAAAGAAGAAATAAACTTGTTTATTGATTTCTTTCTGTAAATGCATATCTCCAATGGAACTTTACAAATTAGTTATATTTTTCTATACTAACTAAAGCTATTAATAAAACTAAAATCAGACTCAAATTAATAGATATTTAGATATTACTTTAAAAGAACAGTAGACCAGATGTTCAGATTAGAGTAAAAAGGGAACAAAAAAGAAGCATTAGTGCAACGACCTATCAACAAAACTTACAAAATATCAGCACAACAATCGGAAATTCCCCGAAAGAGCTTTCGAAATTCAATTAAAGAAGCCAAGGAGAATGCTTGAAAAAATTACCAAGTCAGTCGGAAGAAATAAAGTTGTCTTACAGTATAAAGAAGTACAGGACATAGAAAGGAAATATAAACTTACCGAGAAATCAAAGAAAGGTTTTTCTTTTGTTGCGACAATAAGCAGAGTTTCAGTTTATGTTGCTTTTCTCGCGTTTGAATTTTGAGTTCTTGTTTTGGGAAAGCGAAGAGCCCTTTCTCTTTTATTGTATTTTTCTTTTTGGCAAACCTTTGGCGTTTATTTTTCGAGTTTGTAGAGAGAATAAGTACCCTTTTCTCTGGAATAGTTTGATTGCACATCTCTGTAATATACTATAGCACAGGAAAATCATGTGCATACTTGGCTTCGGGTCAAAACAAAAACTAATCAATACTTGATACAATATTAATTATTCAAATATAGGAAGCTAAATATTTATTATTTTAATATATTGAAATTATCACTTATGAATTTATAGTTGACACTAATAAAAATAAGATCAAGACTATTGTAATTTGTAAATCACGTGTTTTACGATTTTAGACAGTTAAATTTTAGACCTTTTGCAATAAAAAAATTATTTTCGTGTATGTGGATGTTTAACAAAAGTATAAAAAAAAATCAAAACCAAAAAGAAAGAAAAGTAAAAAAGGCAATTTTTGTAGGTTATTCATTTTATAGTACCTACAAATCT
Organism: Eleocharis quinqueflora; assembly: GCA_964058865.1. NCBI lineage: Eukaryota > Viridiplantae > Streptophyta > Magnoliopsida > Poales > Cyperaceae > Eleocharis > Eleocharis quinqueflora. The sequence goes on from CAXKVX010000530.1 coordinate 356,202, forward strand.
TTAGTGATTAAATATGATATTAAGGAAATATCAAATAATATAATCATAGAGTTCAAAGATGCAATCTTCTTTGAAATGATATTTTCATTTAAATGGATGCAACTGGATTTAAAAAAAAAACTTCTAAAAAAAATCATTTATAGTCTTATAGATAATAATATTGTTGATTTCCTTACTAAAGGATTAAATCGGACTAAGGTCCTAAATTCATCGAGGAGTGGGACTAAGTCCATAATAGACCTTCTTGTAGTGGTAACCAAATCTATGATAGCTGATCTCTTGAAAGAGGTTCAATGGGGAATAACAAACTAATAAGTTGGTTATAATTGCACATATTTATAGAGCTCGACTCTAAACACATTCTTATGGTGAGTGTGCATGTTGTTGTGGTGGTAAGGATGCGTATATTATCTCTTAATGAGTCCCGAGGCAATATATACACGAGATGTGACACTACAGTACTACACACAACCCTGGAAGGAACTAACCTATATGAGAATGTTCGTATACGGTTGTGGTGCAGGAAATGGGTAGGTCATAAAGATTCTCATGAAAAATTCAAGATACTTGTGCAAGACCGTTAATGCACAATTCGCGATGATTTTCTCTGTATTACATGTGTGATAATAAAACTTGGATTATAAGGAGCAAGTTCAAGACATGATTCACTTAGTCTCCTCCAAATTAATATTATCAACATTAGGTGAAGTTCAAGTTTTGTAAAATACTTACACCGAATATATAATACAATATTCAACAACGAAGATATTATTTTTTTATTATGTGTTATTTTGGATAAATATTAATATTTTGAGTTTTGTGGGAGATTGCTAAATTTATAAAATAATAAAAACTCAAAATTATAACAGTCCATTAATGCATTTGTAAATTTCATTTAATTTTATTTTCTTTAACAAATCTAGCACATTTACTCATCTTGATTATTTTTGAAAAGTAAGTTAAAATATTAAATTTAAACAGTAATTGATTGATGATTGACATCTTAAATGTACATGTTGTGACATTTTCAAATAATCAATGTATGAGTTAATTTTTATTTATTTGTCCGTTGGCCTCAATACCTTATACCCTATAAATAAGAGAGTGATATTCAGCAAAAGAATGTACAAAAAAATCCAATTCATTCTTTTTACTTCTTATTCGTTGATCCAATTAACTTTTATTAGCCTCTCAATTTCATGATTTTCATTACATACATCAAATAATATATTGTATTATTTTAGAAAATATATTGTTGTTAGGTATTGAGGAGATTTCATTAGTCACTTTCAAGGACGTGCCTCAAGGAGTGACAAATTCGGATTATTTTGGGAGCGATTTCATTGTCTTGCATGGTTGGGACAAAATACGCTTTAGAACAATGAGTTATCTTGATCCGGATAATACAATTTCAATTTTATATTTAATTTATTTTATTGTTATCCAAATTTTATGATCTTTGTTCCAACATAAAGTACAAAGAATTTTATCCAATTAGTGCAGACAATTAACTTAGATAGTATCATACATGAGCTTATGAATTGAATAACAGATACATTTTTACTAAATTAATTATAATGGTCATATATTAGCGCAAATAGTCTAGTAGTAATTAATTATGACGACTTCAATAAAATCACGAGTTCGAACATCTGTGAGCACAATATTTGTATCTCATTAAAAGGTCTTTAATAATAGAGGCCGAGAGTTTCGGAAACTCGATCCTATACATTAAAAAAATGAAATAATAAATTCTAAAAAAGTCTTATAAAAGAGTGCATGTTATTAAAAAAAAATCATTTGGTGTAATCGTTGTCTTGTTGACATTTAGTCATTTAGAGCATAGAAATAATATACATTTAACTGATGTATCGCTTTTGAATGCTAGACAAAAATTTATTTCAATATTTTGTAGTTTACCCTTTTAGTTAAATAGTTTATCATTTTCGTATATATACAAAAAGTTTATCTTAGCAAAAATTTAAAATTTTCTTAAGTATTGCACAGATCGTAAAATTCTTTTAATGCAGACATGAGGAAAAAAAAAATAGCCTTGCACTGTTCAGTTCCCAAAATGTGGATACCCTTTGGTACGCGATAAACAGCCTACACCCAGAGCACACATCAAAGATGCCACTGACAATGGTTACCCAAACTATATACACCCTGCGAAAGTTTGTTCCAGGTCTATATGCATAAATTGATGAACAAATCTTGGTAGTTGGAGCGGAGGTTTGGCATTTGCGGCAAAAGACCAGTAAGTAAGGAAAATTTGTAAAATTATATGTAGTACAGTTGTGTTGTGAGTAACAAGATTTTTATGAAATAGATCTGGAGTTCAAGCACTATTAGGGGCTATTTTTATAAAGTTTTTTCAAATTTATTTTCTGATTTATTTGTAAGTGTGTGTTGTAAACCTACGAGCAATGAATAAAAAAAAAAGTAGAGGAAAATTTTCATAAAAGATATAATAATGGATTGTATTTATGTAATGATATAGGGTTTTTATATTTTTTACAAATGGTAGGATGAGTTATTGTTAATTGACCTCTATGTTTCATCCAATATTTATTATTCTCCACAATTTTGACTCTTGTCACTCTTGTCTGGGCCCACTTCGATAAAAAAAAATGATCATTCATTAGAGACGCTACTATGCAGAAATAATCCTCCCTTTATTATTTTATTATCACTTTCATTTTTTTTTCATTATTGTTATCACTATTAATATTAATAATAATAATATTATTATTTTCATTATTATTATTATATTTTAAAAAAAAGTATATTATTATTAAACATAAATGAAAATGAAATATCATCTCCCTAAGGGTGCTACTATTAGTTGTGTCTCTAGTGGAGAATCATTTCTGCTCCGAAGTGAATCCCAGACAAAAAAATATAACTAAGAAAAATAATAAAATATTGGATGGAACTTAGAAGAGCTATTGACATTAGTGTTATGCTCTCGGGTCGGGTCGGGACCCGAGAGCAAACGGGTGTCTCGGGTTCGGGTGTCTCGGGTTCGGGTGTCTCGGGTCTACACGGGTTTGCACGGGTCGGGTGTCTCGGGTCGGGTTGGGAGGGACGGGGAAAACCCGCCCTAGCACCCGTCGGGTGTCTCGAGTCGGGTAGGACGGGTCGGGTCTCGGGTTTAGGGGTAAAATCAGAAAAATTCAAAAAATTCAGAAAATTAGTAAAAAAAATCAAAAAAATCATAAAAAATTCATAAAAATAGATAAAAAATTCAAAAAAAATATATGTAAAGATATATTTTAAATACTCCAAAAAAAATATAAAATACATAAAGATATATTTATTTTAAAAATGACAAAAAATTCATAAAATAGGCAAAAAATTCATAAAATGGGCAAAAAATTCATAAAATAGGCGAAAATTTTACAAAAATAGGCAAAAAATTCAAAAAAAATATATGTAAATATATATTCAAAAAATTTAAAAAAAATATAAATATATTTAAAAACATATTTATAAATTATAATATGTAAAGATATATTTATATTTGAAGACATAAAGATGGCGCATTTGAAAATACATAAAGATATGTCTAAAATACATAAAGATATATTTATATTTAAATATAAATAATCCGAGTTGAAATATTTATATTCAAACATATATACATTTTTTTTTTATACTCGGAATATGAAAACATATTTAAAAAATATTTTTTTACCTAAATATGTTTATATTTATATACAATATGTTTTTAAAAATATGTTTTACATATTTACATTTTTTTTGCCTATTTATATATTTAAATATTTAAATATATTTAAACAATTTAAACATATTTAGACATATGTAAACATATTAACATGTTGAATTAAAAAGTTTTATTCGAAATAAAAAATATGCAACTATTTTTCAATAATTAGATTCCAAAAATTTTATAAAAAAAAAGTTACTCTCCTCCTTTATTCCGGGCTTGAGACCGGCTATGTTACTAATTTACCATGTTAAAAAAATAACATAGGCGGAGTTCTAACTTTTTTTTTTGTTAGTAAATATTTAGATGAAGTATAATAATATTGAATAATTAGAAAAAAAATTAAGGAGTGCATATATAATACAAAACCTATATTTGTAGATGGCGCATTTGTTCAATATACCAAAGCGGATTTTCTCCATCGGGATCACACTCATCGTCGGACTCAACATCCGTGTCGTCGGTACTCGTCCCTTGAACATTTGGATTTGGATATTCACTTGCGGGAACTAACATAAGTTGGTTTCGATCATCCGCATCAATCCAATCTTTTAGGCATACAAGACGCTCGAAAACTTTTGGCCCCAACCGGCTCCTTTTTATTGATAATAAAAAATAAGTGACAAATTTAATAATTATAAAAATCAATAAGAATTAAAAAAATTATACCTTCTATCGGTAAGAATCCTATTTGCCGAACTAAAACAAGATTCGGAAGGCACCGTTGACATGGGAATAGCGAATATGTCACGAGCCATAATAGATAGAGTAGGAAAAATATTTGCATTTTTCTTCCAATAATCTAGAACGTCGACTCCCTCCGGCGCCCCCGGTAATGCAAGATAGCTTTGTAATTCATTTGTGTTAGTTGGCATCACACTATCATCGTCATCTAACTCAAGTAACAACGCACTTCGGCTATTAGACCTATTAAAATATACATAGTAAATAAAATATATATAGTAAATAAAATATATATAGTAATAAAATAAATAGTAAATAAAATTTTAGTTTTAAAAATATATACCTAAAGCTCGTAGAGGGCGTAGGTTGTGCGGTACTTCTTTGATTGGTGTATTGAGCAAACATTGCTTCAATCAAAGCTCGTATTTCGGGCTCCTCGTGTCCTCTCGGTAAATCTAAATAAGTCTTGTATTTTCTTACCATTCTTACCGTGTAATGTAACTTGTATGTCGGATGGAGGACATTTGCAACAATTGTCACTTTTGGTACTTCTTCCCAATATTTTAGAAATTTTTCCTTCATAGCTTCTACAATTGGAGCGAGAGACGGGTTGGAAATTTGTCCTACAATTCAAAAAAATATGTAAGTATATAAAAATTCGAATTATATTACATATAAGTTAAATAAGTTAAAATCCGAATTAAAAAAAAATATAAGTTAAATAAAAAAAATATATACCTTTCATTTCGTCATACACTTTGGCGATGAATAAGAGGTGGTGAAGCAACTCATGCGCGGTTGGTGTATACGAGCAAGACAACTTAACCGTCGCCTTGAAAAAAGCTTCAAGAAAATCCATTAAATGAACTAATTGGTTCCACTCACTCGGGGATAGCATCATAGTCAATCCTTCGGGCGAGGAGCTCAATTGTTCATCGATAGCATCTCGGTAATTAAGACATCGAGCTAACATTCTATAAGTTGAATTCCAACGGGTATCAACATCCCATGGCACACTCAACTTACTCAAATTCAACCTTTGACATAAAGAATGAAATTGTTGTTTTCTTATATTATTAGAATAAATAAAAGTAAGACTCTCTTTAAATTTTTTTATCAAACGATCAACCTCGGGTGTTTTAAGTCCCGACTTTACCGTGAGGTTAAGGATATGACAAGCACATTTTTGGTGAAACATAACCCCATCCATAATTGGGTTTAGGGAACGGATCAAATATTCCACCGCTTTAATATTATTGCTTGCATTATCAAAAGAAACGGAAGAGACTTTATTTTCTAAATCGGTTTTTAAATTATATTCTATTAAAACACTCATAATTGCTTGAAAAATTACTTCCGCGGTGTGCGGACTTTCTAATACGCGAAAACTAATAACTCTTTTTTGTAAATTCCATGCATCATCAATATAATGTGCGGTAATACAAGAATAAGAAAGACCATGCTTACCGGCGGTCCAAATGTCGGATGTAATTGCAACCTTGAATGGTGCGGTTGCAAATATGGCACACAATTCATTTTTTCCCTCAAGATATTGCCTCTTGAGTTCTTTGGTCATTTTTCTATAGTGGAACGGTTTGAACATTGGTATACCGCAACCTCTAACCATCAAACGGGCAAAACTCATACAACCACCCATTCTAATTGGTTGTTCTTTTTTGGTGATATACCGGGCGAACTCACTCAACATTCTTTTTTCGTCATATCTTACGTGAGTTCTTGAACCATCAACATTAATTAAGGTTTGGACGGGTAAACGGTCCGCATGTTCTTGTGGTTCTTCTTTAGCTAGTACATGTTTATCGGCATGTCTACTAAATGAGTTGGTACCATTTTTGCCCGTATAAAAATATTCGGCTTTACATTTGCGTACCTTACATCTTCCGCTAATCAAAAATCCCTTCTCATTGAACGTCATCTCGAAGTAACGCCAAAATTCCGCGTTGTATTTTTGTTTCTTTTCAACCTTTCTTTTTTTAGAAGCCGACGGCCTCGTCTCATCGACCGACGGTTCTTCTTGAATTTCAACGTCATCGGAAGTGGTGGGCCTGGTGGCATTAACGGTTGTGCTAGAACCACCCGCACCGGAGCTTGAATAGTTGTGCGGAGATGTTTGAGGATTATAATTAAGGTCTTGTGTAAATTGTGGTGTTCCTTGAAAATATGTTGGAGGGAAATTATGATTTTGTGGATTTTGTGGATAATTAAATTGAGGAAAATTGGGATTTTGTGGATAAGTAGGGGGAGGGAAATTGGGATTATGTGGATAATTGGGATTTGGTTGAAAATTGAGATTTGGTTGAAAATTGGGATTTGGTGTCGGATAATCACCGAAGAGAGCATCACTTAATCGTCGTGTAACTTCACCCACGTTTCCATCAAACATGTTTTGAGGGTTGTTAGATGGAGATGCCATTTTTCACTACAAAAAAAAATACGAATTTAAAAAAAAAATAAGCAAGTTTCATTCCAACATAAAAAAAAACCGAATTTTAGTAACATTTTTTTAGTAACAATCAATTTAGTTAATATTTTAGTAACATTAAAAAATATAATCAATTTTAGCAACATTAAAAAATATATTATTTCAATACAATCAATTTTAGTAACATTTTTTAATAAGCAAGTAACATTTTTTTTAATATAACATTTTTTTCAACAATTTTTTCAATTTCGAATTTAAAAGTATATTGAAAATGAATATTATGCAAAAAAATTTAGTTAACAATATGAAAATGTTATGCAAATGATAAAAAAAGCATATTGAAAATGAATATTATGCAAACTATTTTAGTTATGCAAACTATTAAAAAAATATAACAATTCAAATATGAAAAACGATAAAAAATATATTATTCCATGAATGTTATACAAAAAATTTTAGTTAACATGTTTTATACAATAATACAAATGATAAAAAAGTATATTATTCCAAATTCCAATAGAAATAATTTTAGACTATTTTTTTTTTGGATTTTTTTGGAATAAACGAATTTAAATTGAGTATAAAAAAAATTAACAGCTTTAGAATAAGGGAATATGAGAGTTTGAGTGTAGAGAGTATGAGAGAATTGAAGAAATAGATAGTTTGTTTGGTGATTTAATTGAAATGGGGTATGGGGGTATAAATAAGGGTGCAAAATGGGGTAATTGGCTACTAGCCGTTATATGGGGGTCGGGTCTCGGGTCCCGCTCGGGTCCCCCTCGGGTCATCTCGGGTCACCCGTTGGTAACTTTGAAAATTGATGGAGGGAATAAATTCAAAAAAAAACCAACGGTAAAAAAAAAAAAAAAAATTCGAAAATTGCTACAGTAACTCGGGTCGGGTCGGGTGCTACAGTGCACGGGTTTGAACGGGTCGGGTTTGCTCGGGTTTGGAGCGTTTTGATTGGTGGAAACCCTTCCTTGGACCCGACC